>CM054123.1:101167741-101767741 GCA_028751855.1 Ambrosia trifida | reverse complement strand
AGGCCAGAGCAGCACCCCTTAGAGGCAATGCATCCTCCTCCACTTTTTGATTAGTAAGCTTGTTGGCTACACGAATGGCCTCCTGAATAGTGGTTTGGTTCGATGCCGTCACGAACCCCCTAATCTCAAGGACAAACCCAACAATATAATGCTCTATCAACTTGAACATCGGTCTAACCAACCCCGGACATATAACAACAAGTTCATGATGCTTGGTGGTGTATTCTTCAATCTCAGAACCCATTATCTTATGATTCCCCAACTAATACTCCAACTTCTGCACCTCATTCCGAGGGCAGTACTCGTTCCGCAAACGATGAATAAACTCGGCCCAAGGAAGGGCACTAGCTTCAACCAACCCAAGGGTCTAGGTAGTGGAGTTCCATCAATTCAAAGCGGATCCCTCAAGAGTACCCATTGCATACTTCACCCAATTCTCTTCCGGACAGTTACACATAGCAAAAACAGACTCAACTTTCTTAATCCACCTGAGCAGTCCCACTGCTCCCTCAATACCGCTAAAAGAGTGCGGTTTGCAACCTATGAAAGCCTTGAAAGTACAAACAGGCTAACCGTGAGAATAAAATACTAGAAAACTGATGACAATAGCAGTAAATATATTTACCACCAAGGCCTTGAGTCTGGGCAGCCTGATAGGCAGCGAGAGCTGCATCCACCTAATCTTGGATGAGATTTTTCAACTCTTCTTGGGTCACGCTGATGTTTCCACGAACACCGACGCGACCACCTGGTTCTCAATGATCTGTATCGAAGCCTTCTGACTCCTCATCTCACCCTCTTGGGAGTTGAAGCGTTTCTCGTGTTGTTGGTAACGGTTTTTAGCAATCTAATTAGTGCTGCTCGAGTTGTTCAGAAGTTGAGACATTCTCTCCTGATTCTCGTACTGATTAAGACGGGGCTGGAAAGGTGGATTTTGGGACTGGTGGGACTGCTTGGGTGTAGGGGCTCGCTACTGATATCCAAGCGGGTTCTGGTTAGAGGAACCAATTTTCCACCTAAAGTTCGGGTGATTTTTCCAACTCGGATTATATGTGTTGCTATAGTGGTTATTTTGGGGTCTGATTGGATTACCCAAGTAGTCCACCTCCTCGTGGCATGTAAACATAACACCCTGAGCACACGAGCGTGCCTCGTGAGACACCCCACACTGTTCACACAAAGACTGGGCCTGCGATACGTTTTGTGATTTGTCAATTTTCGCAGACAAGGCCTCAATCTGTGCGGTAATAGCCGTATACGTTTGCACAACATGAACACCAGAATGGGAAGAAGAAGATTTAGATATATCACTCTGTCGAGACTTTGACCTCAGAGCCGCTTTCTATATGGTCTAATATGCCTTGTTTGGGGTCTTTGTTCCCAGATCTCCCCTAGCATAAACATCCAAGCGCTCCTGTGAGTCGTATCTTAGTCCCTGGTAAAAAGTCAACACCAGCTGTCTTTTGGGAAGACCGTGGTGCGGGACACTCAAAAGCATGTTTTGAACCTCTCCCACGCAGTGTATAGGAATTCACCATCATCCTACCTGAAGGTCATGATGCGGACCTTAGCTTTTGGTTTTTCACAGGAGGAAAGTACTACAGCATGAACAACTCAGCCAACTCTGCCCAAGTCATGATCAAAACTGTGGGTTGTTACTGAAGCCAACTCTTGACTTTGTCCCGCAATGAGAATGGGAATAGTCTTAAACGAATCGCATCATCTGAGACGTTCTTCATCTTGAAGGTCGCTAACACCTCAAGAAAAGAAGCAATGTGCCGACCTGGATCCTCGTGCTCCAGTACGCGAAACTGCACCGAGTTTTGCAACATATTTATTATACTAGATTTGATTTCAAAGTTCACCGCCACAACCGTGGGTCGGGCAATACTCGGTGCCAGCCCGTCACCTCCTAGACTGCCGCTTTCATTCAGCGGAATGTCATCATCCACCATGATTACTGCTTCGTCCCCATCTGACCCCTCGTGGTCAGACGGATCCACCGGTTTCTCCTAACATGACAACTATTCGGAAAAATAACATGATAAACACATGTTAACCACTTAAAATTGTTCATTAGTGAGCTATTGATATAATTTCATGCAAATCTTCTAAAGATAAGTTAGTCATCTATTTAAGAGTTTTCTAACCTCACTAATCAAGGAAAGCAATACCGAATACACAATACAACCACCAAGACTAGCATAAAGTAGAACATATCACAAACTATTCTATTTTACCAACTTTGAACACAAATCTACTAAGATCGCCATTTTCACCATAATAACTCACAAAGATCAACAACTGTGTCAAAGATCAGTAACAACACCATTAAGCGGGTTAAACCCTTTTACATGCAGATAAGTATTCCAGATCATTATTCGCCTGACTTTAACCATACCCATACCTGTTTCCAGTTTCATGGTATAAACATATCAACAAGTTAACTAGTTTACTACTGATCGATTAACCGGACGATTTTTCAACATGTAGTTGACTAATACAACACAATAATCATCAAAGTCATGCGAACATAACCACGAATCCAACAACAATGAAACATGTTTGCAATATGATCATCAAGATTATAACATGAAACACGCCAAAATCATACAAAACACGATTAACATACCAACGATTGTATAATACACTGAATACTAAAGTTTTACCCGTAGGTTACAATATCTAAGCTAAACATCACAAATGAGCTAACAAAATCAGATTTGACAAAGATTTAAGTTTAAAGATCAAACAATAAAAAGCTAAATGTGATGGATTGGATGATGATAATAGGTCTCGATCGCCTCCCAAGCTTTAATCTGGCTTCTCAGCAAGTTCACAGCTCTAGAAAATCGCCCAAAATCCTCATAAAAAAACCCAATGCCTGATCAGTAAGTCCTCTGTTCTGTTTTATAGATTTTTCAAAGTTGCACAGTCGAGCACAAAGTTTCAAGGACGTACACTTTATTTTGATCATGGCATCAGGCTACGTGGGTCAGACAAGTTGGCCAAGTGGATTGATTGACCTGATAAAGGTGCATGGTCATGTACTTGGTTTGCACGACCGTGCTGATATGGATGTAACTAAGTATCAGGTTGCATTGGCTCGTGCACTGGTAATGCTTCCGAGCAAAATGAGTCTGCATGGTCATGCACTTAGTTTTCACGACCGTTCAGATCTAGGGTACCAAGAACTTTTCTTGCACGAGCTCGTGCACTGGCAGTGCACTATCTTATTGCAAAGTCAAGCAGATCTGCACGACCGTGCACATGGGTTGCACAGCCGTGCACTTTGATCAGTAACTTCTGAATATGCAGGAAATGTCCATTTCATCCTGTTTTTGCCCGTTTTCTTCAACTTTGTCTTTGGGGTGACGTTTAAGACCCGCAAAAACAATAGAAAGCGGTTAAGTACCAAATCTATGAAACTAACATCGAAAACACGCAATTTGGGAGTTTAATTGGGGAATTAGATATGTATATTTTAACGTATATCACCAGCTTTGCGACCACCGTGTCTTCCTCCATGAGCAGCAGACATTCTTTTACCCACTCAAACAAGTGAGGCATCGGAATCATTGATAACAAGAAAATTCTAGCAATTATACTAATAGAAAACTAGAAGCATCCGAGTCGGATGATTCTGTATCAACTACAAACCATCCAACTAGGATATCCAAAATTATTGGATAGACAAGCACTACAAATCATCTACCCTAGAGTGTGATATGAATGTGAATCTCCAAGTGAAGAATCACTTAAAGGAGTATGCTAACAAGTATAAGTGCACGATAGTGTGTGAGCGAGTGTGTCAATTGGAGTATAGGAGGGAGATGCTCGAATCTTGAACAGATCTCTGGATTATGCCGAAGGGTCACTCCAATGCGCACCACTAGCGTGCAAGACCAACAAGCTAACTGTTCATCTTCATAGCCTGAAGTAGAAGAAGAGATAAAAATAGATGGAATAGGTGATGCAATATATGAATGATGATGTCGACAACCCTGCAATGTTAGTTATTTCTCTCATGTTATGACTCATAAGTGTGTGACCGACTAGTATGTGAGACTCAACTATAGACCAGACTCTACATGTAGTCCTAGTTCACTATCATCATTGTGTAGGATCGTGTTCCAGAACAAGAAATGATGTATTGCGCGCGTTTTGGATTAAAGGCGAAATCAATAATCCGATTAGTTGTTATAGGTGAGTGTTTATAGATAAGATAATAATAATATGAGAGCACACACACAAAAATATACACAAAGGGTTGCAAGTTTGAATAGAAATGGCGAAAGTTACAAAATGAGTAAGGCATGGGGTATTTATACTAGCTTGCCATACACCTCCTTACATTGCACATGTATGGCTCTCATACATGTGACATATCACATGTTTGATACACTTGGAGACGTATCACATTAAGAATTCCCAAAATACCCCTAAGCATGTATTAACAACTATTCAACCTAGAACGTGATAAAACTTGATCCGACTATCATATCCAAGCTAGGGACATTGTGACACCCGTGAAATCAATGGTCATATCCGTACATTTAGCTACATCTATACAGTGTGCATAGTATTATACGTCATCATTTTCACCATAGTTGGGCTATACAGGGTTCCAACAAGTCAATCTCGAGACGTACAGTCGAATAGTAGATACACTAGTTAGTCCAAGGCCTTAGTTAGTCCAGTAATTCATGCTAGACTACAGGAAACCCATGCAAAACCATGCAATCGAACACACGATTTCAAATTGTTGTCCCGACAAGAACAAAGACTAACAATGTTTATTAACATGAGGTTACCAACATATGCTTGGAAATAACAAAATATCTCACACATACATGTATACACGACCACACACACACACACACGGCTACATATATACACACACGGATACATACATACACACTCACATACTAGTCACCATTATTATCCTCACAAGAGACTTTACACAAGAACGGTATCTACAAGCATTCCACAACCTCCAAGTCATGTTGACTTTCCACAAAAATCATGTTTTCTTTCCCCATACCAATTGACCACTACACCACCATCCAACAACTATAAAAACCTAGGTTTTTCACTAACAAGAAACTTTGTAATTCCACTTCATGAACCTTTATAACTTTGACTTCCTAAATTGTTCACCTACACTCATACAATTTCGGCCCATGTGTTCCCAAGAAAAGCTAAGTGAAACAATGGACCTAACTAGCCTACACATCTACACTATACACACATACATATACACGCATGTACACATCCACGAACAACCCCACATTTCAAGTTCCTAGACATGTACACAAGCATGGAAACAACATAAACCACATGAGATATCCACACCTTGTCACCTTACCAAAACAAAAGTGCTCATTCCCCATGTATGTTTCGGTCGCCCCCACCCTAAATAACCAAACAAATACCCAAGTCAACTAGTTTCACCTAAGTAGAATGTTAACCTTTTCACCACACAAAAGCAAGGGGCTGACTTACTATGTTTATGAACCAATCACCCAAGGCCCTCTTCTCTTTCTCTCGCTTATATGTAGTGGTCAAAGGAGCAAGAGAATCACACCATAACAATCCTCAATCTCTCTAACACTTGAAACACTCCTCTCCCTCTTGTTAACCACTCGGCCGAAGGAATTCCCACTCAAGGGACTTGTTTCGATCGACCACCATCATCACTTAGGAGTTCCAAATCTCTAGCAAGTATCTAGGAGTTGCATTGTGAGGAGTTAGCTTATTTTTCTTTGATATTTCTGCTATACACACTCGAGGTATAACATCCGAACCATTTTTCATTTGTTTGTATAAATGCTCGATCATGGAGAGTTCAGCTGAGGCACACACACTCGCACACACCATAACAATTAGTTTTTCAAGTTAAACTAACTTAAACACTTACGTTTTATGTTAAAGGATCAATGTTTTCACTTAGAAATACACACACACATGTACGCGATTACATACACCATAAGACATATATATGGACATATGCGTACACCTACACATACATACGAGTGTATGCGTGAGTGTATAGGGCCGAGACCGGCCCAAGATAGACCAAACTCGGTTAGTTTTATAAAATATGCCATGACTTGTTTTATGAACATGTGTTAAAGACCTTAAAAACATGTGTTAATGAGCTTCACACAAGAGTTTTCATGGAAACCAATGATATACACTAACATGTGAGTTTATGTAAGGACAAAATACCTAAAAATGTCATTTTTATACAATATTGCCCAAAGAAGTGTCCATATGCCACCCTAGACTTACATAACTGAGACATAAGTGACACTCAGTAACATTGAGTAAGTCAAGACACTTTTTTTTAACCAAAAATAGACTAAACATAGTCACCTTAACAACAAAACGAACATTTTCTGACACATACAGTGTGTGACACACGTGGATAGTGGTACATAAGCCTTTAGTCCATAGGTGTCCCAGTCGGGTGAACAGTTGCATGGTAGTTAGAACCAAACATAGACTTAAGGTTGCCTTTAAATGAACTTAGGGCATCCCAGACCAAACACACCGCATCAGATTCAGTTCAGTCTAACATCCTGTTACCAAGTGAGTATTTCACAGCCCTTTTTATAGTTTTTACATTTTTCTGGGGGAAAAACATGCGTATAATTTTTAGTTACAATCATGACTATTATGTGAACATGAGACATTAAGGTTCAGGATCCATTAAGCCCTCGTTTCATACATCATACCATAACCATTTTCTTTAATAGCAGGCTTTGTTGTTGATTGTCTTGCACCAGAAGTTCTAACTACTGAAGTTTGTGATACTTCAGAAATTTTGAATTTCTCTGGAGTTGCAGCCTTATCAGGTTTGAATCTTTTTTAAGTGTCATACAAAGTATCTTCTCTCCATTTTGACACTGAAGATTTTGAACAAAATCCATTGGCTACTAAATCTTCTATGACTTCAGCTTTCTTTGCCTTTATTTCTTTTTTTTTTGTGGCAAGCTTGTCAGCTACAATTTGAGCTCTTCTTGTAAGTTCTTCCATAGAGAGCCCTATGAGTGAGTATTTATTTGTTTTGCTGTTCTTGGTGATGTAAGACATCAGTTGTTGTCTTTTATCTTCCTCAGCAATTCTTTCAAGCTTTTCTAATTTACCCAACTCTTCTTCATACTTCTCAAGCTTTTCATTGTAGCTTAGGTCATCCCTTGCTTCTAGGCTGTTCCAGATCTTATCTTCCTTGGCCTTCTTCTGTGCTGCAATTAAACTCTTCTCCAACTATTCTTTTGACATTGAGATATGAGCAGGGTTTAAGACAGTTGTTTGAGCAGAGTATTTCTTTGGGTGCAGGCCTTGGAATGTTAGTTGGAATGTTTTTAGTTGCCTTAGAAGGCTGTTCAGTTTGAGTAAAGGAAGTGTTAACTACTGAAGGGTTGATCAGGCTATCAACTACTGAAGGATTGTCTTCAGTACTTCTTAGGACTTCAGCAGTTTCTTCAGTATGGCCTTGGGACTTCTCAGCTACTTCTTTAATTTCTATAAGGAGCCTATCTTGATTTTCTTTTTATTTTTGGGCCTCCTTTTGTTGTGTCTCTTTTGCCTTTGTACTGGCTTTAAGAGACACTTTTGGTTCCTTAATCTTCTCCCCCTTTTTGGCTTCATCCACTTCTGGAAACCAAACAGGTAAAGAAGTTCCACCAGATAACTTAGCAAGCTTTCTTGTGTTGTTGTCTATCTTCTATGATAGTTCACCAATCTTGTTGTTGACACCTTAAATTGAGTGTTGATCTTTGACTCCAAAGCAGTGGTAAATGATTTGAGGTGTTGAGAGATTAGGGTGTTCATCATCTGGTATAGGGGACCAGCTGGGCTGCATAGGTGGTTCAAGTCTATGCTTGATGACCCAGTGAATTGGGTAGGCTTTTGAAGTGTAGGTGGTGTTTTTGGGTGATCTTCAGTATGTACTGAAGATGCCACTTTAGGGGAATCAGGGTACAAGTGGTCTTTAACCTGATCTTTTATGAACAGCTCTTTGAGCTTAGACACATCAGATTCAGGACCTTTACTTGTATCCGTCAATTCATGTTGTGGAGAGTTTGAATCATCATCCAAATTAATAGAATCATCTGAGTCCCTGCTGATATTCTCAATGAGAACATCATCAGTTGTATCATGAGCTGGGCCCAACCCAGTTTTTTCATGAACCTCTTTGTGTTGGTACTGAGGTTTTCCTACTTCAGGCATAGAGCCTTCATCAGTAGTTGCCACATTTGAGGTCTTAGCTATGTTGCTTCTGTCCTCAGATCCACCACTGGATGGTAAATGAGTAGTAGCAGCCTCAAAAGTACCTAAAGTCTCTAAGTTTGGGCTTAGATACCTTGGTTCATCTTCATCTCTTGGGATAGGGCTAATAACTTCCACATCCATGTCAACTTTTGATGATATTTCCCATGTTTGATGTATTTGTTGGGGAATGACATGTTCAGATGGGATTGTTTCTTTTAGCCCAGAGAGAATTTTGGCAATTTCTATGGTGTTGTGTGATATTTCTGGTTCAGTAGTTTTGGGTAAAGGGTCAGTAGTTTCAAAGGAAGGGTCAGTAGTTATGACCATTTTGAGTTTCTTCCTATGAAATAAAATTGTAATGGGTGCTCTTTTGGGGGTTTGAGATGACTGAGACTGAGAGGATGTTTCAGTCACATCTTTAACAAGTGCAGATTGCACATCGGCAGTTTCAGGCATTTCAACTTCCTGAGCTGCCTTTCTTTTAGGGTTGGTGGGTTTTGATTCTTGTTGTTTAGGTTTCTTGGCATTTTCAGTTGAGGGTTTGGAAGGTTTTGGTTCCATGGGGACTAGTTCTTGTTCCCCCTGGTCATCTTTTGGCATGGCTGTTGGTTTGTTATGCCTTGAGTATGCTTGTGAGGTTAATGGGTTTAAAATAGATGTTTTTCCCACAAGCACCTCATTTCCAAGTTCTTTAATTATGCAATGCATGAAGAAAAGTGACGATGCCCTGAATTTTGTTTCATTCACAATGGAATGAAAAATAGGTTGAAAAGTCGAGGGCATCTGATCATAAGATCCGGTTTTGGGACTCAAGCACATGATTATGTAATGAAACAAAAGTTTTTATTTTGGTTCAAAAAATTTCTTATAAATTGTTGCATGTGAGAGAGTACCTTGGTAACCACACTCTGTCATGGTTAAATGAATTTCAGAATCGGGAATGTTCTCTAGTGCATCAGCATCATCCAGACCTAATCTTATTCCCAAAGTAGCCGGTGTGATTGCCATGACTTTCCCTTGGATAGTTTATTTGAGGGAAATCACTCTGTTGTTCACTGTCACCATCTCGGCGTTTGCCCAAAACTCATTAAGTGTTTGAGTTTGAGTTGGAGGATCAATGGTGAAAGCGGTGTTGTATTGGGATTGAACGACTAAATCAATGATTTCGTCGTATTGGGACCAGGCTTCATCTTTCTCAAAGTAGCCTCGTTGGTTATGTCCCTGTTTCAGTTTAAGAGCCATGGTGTTTTGTGTGTGTGTGGACCGAACAGTGTTTTTGGTTATTTGCAGGGGAGGGTTTGTGAGTGTTTTTGAGAGAGGAGGAGGGAATTTTGCTTTTTGAAAGGATAAGTGTGAGAAAAGGTGTTTATCAGAAGTTTATAACCGCCTTAGGCCAAACTTCTGAAATGGGAAATGTCTGATTTACCATTATTGACAAAACTGCTGATGAAGAACAATATTCATCATTAGTTCCCATTTTCTCTTCAGTAGTTTGTTAACCACTGATGAGAACATTAATAAACACTTTATTCATAACTTCTAAAGTTTATTTTATCAGAAGTTAATCATTTTTCTGAAATATCCCCATACTGATGATTTTATACATTAGTAGTTTCTCTCTTTTTGTTTTTCAGATGTTTTATGATAGATTAGTAACAATGTAAGTCAAAGTAAAATATGTGTAGGAAAAAATAAATAAAAAACACTTACATTTTTAGCATCCCAAGCATGGATACTAACTTCTGAAATGTTGATGTGCCAAGAGGTTTGGTGAATATGTCAACTATTTGATTAGCTGTTGTCACATGCTTCACTTCAATCCTGCCTTTTTCATAGCAATCCCTTATGAAATGATACCTGATTTCAATATGTTTAGTCTTTGAAAACTGAACAGGATTTTGAATTATGCTAATGGCAGATTTACTGTCTACAAGCAATGGGGTATTGGTCTCTTTGATTCCATAATCAAGTAGTTGATATTGAAGCCATTGGATCTGTGATGTACAACTTGCAGCTGCAATATACTCCGCTTTAGCAGTTGAAGTTGCCATAGATGTTTGCTTCTTTGATTGCCAGGACACCAGACAGTTTCCCAAGAATTGACAACCACCAGATGTTGATTTTCTTGACATTTTGAACCCTGCTTAGTCACTATCTGAAAAGGCTGTTAATTTGGTATTGCTTAAAGCATGATACCAAATTCCAAGTGTAGGAGTTCCTTTCAGATATCTGAAAATTCTTTTGACTGCAATTAGGTGTGATTCCCTAGGAGCTGATTGATTTCTAGCACAAACACATGTTGAAAACATAATATCTGGTTTAGAAGCAGTTAGATAAAGAACGGAACCTATCATACATCTATACATGGTTTGATCAACCTGTTTTCCTTGATCATCTGGTTCAACTTGTGTGGTTGGTGTCATGGAAGTGGAACATGATTTACAGTCTTGTAAAGAAAATTTGTTTAATAATTCTTTAACATATTTTGATTAACGTATAAAAGTTCCATTTCTTTGTTGTTTAATTTGCAGTCCCAAAAATTACTGCAGTTCTCCCATTGTACTTATTTCAAATTTTGATTGCATGAGTTTCTTAAATTCATCACACAATTATGTGTTGGTTGAACCAAAAATGATATCATCAACATAAATTTGAACAAGTAAGACATGATTTCCAACATGTTTGATAAAAAGTGTTTTGTCAATGGAACCTCTTGTGAAGTGACTTTTGAGTAAAAAGTTGGAAAGTGTTTCATACCAAGCTCTAGGATCCTGTTTTAGCCCATAAAGAGCCTTGTCAAGTTTGTATACCCACTCAGAATGAGAAGGATCCTCAAACCCAGGTGGCTAACAAACATACACTTCCTCTTTTATTTTTCCATATAAAAATGCACTCTCAACATCCATTTGAAAAACCTTAATTTTGTTGGAAATTGCATAAGCCAAAAATAACCTGATGGCTTCAATCCTTGCAACTGGAGCAATGGTTTCATCATAGTCAATTCTTTCTTCTTGAGAATAACCTTGTACCACTAGTCTTGCCTTGTTCTTGATAATCATACCAGCTTCATCTTGTTTATTTCTAAAAACCCATCTTGTGCCCATTGGTAGCTTGTTTGGTGGTAAGGGATAGATTTCCCAGACCTGTTACTTCTTGAATTGTAGCAAATCTTCTTGCATAGCTTGAACCCAATTCTTATCTTTGAGGGCTTCTTCATACTTCTTTGGTTCCAACTGAGAAATGAATGCTAAGAAAAAGTAGAAGTTTGAAAGCTGGTTTCTTGTGAGAACCCCTGATGCAATATCACCCATGATTTGATCCAATAGATGATCTTTGTGTTCAATCAGTTGTTGTAAACCACTGGCAGGTGTAAGTAGCTCTTGTACTTCTTCAAACAAACCATTGAGGTTGATGATATCTGGTTCCGCTGTTTGAACATCTTCAGTAGTTGCAGGAGCTGAATCAGATGTTTGAGTTTGTACATCAGCAGTTGTTGAATCAGAAGTTTGTGAAACTTTTGATGGTTTAAAAGTTGACTTAATGACTGTATTAGGAGTCCATGATGCAGGACCCTCATCATCAAACCCTTGATCACCATAATAAACAGGTTTAGATGAAGTAACAGTCTTTTCAGGTTCGAAATTAAAGTTGTCAAGGTCAAAGAGTTCAGCAGGATGTGCTGGAATGAGAGTGTGTTTTGACTCATTAAACTTGACATTCAGTGTTTATTCTACTATCTTGGTTCTTGAATTAAAAACCTTGTAAGCTTTTCAAGTGGAAGAATAACCAAGAAATTAACCTGAATCAACTTTTGCAGCAAACTTTGAAATAGGAGATAAGGAGATAAGGGGCTTGATGCCATGAAGAACTTCATAGGCAGTTTTGGAATGTCTTTTGTTGACAAGGACCCTATTTTGAACATAGCAGGTTGTGTTGACTGCTTCAGCCCAAAAATACAATGGTAGGCCTGAATCAGCTAACATAGTTCTTGCTGCTTCAATTAGTGTTCTGTTCTTCCTTTTTACCACATATTTTTTTTTTTCAGGAGTTCTGGGAATGTTGAATTGTCTAATAATCCCTTTAGACAAACAGAATTCATCCAGAGTTTTGTTCCTGAATTATGTCCCATTGTCACTTCTAATGGCTTTGACAGAGAGAGAATATTGTTTTTCTACCTGTATAATGGAGAACTTGATAATTTCAGCTGCCTCATCCTTGGAAAATAAGAAGAAGACCCATGTGAATCTTGAATAGTCATCAATGATGACTAAGCAGTACTTCTTCTTACCAAGGCTTATGATTTTGACTGGCCCAAATAAGTCCATATGGAGTAGTTGAAAACATGCAGTTGTTTTTGAATCTTCAATAGACTTATAGGAGGACTTGTGCTGTTTTCCCTTTAGACAAGATACACAGTGTTCTTGACACTGGTATACTTTCAAGGGTAGACCTCTGACCAAGCCCATTTTTGTGACTTTATTTATGGTTTTAAAGTTTACATGGCCAAGACTCCTGTGCCAGAGATCAGTTTCAGAAGTTGATGCTCTTGAGAAGAAGCAAGTAGTGTTGTTCAGTACTTTGTCTTTCTCAATGTCCACTACATAGACATTGCCACATCTTTTGGCTATTAGCAAAGTATGATCTTCAATTATTTTCTCTATCAACTTTTGGCCTTCTGGTGAGATAATCTTGCAATCAGTTTTGGTGAAAAAGGAAGAATATCCTTTATCACACATTTGAGAGACACTCAGCAAGTTGTACTCTAAATTTTCAACCAGGTTGACCTTGTCAAACTGTATTTTGCCATAGGAGACATTGCCATGTCCTAGCACATATCCCTTGGCATTGTTCCCAAAGGATACAGATCCTTCTCTTTGATTGATAAAATTGTTTATCAGGTATATACATCCTGTCATATGCATTGAGCCTCCACTATCAACATACCAAATGCTATTTAAGCCTCTGGAGACCCTCTGCACAAAATAGCAAATTAGTTAGATTTAGGAACCCAAGCCAATTTGGCTTTAGGTTTGCTCTTGAGAACAGGAACAGTTTGTTCTTGACCAATTTGAGAAATCCATGTCTTTTTGGCAATGGATTTATCTTTAAGAGCAATGGTGGTATCCTTTTGAGGACCACCATCAACTTTGGTCATCAGTAGTTTTACCATATTCATGAGATCTTTAATCTCAACAGTTTGTGAAACTACTGATGATGTAGGTCTAACTACTGACAAAGAATTTTGAGAAAAAGACTTTGTTTGAGATTTAATCTTTTTCTGAGAAAAGGTGTTGCATGGTTGTTTGTTGGGATAGAAAGTTTCTTCAAAATCATGTTTGAGTTGTTTATCCAAAACCAGTTGTGAAATCTTCTTGTTATACTGATTTCCTTTTCTGTATCTACAAAATTATGTTTTGTGGTTAAACAGACCACAAATTTCACATTCTTTTGCCTTCTCCTTTTCATTATGAGATGTGAATGGCAAATTACTGATAGTTTTGGTTTGATTTAGGTCATCTGTAGTTTTCAGGTTCTCAACTCCTGATGTAGATGAAACTACCGATGGCTTAATATCAGTTTTGTTCAATACTTCTGAAGAACTTTCTTTTTCAATTTTGAGAAAGTTCTGATGAAAAGACATGCATACTTTCATATCAGAAGTTTGATTTTGAACTATTCTACTCCCATCAACATCAGTTTTGGGAGTAAAATCAGTTGGAGTTTTGGTATGATTATACCCTATGCCAAACTTAACATTTGATGAAGTTTGTTTGTTAAGCAGCATTTAGTAACCTCAACATGACTAAACCCATTTTTCACAGTCAACCTTGGTGTCAGCAAGCGCTTTTCAGACATTTCCTAGGTCTTCTATCATGATTTTAATTTGTGCTTGGGTTTCAATAGCATTATTTGTTAATTTAGAATTTTCCTTTGATTTTGTAGCAAGTTTTCTTTCTAAATCACATTTTATTTGAGTATATTTTCTTTCAGAGTCATTGGCTTTGCCTTGTAGATTGGTCTCTCTTATGAGAGCAAAAAATTCTTTGCATGATGTTGAATAAAGTTTTGTCAAAGATTCTTTTGATACCTGAGATAAGGCAGATTTAGAGGTGCAACCCTCAAAGGCCATTAAGGCAAAATTCTTTCTGCCATTATCATGTTCTCCCCAGTTGATGTCAAACATTTTGTTGTCTGCATCTGGATTGCATTCAGATGTGTCAAAAGGAAGACTACTCCAATCAACATACCCTAAAGTAAAAAGACTTTGTTGAGAGGGTTGTTGAGTTTGTGGAGGTTGTTGAGCAGCTGGAATGGAAGGAATCTGTTGTTGGCTCTGCATTTGATGAGCAGGCATCTGAACATATTGTACTTGTGGCACATATTGGATTTGTAAAGCTTGTGCCTCTACAAAATGTGCACTTCCCTGTGTTCCACTATTCCTATTATAACTGGAGTTAAACTGATTTCCAGACTGTGGTTCGTTAAAGCCAGAGCTTCTATACTCTCTAGCAAAGTGTCCCAAGTTTTGACACTTGTGACATCTAAGTTTAGATTTGTCAAAATCAACTTTTGTTGAGTTGTTCAGTCCTGGAAATTTCCCTCCTGACCTTTTATAAAATTTGTTAGTTTTTATGCTTAACATGGTCAGTTGGTGTAAAATGTCCATTTCTTCTAAGTCATCATTGCTGAAATTTTTTAAGTCATCCATTATAAAACACATGTTATCAGCAGTTTGACTATTTTCATCATTGTCATAAGCTGGATATGATCTTTCTGATGAGATCCTAGCAGTTATGTCAATGTGATCAAAAGATCCAAAATCATTTGAATAAGAAGGTGAGTCTTGTCCTAAGAGTGCTGTACTACCTGGAACATAGTCATTAGCTGTTTTGCCAGAATTTTGTAACTTTTTCTTTTGATTTATTTCTCTTTCAAAAGCTAACAATCTCCCATGTAATTTTGTAATGGAATCTTCCCACCGCCTTATATTTTAGTAGTTTAGTATAATAGTATTACTTTATGCTTTTGTTAAAGTCTTTGTACAAGTACCAATGCTACAGCCTGTTGTAGTATTGCTTTTTGAATCAACTTGTATGTATTTGCTAGTCTATAAATAGATGGGTTTAAACCACTATTTTAGACATTGATTTTATTAAACTGAAATCCTTCAAAGGCTTTTAATTGAAATACCATTTCACATATGAGAATCTCTTATCATACGTATTGTTATATACATTCAATTGTTTAGATTCTCATTAACTGCCTTTAGTTCATTATATCCAGGGGAAGTAATAACTCCTGTTGAAAGTGAATCTTTAAACTTGAAAACTTCACTTATTCCGCTATGCAAACTGCTTTGATAAACTTACAACACATAAGTGTTCATGAATAAGAACTGCTTTGATAATCACTGAAGTAGAAAACATTCCTCACTCAGGATCAACCGAGGAGACTAGCTTGGTCACGGTCAGATGAGAAACTTTCGGTTTTGACTGGTAACGAGCACTCAGGCATGTAGGGAACATGATATCCGAATGAGAAGCAATTAAATACATGAGAGAGCCGATCATTGCGTGATAAAATGAGGGATCAACGTTGATGCCCTTCTCATCTGGTCCAATCCCATCATTAACCTGAAGTGGAGTTGAAGCAGGTGACGAGTCAGCCATTGAGAACCGGCTCAGGATGTCTGCTATGTGCTTGGTCTAATAAATAAAGATTCCGGTAGGTTTCTGATCAACATGCAGACCCAGAAAATACTACATCTCCCCCATTGCACTCATCTCGAACTTATTCTACATTAATTTCTCAAAGTCTCTGCACAAACTATCATTAGTTGAGCCAAAGATGATATCATCTACATATACCTCTGTACAAGCAAAAGGTCTCCATCTTTTTCCAAGGTGAAGAGTGTACAATCAATGAGTCCTCGGATGAAACCATGAGAGATAAGGTACTTTGAAAACGTCTCGTACCATGCTCTTGGAGCTTGATGAAGTCCATAGAGAGCCTTGTTCAATCGGTAAACATGGTCTCTGTGCATTTGATCTTCGAAACCCAGTGGTTTCCCCACGTACACTTCTTCTTTCACTTTTCCATATAGGAACGCGTTTTTAACATCCATCTGGTAGACTTTGAATCGCATATAGGATGAAAACGCGAGAAACATGCGTATTGCTTCCATGCGAGGTACCAGAGCATAGATCTCATTGTAATCTACCCCTTCAAAATGTCGGAACCCTTGAACAACTAAACGTGTTTTGTTTCTTACAGCAATGCCACGGTGGTGTTTCTTGCGTTTGTAAACCCACTTCGTTCTGATCTTCATCGCGCCTTTCGGAAGATCAACTGGGTCCCAAACACCTAGTTTCCTGAACTAAAGGAGTTCTTCATGCATTGCTTCAATCCATGGCTCATCTCTTAATGACTCATTGATGCTTCGTGATTCGGTTTATGAAACGAATAAGGAAAAGGACCAATCGTTCTGAACCTCGGATTCTGTTATACTTGAATAAAGAGCTGTAGCGTTTGCACAAAGTTGCCCATGAGTCATAACCCCACTCTCTGGATCACTAATAATATTCTACTGAGGGTGTGTGTCATGAATCCTAGATTCAGGGTGTGTTGGGATAGGCACACTCTCTTTCATATTGTACTTTGAAAGATCAATTTAAAAATTTAGAATGGGAGCTCCAGAAGAAGATGGACCAGCAACTGAGATTGTCACATTCTGACTTGTACCTGCAAAAAAATTGTTAGTAGCAGTAGTAGAATTGATATTAACTGTTGGATTGGAATTATTGAGTGGTTCCGCTGAGAGTTATCTGTTGGAATAGGATCTGCTGCTTGAGATAAAGTGGTCGGGCGCACTAGTGAAGAACGGGTGGCATTTTAACTTTCAAAATACATCTTTGCAATAGCTTTCTCTACCACATTATCCAGACCAAATTCCTTGAATAGACTTGCATAATCGAACATTCGATCGGGACCAATACCATGAGAATTTATTGTATATCTCTGGGCATCCACATTCATCCACTCTTCAACACACCTTGTGCGAGTATTCCAAACCCTCTTTTTGGGAGTGGCGTACCCGACAAAGAATCCTACTTCTGCTTTCTCACCCAATTTGTCGTTGTCGATAAGGATGGTACACGATGCTCCAAATGGTTCAAGGAATTCAAGATTGGGTTTGCGAAGATTAAGAAGCTCATAACTGGTCTTCCTAAGTGTGTTGACCGATAACATATTGGTCAGTTAACCCTTGGTTGTCCAAACCATGACTGTGTATGATTGAAAAAGTGTTTGATGTTTGACACGACCACACAAGACTCGACATCCCGTTAGTGACCCGTTATATCAATTTGACGACCTATACAAGTTCCCATACAAGTAATGCATGAAAAACACTTAGTTTCATACAAAATATTCACATAAAACCACGTTATAACGAATAAGACTATTCCTAGTCATATTCGCCCTAACGTTCATGCGAATGAGGCATGTGGTTGAGTCATATGCTACATCAGAATGGAATGTTTTAGAAAATGAACTTCTTTAGGCGAATGAGAATTGTTTTCTCTAATTCGGTATTAGTTTATGGTGAATGAGGGTCCTGGTTCTTTCATTCGCATGAACTATCATGCGAACGAGAGCTCATTCGCTCTGTTTCAGCTGTTTAACCATTTTGATGAACAAAACCTCTTCAAAGCAGATATAAAACCTAATAATTCATAGCTAAACGATGTAGTAACATTTATCTAACCTAATAGCATATTATCACATCTGATTAAGTCATCATTAGATTAATTTTGTATAAAAAATCAAACATTTTCCCAAAATGGCAAACTATGGAGATGTCACATCAAGGTGCATGTAAAACTTTCCAAAAATGGCAGAAAGTGCAATTAATCACATAATCATAGTCATTAAGCTTTTAAACTATAAGGTAATCATTTCTAACATAATACCTAAAATGTTAGAATCATTATATACCAAATACAAGCCCTAGATTTACAACATAAATCCCCAAAATGGGCCAAAGTCCACAAAACCACGATCAACTATTCAAACATCACCTAATCATGCTTCTAAGTAGTTTCAAAGTATTTAGATAACATCCTATATGCATTCAATCAACATATAACAAAAAATCCCAAACTTATTAGGTTACCATCAACATCCAAGCTTGTGTTTTTATAAGAAATCATTATTTAGGTCTAAATCTAGTTTAGAAAAGTTTTGAAAATGTTTTTATTTAGGAAAACACCTTGAAATCAAATCTGGACATTTAGGGTTTATCAAAACATCATAGAAATGTAAGGAAAGGGTTAGATGATTAACACACCTTGGATTTTAGGTTGTTATTGATTCTAAACGTGATTTGGCTTAAGGATCTAAGAAATAAGGGCAAAAACTTGTTTCTATAGTTTGGGGTTTGCAAGAGGGCACTTGGAGGCGAGTTAGGGTTGTGAAATGATGAAAATGAGTGAAAGAGTTGCCTATATAGTTTGCTCTCATTCACCCATTCATTGTGACGAATGAGGCTCTATTGCCTAAGTACTCTAGCGAATGAGATTTTATGTCTCTCATTCGCCTAAATACTTGATAAGTTACCCTTTTTATGTTAATTCACCAATAATGGGAAACAAGACTTGTGTGTATGTGTGTGTTACCCTGATGATTTCTCGAATCATCAAACTATGGACACTGTGTGTGTAAATCGACTCCCGATGATTCCTCGAATCATCGAACCGACTCAACTAACCTAGTTAAGTCCATTTAGTAAATGTTTCTCTAAGGTATACTTAAGTGTTTGATTAAAATGTTAACTTGAGTTTGTCAGGTGTCACATCATCCCCCTGTTGAAAGAATTTTCATCCTGAAAATTGCTTAAAGTCACTAAGAAAGAAAGAAAAAATTTGTTGGTTGCTACAATATCCCCTGTTGAAAAGAATTTCGTCCTGAAATTCAGTTTGTTTCAGCCGTGACAGGTCTTTATTTCTCGAACAGATGATGATACTTGAGTTTCATCTGATCCTCGCGTTCCTACATGAACTCAGGTCCATGGTTGGAGTTCCAAAGAACTTTAACGATACGATTCTTACTCCGCTAAAGAATTCTGACTTTAAATTCCAAGATTTTAATTGGTTCCTCCACAATGCGGAATCGATAATCAACCTTGATGTGTCTCATCAGACAGATGCTTTCTAAGGTTAGAGACATAGAAAACGTTATACACGCCACTGAGTTCAGCCAGTAAATCAAGTCTGTATGCCACTGGCCAAATCCGTTCCAGGATTACAAACGATTCGACATATCATGGGTTTAGTTTATGTTTGGCCACCAATAAATTATCTTTAAATCCTGATGCATCTTATCAAAGCCAGGGTGAATGGAATACCTGGATTTGTGAGCTTCGTCCAAGATAAGCTCTCTCAAGTTACAAAACAATGGAACTCATACACGCTCTAGAAAGTAGTGTAGGCAATCAGATTTAAGCTCAAGATGTTTGTCGGCACCATACATAGTTTTAGCTTTAAGGTTTTCCTACTTCAAAGCTTCTTGTTGAGCAGAACGGATTTGGTCAGATAGGCCAAAATGAATGGTGAGCTGCAATGCTCGAACACGACAAGATTTAACAGATTCCTTCCTGCTTAAGGCGTGTCATAACATTCGTCTTACCAGGATGGTACTTGATGCCACAATCATAATCATTAAGGAGTTTAACCTATCGACGTTGTCGCATGTTCAAATGCTTTTGAATAAAGATATGTTGAAGACCCTTTTGGTTGGTGTAAATGGTGCATGTGCTACCGTACAAGTAGTGTCTCTAGATCTTTAATTCACAAATGGCAAAACCCAATTCCAAATCATGGGTACTCTAGTTCTTCTCATGGATTTTAAGCTGACGAGAAGCATAAGCAATAACTTTCTCGCGTTGCATCAAAACACAACCGAGACCATGAATAGATTCATCACAATAAACAAATTAGTCATCCATACCTTCAGGCAAGGATAGAATAGGCGCAGATCATAGTTTTAAGTTTCAGTGTTTGAAATGCCGATTCTTGAGTATCACCCGAATTAAACTTCTTGTCTTTCTGGGTAAGAGAGCTGAGGGGTTAAGCAATCTTCGAAAATCCCTTAATAAAACGATGATAGTAACAGGCGAGTCCTAGGAATTTCCGTACCTCAATTGGCATTTTCGGTGCTTCCCAGTCTTTAATGGCTTTTATCTTGGTTGGAGCAACATGTATTCCCGTCTCATTGACTACATGTCCAAGGAATTGCACTTCATGCAACCAAAAATCACATTTGGAGAACTTAGCATAAAGTTGCTCTCATCTTAAGAGTTCCATGACTAGCCGCAAGTGTTCCTTGTGGTCCCTCTTGCTCTTGGAATATATTAGGATATCATCGATGAAGACAATAACGAACTTATCAAGGTAGGGCTTACAATGTCACAACCCAAATCGAGGGGCCTGGACGAAATCACAGATTGATACAACATTCACACAAATGCAAACAAACAATGGAAGCGGTATAAAAATAACTAACTTGATTTATATAATTCAAATAATTTGTTTACATAATACATTTCTACTAAGGTGTATCTAATCTCCAATCATACTGGTTCAATAGCTTCTATGGTTTCTCGCTCGCCTTCTGGTTCGTCTGTCGGTTGTGACTTCGAGTTGCAATCACACGCTCTTCATATCTCCAGAGCCGCTGCCTGAACACATGCTTAAAATGGTTTTATCAACAATAATGTTGGTGAGTTCGTGTGTTTAGGTACATAGGCGCCCAAAAGTAGTTTATTAAACCAAGTTTTAGTTATTCAAACAAGTTTAACAGTTTTCAAACACGTTTTCCTGGTTATGGTGTTACAATTATACAAGTTAGCCACTCAACCCTTAGCACCTAGCGTCATGCCTAACCATTCCTAGATGTAACAACAAATCTATGCCCATTATTGTCATAACTTCTCAACCTATACCTTGCCACATAGGTTCCCCATGGCAAAATATATGCCGCAACGACCCGTCGGTCTCAGTGGGGGTTTCTGGGTCAGGCCGGACCAATGTGCATGGGGGATCCCCCAAGTAGTACTACCCGTATATTAAGTCGGCTCACGTAGAGTTAATGAGTGCCTGGTTCAGTATGCAAAACAAGCAAGCAGGTAATCACGCTCTGTATAACTAACACCCATAATTAAGTAAAACAACTGAAAGCATGCGTCACACCAAACAGTTTAAAATACAAAAAAGAGGGGAGTTCACGAAACTCACCTGGTTGCATAGCTCAAAAATATAAATCCGGGTGCTCAGTATTGTATACTGACACTCTCCTGGTTGGGCCCTATGTCGACACACACATTATTAGTCTTTGGTTTTATTAATTAACGGTTACACGTGTGGGATGAGCTCGAGTGTATGGTTCCATATTATACCATTATCACCATTCAACAATGGAGTTTCTTTATATTATTAAGTTCTAGTCGTCCAAGGTTTACCATATGATCCTTTGTTCACTCGCCTTTCCATGTCTCCTTTTGTTTATCAAGTTTCCATATCATGTGTAGTTAACTTGGTCGAGTCCATGTCCTAAGTGTCAAGTGTTCAACTCAATGTCCAAGTGTCCAAGGTATTTGTAACAATGTTTACAAGGTTCTAAGTGTTTATTTTTAAGAGCCAATGTAGTTGTCAAATATCTAGTCTATAACTAATATCCAAGTTCGTGTATTCAATATCCAAAGCCTCATGTTAACTAATGTTCTTACAACTAGTCCGCAAGTTATCAAATGTCCATATCTTAAGAGTCACATGTTTAGTTCTAGTCGAGTCCGCATCTTAATCCCAATGTCCAATTGTTACAAACTAGTATCCGTCTTAATCTATAAGTCGATATTTATGATAGCTTAGTAAATGTTTTATATATTTATACGACATACGTTAGTTTCCTCTAAATCGTGTCTTAAGTCCTTGATGTCCAAAGCGTCGAGTCTAAGGTCTCTAATATGAATAGTTCTCCTCTAGTCCATTTGTCAGAGTCTATATATCCTATAATTTAAAGTTACAATATTACGAGTTCGTAGGCGCATCAAAATGTTCCATGTCGAGTACATAATTGCCTTATGCTCATTTCTAGTCCGAAGTGTTCACAAGTTGATGTCCATTCCAATAGTCTAGTATCCAACTCCAATTATCAAATTCAAGGTGTTAAACTAATATACGAGCTATCTTATGGTTTTGGTCCTAGTTTGTATAAACTCGTCAAGTCCCACATGCACTTATATAATTATAATATAAATTTTTATATTTAACAAGATTTGTGTTCGGTTATACCTCACGTTCCGAATCAGTTTGTGTTGGTCAAAACTGACCTGGTTGACCAAGTTGACTCATGTTGACACTCAGTTTGATCAAGAACCCAAACACTCCATATCACCTTTATCCTTCATCTCCTTGAACCGAACCCTTAACCCGAGACCGAACCGTCCCGTTCGACTACTTTTGTCCATCCTTGAAACACTATAGCCCACCAACCCAACTCCATCCATACCCGTCAACATCCACCCTCGAAATCCAATACTATCGACTATCGGACCCATCATTCGACAACAACCAAAGCTCCATCACACACCACCACTGACCATCGTGAAGACCCACCGTGTCTGGCACCAAGACCGTCACCTGTAACCACTGCAGATACCATCAACAGTTGCTTGATACTTCAATAGTTAAATATTGCAGCAAGCAATTAATAAGGGAGAAAAGGGGTTATTGGGTTACCTTGGTTTTGATGACAACTCGGTCAAAGAGGCAACGCTGCCGCTTCCGAAGCCCCCGTCTCCGCCCTGCTCTGTCTACGAGTGGTGGTTAACGACCGGTGACTCTTCATCGGTCTCCCTCTCCGCGTCTCTCTCTCTCTCTCTCTCCTGCTCCTTTCCTTCTCTACCGCTCTCTTTCTCTCTCTCTCTCTCTCTCTCACTAAATCCCCTTGGTAGGTGATAATGATGGGTGGGTTGATCGGGAGCCGGCAGTCAGAGCTCCGCCGGTCCCTTCGCCATGGATGCTGGGGACCCTCTGGTCCTTTTTTCTTCTTTCTAGTAAGAGAGTTTGTGTGTGTGGTGAGAGATGAGAGAGAGCAGATGTTGTGTGTGTGTGTGTCGATGTGTTTATATAAAAAGGGGTGGGTGTGAGTTGTTAATCATTTAGGGTGGGCATGTGTCACCTTGAAATGGTGACACATGTCCTGGGGGTGACTAATCAAGTTCATCCAGGTTCGGTTCGGGTTCGTAACGCGTATTAGCTCGGTCTCATAACGTGTATTCTAATAATATTATATATATTAAATGGTTTGTTTTTTTAGTTTCGCACATAACCCACTCGCTCATTATTTGTTTTGGTTAATTATTTATTATAAAATAGAAATAAAAACACGAAACATTTTGAGGGTCGGTACCGGGTTGTTACATATAAACACGGTTCATCAAATCCATGAATACCGCTGGGGCATTGGTGAGACCAAAGGGCATGGCCATGAATTCAAAATGGCCATAAGGAGTTCGAAAGGCAGTCTTTGGTATGTCGGCTTCCTGCACTCAAAGCTGGTGGTAACTAGATCTGAAATCAATCTTGGAATTAAAACTGGACCCTTAAAGCAGGTCGAACAGATAATCAATACGAGGAAGAGGATATTGATTCTTGATTATCACCTTGTTAAGCTCACATAATCAATACACATGCGAAAGCTTCCATCTTTTTCTTGAGAAACAGAATAGTGGCTCCCCACGTGGATGAACTAGGCCGAATAAATCCCTTCTCAAATAGCTCTTGGAGTTGGTTAGATAATAGGGGTTGCACCAGGTGCAAGATAAATACAAAACCTCGACTTGACGATGAGGCAAGAGACCAGACAAATCTTAAGGAACAAAATTAGACAATTCAAGAACAAAGGGAATGTCTTCAATCCTTTTCTCTTCAGCGGATGGTTTAGAAACAAGTGCCCGAATGGCGGCATAAACTTCAGGGATATATTTATGGGCTTTCATACATGATATAATGCTAAAAGGAACGCCACTCTTTTTACCATTCACATATAAGATTTCTCCATTAGGGAGTGGAAGACGAATGATTTTATCAAAACAAATAATTTCCACACAATTCTTAGATAACCAATCCATAACAACAAAAACATCAAAACAACCCAAAAACAAACGACATTAGATCTGTGAGGAATGACTGACCCGAAAGCTCTAGACGACACCCATTAAGAATGTTTGTAGCCTCCATTTGTTTACCATTACCAATTCTGTTAAGTACTTAACTTTTAAAGGTGTAGGCACAATATCTAGAAACTGACTAAATTCAACATATATGAAACTTTTATTGGCAATAGAGTCAAATAAAACCGAAGCATAGCGTACTAGTAACTATGTCAGAATTGTGTCGGGCTTCCCCCGAACCAATGGCAAAAGCGGGAGCAGTCCTGCCGCGGCCTTCCTTGTTACCATCGCGATTCCTCACACCACCTGCTTGTTTCAACTTGGAGCAAACACGCTTAAAGTGCCCCGCCTGGCCACAATTGTAGCAATGATCCATGGCTAAATGGTGCAGTAACATTTATCTAACCTAATAGCATATTATCACATCTGATTGAATTATAAATTGATTCATTTTGTACACAAAAATCACATATTTTCCCAAAATGGTAAATTATGGAGATGTCACATCAAGGTGCATGTAGAACTTTCCAGAAATGGCAAAAGGTGCAAATAATCACAGTCATCAAGACTTCAAACTATAGGCTAATCATTTGTAACATAATACCTAACATGTTGGAATCATTATATACAAAATACAAGACCTAGATTTACAAAATAAATCCCTAATAGGGGTCAAAGTCAACAAAATTACAATCAACCATTCAAACATCACCTAATCATGCTTCTAAGCAGTTTCAAATCATTTAGATAACATCCTATAACCATTCAACCAACATATAACACAAAAGCCCCCAACTTATTACGTCAACATCAACATCCAAGCTTGTGTTTTTATAAGAAATCATTATTTAGGTCTAGATCTACTTTAGAAAAGTTTTGATAAGGTTTTTGTTTAGGAAAACACCGTGAAATCAGATCTGGACATTTAGGGTTTATGAAAACATCATAGAAATGTAAGGAAAGGGTTTTAGATGATTAATAAACCTTGAATTATAGCTTGTTATTGATTCTAAATGTGATTTGGCTTAAGGATTTAAGAAATAAGGGCAAAACTATTTTCTACAGGTAGGGGTTTGTAAGAGAGCACTTGGAGGCGAGTTATGGTTGTTAAATGATGAAACTGAATAAAAGAGATGCTTATATAGCCTGCTCTCATTTGCCCCTTCATTGTGGCTAATGAGGCTCATTCTCCTGATTAATCTAGCGAATGAGACTTTATATCTCTTATTGGCCTAAAATTTCATGCGAATGGATTTTTCTTTGGGTCATTCGCCCAAACGATTTCAAATGACACTTGGAACACATATTACTATACCAATTCACGTATTCACAAATTGTTAATTGATCATAGAACATATAATACTCGATAGGTTACCATTTTTATGTTAATTCAACAATAACGGGACACAAGACTTGTGTGTATATGTGTGTTTCCCCGTTGATATCCCGGATCATTAAACTATGGACACTGTGTGTAAACCGACTCCTGATGATTCCCATAATCATCGAACCGACTCAACTAACCTAGTTAATTCCATTTAGTAAATGTTAAATGTTAACCTGATTTTGCCGAGTGTCACACACATCTCGCGCACAACGTGTGACATCCGTCCCTTTTATTTTAACAATATTACAATCTTAGTCCTTCATGAATTTGCCTGTTTACAAATTTAGTCCGTAGACATTTCATTTAATACAAATACGTTCCACATGGATATACATAAATTTGTTTTACATAACACATTTCAAAGTTTAAATATGATAACGTTTATGCAGTTTATAAAAGTTATACTATTGCGTTTTGCTAAACATTTGGTGATTAATAAAAAAGGGTACATGTTGGTTTTATGAAACATTTAAGAGTTAAAAAAATATATTTGGAAATAATATAAACACTTAAAAGTTATGGATATCCAAAGTAAAAAAAAGAATCAAGGTGTATACAAGTTAAAACTACAAGGGTCATTCTTGACAATTCAAGATAGTTTTAAAAGCTTCCCACCATAATCGGACCCGTTTTTTTTCCGGCGACCGATGGTCGCTGCCGACGACATTCCGGCAACTCAAAAACCGGCTATTTAACGCGCATAACATCGTTTTTATTATTGAATAACCGTTTCATTTATAATTGTTTTCGGCCAGTAATGAGTCATTAAACGCGTTTGAATCATGCGTTAATCAGGTTTTATAAGGTAATCGCCGAAAGTTTTATTAGAAATCAAACCGTTGCGTTTTATGTGTAACACTATAAATTAGTGTTTGCACGTCGGTTCCCTTCCTTTGCTCAGCGAAACATCACTTTAAAAATCCTTGAATTAGGACCAGATTGTCTTAAAATCAACCTAGGTTCGCGGTTCAGAAGAATCCTCATTTTCGATCCCTAAGATATGTTGTAAGTACGATTACTTATTGCCGTTTTATTCATTGATCTTTCCTGAGTAAAACGCCCTTAATTTTCATGCCTAATCATCTCTTAATCGAGTGATTGAACTTGGGTTTAGGGTTAGGGTTCCTAGGTTTGAATTGGGGAAGAAGATGACTTTTATTAAATTATTAAATACAATCAAGTTTAAATAAAATCAACAAAAGGGCATTGTGGTGGAGTGGTTTTAGTTGTATGAGGCCTTGTAAAGTGCTTGGGTTCGACCCTTCCTACACACGGGTCTAACCCCCCCTTTTTTTATATATATTATATATATTATCCTTTTAATATTCATAGAAAATTCATTTTTGCTCCAAAAATCTTGAAAATTTAGGTGTAGTATCTTGACACCTCATAGAAAAAATTATCATATTTTTATTTTCTGAAAATAAGTTATTTTCGTACATTTATTTAATTAAATTGTTTTAATCGTAATTAATTGATTTAAATAATTTTAATCCCAAAAATTTTCGGAAATTATTTTTAAATATCAGAAACTTAATTCTAATTTATTTGTCCCGAAATATTTAGTTTTTATAGGTTTCCTAATTTTTAATCATTTAGATACATTTTAAATTCATTAAATCGGTTTTAAATGCAAATAAATTGAGAAAAATTATGGAAAAATTATTATAATTGTAGAGGATTAGATTGTAAGAAATCAAATACGTAATCATACAAATGAAGTAATTTAGGTGCAGAATCCCTAAATCACATGCAAAATAGTAGAAAACACATCAGAACACGATTAAATCCATTTTCATAAACATTTTCATTCATAAACAATTGATTACACTTGATAAAGGTTTGGTTTACAGTGAAAACTGATAATCAGAAAGTTATAGACCTCGGAGAGAACACACACACAAAATCTGGAACAAATGACCAACTAACTGACCTTCAAATGAAAACAAAACTATATATAGACCTGTTCATTCGACCCTGTGCATTGGTCGAATGAACCATTAGACCTTGACGTAGGCTCGAACCAAAACATATAACTATACAAATCATCATTCGACCTTCTAATTGTCCATTCGACCTCGAGCTAGGTTGAACCTATCTTAAAATCATCAACATCTTTGTAGTAAACGTCGTATAATGTAAATCCAAAGCGATAGTTGATGCGTTTGGTTTTAGTATTAAAAAGATGTCAATTTTCTCGGTGCCAAAAACTTTGATTTAACAATCCCAAAACAGTGGTTTGGGGGAAAAGACTGATTTTACTAAACCCTTATTAACAAAGTTTAAAATTTATAAAGTAAACAATAGTTACTTTAGAAACTAAAACCGACACATAGGCAGAGAACCTGACATCCATAGTATAGTCTTTAAGGTAAGTATTGAGTATCGTATTCCAGAGTTCACACTTTCCCCTACTCAACCTTTCATCAATTAATCAATCGGGTTTTAAAAAGAAAATAAAACGGAGGGGTTCTTTAATAAAAATAGTTTTTGAAAAAGGTTTGGTTTTATAAAAATAAAAGATAAAATAAAATAGTAGATAGATATGCACATCTCAGGGCCCTTTGTATAAATTGTTAAGTTTACTATTAACATTAATAATGTAAGATACTTAATTGTGCGGAAGACGAGAGTGATCTTGAAGTGTTGACTCCTTGATAGAGAAGCAGAATCGACTACTAAGTAGAATGCTGAACCTCTCCAGCGTGCGTCCACCTGGGGTACTCCACCAGGGCCTCGCATATAGTGGGCTCCTAAAACTGCGGTCAAGTCTCTGGTCCTCGAACTCATCATCTTCTAGAATTGGAGGCTTCCTTCCCGAACCAGGACACCGTACACCTCCCTTAGTTCTCGCATTCCGTATTGAAAGGTCTCTTTATCCTGGCAACCTCGGATCCTCTAATAGGCTAACGGTCATGAGACCCAAGGACCTCTCTTACGGCTATCTCAGGAAATCGTGCCCCACTGGTTAACGGTGTTGTACTGACGACAACTAGATAAAGAATCTTTATTTTATTTATCTATTAAGCGACACTTTATTATTTATTTATCAATTAAATATAAAGTTTGTTTAAATAAATGATGACTTAATTACCCAACCAATAACCTCCTAAACTGAATGAAATACTTAACAAAGGCGACACATAATCCTAAAGGTGTGCAATCCGGAGATCACTGGTGCGCCCGTAGGGAAACCATCCTTTGCCAAAAAGATCACTCAATCATCTGGTGAGAACCAGAAGTGTGTCACTCAGATCTGGTCCACTTCAGAAGCCATAGCTTAGAATCCGCTTTGAATATCAAAAGCCCAAAGGATCTGTCTCACTACCGGTTTCCACGCCTTGGATCTAGCTCGGGATTACCAGAAGCTGATTATACCTCTAGTTATTCAATTAATTAAGTTAAGGTTGTTATTAAGTTATTCATCATTCAAACCTGTCACAAAGATACACAAATAAAGATTAGAAGAAGATAACACAACAAATAAATAAATATAAACTACTACTACTAATAATAAAAGTCTACAAATCGAAGCGGGTTCACGAATAATGGAGAGATACATCCATAGAAATGGTCAACACAAGGATCATGGCTGCTCATAGACAAGCTATCCATCTCCATGTGATATGTAGTCTCTCACGATCCTGACGACCCTCGATGTATATTGCATACTACTCTATGATCCTCTTCTTGGCCAAGCAAATCAAGGTAGGTCGAAGCCTAACCATTGAGGGATGTTAGGAGGACCAGAAGGCCTCCCAAGTGACCCCAAGATCTCTGGAAGAAGCTTGGTAGTCGGCCCAAGAAAGCACGAGAAGGGATGAACAAATTGCGGGGGTTAGCTTGCTATTTATAGAGCTCCAGTGGTGGCAAGGTCGTGCCCAAGTGTGTCAAGGGCGTGCCTGTTGTCTCACGTACGTTTTGTTGCTGCATGGCAGACCTTGTCTGTCCTTTTTGTCCCTAGGACAGTCGTGCATGTGTATATGGCACGGGCGTGCCTGTGCTGTTGGTCTTGATTTCTTGCTCTCCAAGTTTGCTGCGTTGTTCTCTCGTGTGCAGGACCTTCGTGCAAGTGAGCGTGGGCGTGCTTGGTCATTCCGGGGCTGATTTTAGCATTATTTAAGTCCTGGGATTGCCTTCAAAACATACAGTGAACTGGCTGAAAATCTCGTATCTTCAGGAATCTCCCGATTTTGCCTGTTTTTACCCGGAAATCCTTTGTTTCCGTCTCGGAGCTCCATTTTCCTGATAAATACAAATAGGAACGAATTAAGTATCAAATATTAATAATATAACTTTAATTGTATCCTATTATGAGACTATTTATGCCTGTTTTATATGTTAATTATGTGAGTTCTCAATAGTCACATTCGTGCACCTACAAACTCCCCCTTGACTATTTCTTGGATTGTTGTCTTTCATAATCAAGCGTCTTGTTCATCAGTTTTATTCTCAGATTCTTCTTTTGTTTCGCGCTCATCTCAGTTTCTAATTGACGTTTTTGCGAAACTTTCTTCACTTCTTGAACTTTCACGTACTTTTCCAGTTCTTATTATAATCACAACCAACATTCACATCCCATGCGAAACAGAAACATACCACACGGTAAAACTTCATCGCCTGTTCCACATCATGTACCTCAAAGTGTATCGGATTAAAATACAACATATTGATGTCTTCACTTGAGCAATTGATCATCCACATTAGATCAAATATGCGTATTTTCTTGAACTCAGTCTTTGGATCTTTATCCTTCAACACTATTACTGCTTTAGCTGTCTTCCGGTCATAGTACCAAAATACGAACTCACTACTAAAATGTTGTTTTATAGGCATCAATGGAATTCTCTTCATCACAACAGGAGGCTTATACTTCAAAGTCACTCTCTTCATTCCGGTAATGAGATCAATATCTCTATGTTCAATACGTTTAGGATACTAAGGTTTAAACAAATTCCATTTGGTTCTGCTCTCTCTTGACATCATCTCAGCAAACCATCCAACCGCATTATTATTAACCGAAGCACCACTCATCGTGTGTCTACAAATGTCACACCCTCAATTTTCCACTGCGGGGTTTATACCACGAGGCGCATGACATACCAGGATCCCATAACCATAAGTCATATGAACGAACTCTAAATGCCCAAACCATTTAGTTCGTTTTCAAAAACCAAGTTTAGTTAAGCTGCGGAAGCGTAAACCAAATTTAAACCTTTTAAAAAAAACATGCGCAAAACAACGCGCCCAAATTAAAACCATATGATAGAAAATGTAAAAGCATAATATGTAATTTAGGTGTATGCCCAAGACCGTAAATGCAGTGAAGTGTGCAGTGCTTTCTAATCCTGGCACCGGAAGCTAACTACCTACAAAAGCATGTAAATCGTGGGTCAACAAACAATGTTGGTGAGTTCACTAAGTAAAGTAAATGAGTATGTAAATGCGCTGGTTTCCAAAACCACGTAAACAAGTATTGAGTTGGTTCCAAGAACCGTGTAAACACTAGTTCATCGCATGTCAAGGGTAGCTAACCCATTCATAATAACTAACACTGATATACCGAACTGCTGATGTACGTGTAGCCACAAATATGAGCTGCATGCCTTACATCATTGCCTATCAACAATGATAAAATCTGTTAAGTTATAGTTCACTCCCGCACTCCCCGAGCCGGTGTGAGGTTTGTCAGACCTAATAGCGCTATCAATTAATAACCCGCTTGCCATAACCCGGCAACTCATTCGGTATGTGAAGGACTTACAGATGATAGAGTTGGTTTAGTTCATCAAGGACACAGTTTGCGAACTAGCAAAAACCGACCCACACAAGGATCCATAGCATCCCAACCCGGGATGTGTAAGTAGTCCCAAACCGGACTAGAAAGTAGTAGTCCCAACCCGGACTAGAAAAAGTTAAGTACGTTTTCTCAACCCTAGACGCATGCTTTTGAGAAAAGAGTAGTGAAACTCACCTTAGGTTGCACGTGAATAATCCAAATTCCTCAAACAGAAATGAGCTACCGACTCCCTATTACAAATGTCACTAGGTGAGTATATGTGCATAATAAACACACCATACAACTCGTTTGTCCAAGACTTTTAAAGTTCAAACCGTGTAGTGACACCTAATGACTCTATATGCACAAGTAAGTCCTACGTATCCTGTTGGTGATCATATTGATTATTATCAGTTTAATACCTCATACACATCTCATATAAGTATTCATGCAAGTTCATGTCAAATACATACCATATAAGACTCCAAATAGTCACGTAAACATCCCTTACACAATCTGCGTTTTCAGGGCAGATTGTACGCTGTGAAAAATAAATTATTTAAATACTTAACGAACGAATTAAACTCCCAAAGTTTTACTGAATATTCATTGGAATTCATTTGATAACCCATATTTTTGTTTTGTCTCACAACCAAACAAAAAAATTATTAAAATTCGTACAACACAGCTATGTCCAGAAAATTTCCACAGCAGGTCAGTTTAGTAGCAAAATTCCCAAAACTTGTGTATTGACCCAAACGAGGTGAATCCAATTGGAAAAGCCAAGTTTTTCCAATGTTGACCTACTGTCCAAATTTCATAACTTAACCCTTTGTAAATCTCGAGTTATGACCGTTTAAAGTTGACCCAATTTATAATTCCGAAAATCTGATATGACCTTTAAACTTATAAAATCATGAATACCTATCAAAACAGGTCCAAAACGCATGATTTTGGACTTTTTGAAAAGCTAACATCATAAGTTATGTTTTAGCATCAGAAAACAATCAGATTACACATGTTAATCACCATATAACAGCCCTACAATTCATCACAATGAATTTGTCAGAAAATCAGAATTATAATAACATGCTTCTCATGAACCCTAATCATCCACAATAGCCTATAATCATATAGTAAACCCATATTATCACAATCCAATCCATGTTATCAGAATTAAATCCATATTTTCACAGCACATTACTACTATCATAAAGCATGTAAGATTATACCTTTCAATGCAATGATCCTTAAAACTCAAGATTACACCCAAACTAACTTGAATTAGGGAGGAAAGTTGTTGGAAGATTGATAATTGAGAGGATTGTGGTGGTGATGGTTCACGGCACAAGGAAGGGTCTAGGGTTTCTTATTATTTTTTTTTTTTTTGAACAATAATATAATAGGAATTGGATCATGGGCCTAGGTTACGGGTTTATGGGCCTTTTCTTGATAAACGGACCCGTTACAAGGTTTTAATCCCGAGAATGGTCCCGATAATATTAATCATACTAACTTATATGAAAACTATTGTTTTTATCATCTCATATCATATTAATCATGGGGTGCACATATTTCGCAGGGTTTACGTACTGATTATCTATTACTCATTAATTCACATAAACATGTAATTCACATACACATGTTAGTTCACATTCATTACACTCAATTGCTCATATAATCATGCATGCTTGACAAATCACCAACGTTCGGGATACATGACTCGTGTGTGTGTTAAGACAAAGACTTTCCTAATTATAACGTACGTTAATACCATCTAGCATATGTTATTGTTCCATAACACATTCAAATGCCCTATTAACTAACCCTAGTTAAGTGTTTAGCCACATACGAGCATGCAAGTTAACTAGAGTTCAGTTAAAGTAGGAACCTGAAAATGCGGGTTGTCACAACAAACATCTCTAACAGCCCAATACGGTAAGGTCTTAATGTCATGGAATCTGTAAAAGTAAAAGATCCCTTTTTCCCACTTCACACCTATACACCGTAGCTGTCTCAAGTATTTCCATCCCAACGCTTTTCCATTTGAGTACCTCATTGTGATATTTGTAGAACCTTCCTTGCACTTCTGTAATCGGTCTATTTTCCTCTTTCTCTTTCAACTTACTCAACAAATCCTTCAATTCATCAGATTGTTTATACGTTTGTTTCTTATTAGCTTCCTTCCCAAGCACTTCATCAATAATTTTCTTTCCTTTCTTTTTATCAAGCTTTTCAGCTTCATCAAGTGTTTGTTCGTTGATCTTAGGTATCACTACATTCTCTTTCTGCTTGAAATACTCCAGATACTCTTCTTGTGTAATATCTTCAATCTCAATATCCTCAAACACTAGAGTATCTTAATCATCCGAGTGATTACCTGCTTCTTTGACTGGAATGTTGGAAATCTCATTATCATTCATAATTTCTTCTAAAGACTTCCCAACCTGCTTAGCTATTCCATCAAGAATTTCTTTAGATATAGTAGCAGAGACTTCCCCATCTTCTAGATCTGGATTGTTGTACTTAATCTCAAATCTCATATCATCGTTCTTAAATATCTCGGGGAATCTTCCAGTAAGCTCTATCATCCACACATTCTTTTGAAACATTTGACGATATAAACTTTTATCTTCTTCAGATAAGGCTCTGATCTTCTCATTCCAGAAGATACCATCATCATCAACGTTCTCACCAGGTGTCTTCTTCGAACTTGACTCACCTGTTTTGCCTTTATCTGTATCTCTCTTCTCAAACTTAAACGGTTCAGCATCTTGATTGTCATCATCATCATCTGAACTTTCATCATCGTTCTTATTTCCACTCTTTCCTCCTGCATCATCATCATCATCATCAGATGTATCACCAAACTCATCATCATCATCATCTTTTTTATCAGATTCCTCATAATCAGCTTTCTTTTCTTCATCCTCCTCCTCTTCTTCCTCAGTTCCCTTTAACTGCGGAGCTTTAGATTACAGATCATCCATAAGCTTCTTCATATCTTTGTTCTGAGCCTTGATTCCTTTGTTTTCAATCTGAAGTAATCTGATTTTCTTGGTATTCCTCTTCACACGAGCAATCAACATTAGGTTTTGTGTTTCAAGGTGTTTCACTTTTGCTTCCAGTTCTTCTTGATTAGCTTTAGAAGATAGAACAATCTGTAACATAGTCTTCTCATCTTCCTTCATCTGTTTTATCTCAGCTTGTTGTTGATTAATCGCTTTCATCACACTTGCTATCTAACGATTAACAGCTTCCATCACTTCATTAGAAACTGTAACCTGTGAAGTAGATGATTCAGTGACTGGTGTAGCAGCAGGTTTTGTTGTTTTCTTTTGAACTTGTTCTAAAACATCTTTCAACAACGCAGAAAAGTTTTCAGGTTCAACATGTGGTGATGGAATATTTGTAGTACCCTCCTGAACAACTTTCTTCTTCTTCACAGCTGGGGATGTGATTGGTGTTGTAGCTTTTGAGCTTCCAATCTCTGGGACTTTCTTTCCAACAAGTAATAAATCAATCTCCCTATCTCTTTTTTTTGGAGCTTCTTTCCTCTCCATTGTTTTACCTCTACCTTTCTTTCCCTTAACACACACAACAGGAGAACCTTGAAAGTCAAGATTGTCACACGTCAAATCATAATCCTCATCTTCCAATACTCTGGATCTATTCTCTTCCACAACTTTCTCTAAACCTTCAACTTCACCAACCTCAGTGGCCTTAGGTTTGGTGACTTTGGCTGTTTCAGCTTCTGAATCCCATTCAGCTTCATCCTGAGTCTCTTCTGAATCAATAGACTCTTCATCAACAAGTAAGGTCTTTGCTTTGTCCTGACCTTTCACAGTTTTCTTCTTCTTTTCAACCCCAACCACTTGTTTCTTCCCCTTTCCAGGCTTAGCACCTTTATTAATCACTTGACGCTTCCGTTTGGCAGTCTTATCAACCGGACATAAAGGGATATCAGAGTTAGAATCACTCTTCTCATTCCTAACCTTATCCTTTCCTGGATCTTTATAACCAATAGTACTCAGATGTCCAAACAAATTCTTGTGAGGTGGTTGTTGATCAGCAGGAAGACCTTTGTATATCTTCATCCTTCCCAAAGTAGTCTGATTCATGTGTACTTGATTAACTATCTGAACTTGATCTCAAACCAAATCAGGATACTTTTTTATCAAACACCATCTGTAGGAATCTTGGATACATCAAGAACTTATCCTTCCTCAAACCTTGTAATACTTCCATGATGTGTTTAAAGATCATCCTAGAAACAATAAATGGTTTATTCAACACTAGAGCTACCACCAACGAACACAAGCTCTTTCTTAGAACATCGTATCCTCCACTGACTGGTCCGAATACAGAACCACATGTAAAAGATACTTGAACTGCGGACATAGTTTTGCTTTGTGTAACAAGCAATTTGTAATAGGAGCGTTGTATTTCATTCTCAGAAAGCATTTTCTTTGCTCTGTCCAGGATAGTTCTGTAGGATCTGTAGGAGAATCTCTAAGCTGCAAGGTTTCTCTAATGTCTTGCTCACTAACAAGTATTCTTTGACCCCGTATCTTACTCTCAATCACCGACTTGTTTTACCAAAATGTAGTCACTGCTTTCTCCCAGAAGTTGACCTGACGATCTCTGTAGATAGTCACTGGTGTAGCAAGAGCATATACAACTCTGCAACTCTTCAGGATTTCAGCAATGCTGGAGAACTCTTCGTATTTTCCAACTTCTCCAATGTATGCGCAGCAATTGTGTACTTGTTCAAATTTCAGTTGTTTTGGTGGTTTTGGCTGCTCTGCAACTTGTACTTCCTACTCTGGAATCTCTTGATCTAATTGTTCAGCCATAATATCCTGCAAAAACAAACAAACAAACACGAAAATTCATTAATTCGGATAAATTTGAAAATTTTGGTCAAAATGATTTTTCATTCGACCCAGTCATGGGTTCGAATTAGAAATTGTTATGTCGAATGAAGAACAAATGTTCCATTCGACCTCAATTTTGTTCATTCAACCTTTAAATAATAAGGTCGAACGAGACCTATTTAAATTCAAATTTACCAAATCAACAATTAACCATTTCAAACATCACATTTTGCTTTCATCAGACCCTAACATGGTCGAATATCATTTCCCAATGATCAATTTCACCAATTAAACATTTATTGATGGTTTTCAATTAAAATCTAGGGTTTAGCAATCGATTCTGTTCAATAACATGTTTAAACACTTGGTTTTTGAATATTATCCCCCTAAAACCATTGATAAATGTTTATCCATGTTCAATTGATGTTCACAAACTGTTAAAATGCATAAATTAAAGGTCTAGGGTTTGTTTATCAAAATCAACTATTCTGGCTTGTTAACTTGATGGATGCCTGCAAATTTGGTATGGATATGATCACATAATCATAAGGAACAATAATCCAAAGGCTAAAAGAAACGAGCAACAAGGGTTGGTACTGATCAGATTTTGAAAAAAAAAATTGGAATGGGGTTAGAATGAGCAGTTATGAATATATAGGCACTTTCATTCGACCCCAACATGGGTTCGAATGTGAAATTTTCTGTTTCATTCGACCTAGTTAAAGGCTCGAATGAAAATGAAAAGGCTCGAATGAAAAATAATTAGTTAAACACTCCCATTCGACCTCATTATAAGGTTCGAATCAATGGCACAAAATTCCATTCGACCTAACGAAAGGTCGAAAGAGAATTTGGAAAAATGATATGTTTACCAAAAATCAAATTCGAATCCCGTTTTGTCAGTTTAGACCATTTAATCTTTCAAACATTCATCATTTTTCATTTAAATGATACAAAACTCAATTTGGTCTGTCAAACTTCAGAAAATGATCATCAATCACCATCGGTTATAAAAAATAACGCAGAAATGTAAAATCTTTTGGATTTTCTGAAATTTATGTTAAAACACACCAAAAATCTTTTTGAGTTTTTGTATATATGAACTAAATCAACAGAATGCAATAAAATTTTTGTGATTTTCTAGTAAAAGGATTATATCAGTTTATGAGAGATCACATCACATCGTTGTTCTGTTACATTTAGAACTATACTGATAATGTAACTTTGGCAACTACTGATATTGTTGTCCACAGAAGCTCACATGCAGACTGTTATGCAATGCTTTAAACTGATACTGTTATTTATAGTATAAACCAATTTACATGTGGTTCCCACACACACGACATGCTCCCGTATCAAGAAATACTGCACAAAGGTTCATTGTAACGCGTGATTATGCTATTGTTATCTGTAAATACAAGGTATGAGGCACAGAGGTGTACAGGTCAGCAAATCAATGCTACAAAGTAACATGTGCACTCTACCAGGTTAAGGTTTAATATCAATCATGATTTTCATCAGTGATTAGATATGATGCATTAGACAATCTTTGATTATCATTACACATTTAAAGTTCCTCAATTCGGTAACTTTGGGTTTTGGCATTAAAACTCTTTTATTAAGATACCCTTCCTGATCTAGGTTAGTAAATCAATACGACAAAAGATCAGATAGGCTATCCCCATATAACAAATAACCTAACGACCCGAAACCTCTGATTTTGTACAATACCCTATCAAACGAAATTGCGGTACCAAGACCATATGCCCATAAGGTGTTCATCCACATAGTCAATAGTTTGATATGTATGTATCAGGCACGCAATAATAAGTCTACGAAGCCTATCAGCACATCACACAAAGTCAACATTGATCAAGTAATTGACTTTTCAAAACTTAGAATGCGATAGATCCTCACTGATGTACTATCATTTCCTCATTTTCTCCAGGAAAAAACCATTTTTGAATTTTTTTGATTTTTATGGATTTTGAACTTTTTCAATGTTTTTGGTTTTTCTGACATCTAGCCGTTATGGATTTAACGTCAATATCGTAACTGCCAAAATCTGCATCACAAAAAGCAATAAAGTCAAAATTATCATCATTAGGGTACCACAGTCCACGCGAGGGACAACCCTTCAGATATCTTAGGATTCTCTTGACAGTTGTAAGATGTCTCTGTTTCAGCTTCGATTGAAATTTAGCACAGAGACATGTCGCAAACATTATATCCGGTCGAGATGCAGTCATGTACAACAAAGATCCGACGATGGCTCTATATGTAAAGGGGTCAATGAGCTCCCCCTTAGCATCAACTTCAATCCCGTGATTGGTTGGAATGGGGAGTATCCATAGGCTTTGAATCATCCATCTGGAATCAGCTCAAGACTTCAGAAACATATTTTGTCTGGTGAATAAAGATGCCTGTTGGCAGTTGATCCACCTGCAAGCCCAAAAAGAATTGCATTTCTCCCTTAGCGCTCATCTCGAACTTTTCCTGCATGACTCGTTCAAATTCTCCGCATAAAAGTTCATTAGTAGAACCAAATATAAAGTCATCAACATATATCTGAACAAGAAGCAAGTTACCCTCCGTTCGTTTTGTGAACAAGGTACAGTCTACCAAACCTCGTTTGAATCCCTTGGAAAGAAGATATGTGCTAAGTTCCTCATACCATTATCTTGGAGCTTTGTGCAAACCATACAACGCTTTGTTCAGCTTGTAGACCTTATCCCGGTGGATAGGATCCTTAAAACCTGGTGGTTGCCCAACATATACTTCTTCCTTGACCACACCATACAGAAAAGCACTCTTTACATCCATCTGATACACCTTAAATTTCTTGTATGAAGTACACGCAAGAAACATTCGGATTGCTTCAATGCGCGCAACCGGTGCATAGACTTCATTGTAATCAATCCCTTTTGTTTGACGAAAACCTTGAACAACCAATCGAGCTTTGTTTCTGACAATAAGGCCTCGATCATCCTTTTTGCACTTGAAAACCCACTTAGTACCAATTTTCTTTCGGTCTTGTGGTAAATCTGTCAGCGTCCAGACTCCGAGTTTCTGAAACTGTAGTAGTTCTTGATGCATTGCTTCCACCCATGAATCGTCTTGTAAAGCATCCTTGTATATTTTCGGTTCCACCTGCGAAACTGTATGTGCTAAAGGATCGACAAATCTACAAAGACATGATCAAACAAGTTTGATTTAGGTGCGGAAACCCTAAACCAATCACAAAATGATAATCAATCAGATCAAAACAAACAAATCATCATTCAAAGCTTTTCTCATTAATAAACAACTCAATTACACGTTAATTTGATCAAAACATTAAAGACACGACGTGAATTAAACTTAACAAAAACTCTAGGGAGAGACACTTAAAATGGAGGGAACAAAAATGACTGAATTACATTCAAAAAATGAGCTCGACCTATTTATAGGCCTACACATTCGCCCATCACTAAGGTGCGAATGTGCAGGTTCGACCAAACCAACCGGTCGAACCAAGCAATACATAACATGCTAAATCTACATTCGCCTCCTGTCTCTCCTTCGTATAAACCTTCTCCTTCGCACCTATCCATTTCTTCCTCGCCCAAACGACAATCATCATTAACATGTGTTTATTGTAAATCCAAAGCACTAGTCGCATAAATGCATCTACAAACTCCCCCTCGACTATTGCTTGATTGTTTAAGCCTTCATTCTTCATCCATTCTTTTGTTCATCAGCTTTATCCTCAAAAGTTTCTTTTCTTCCAACGTCATCACCTCCTCAAATACTTGCTTCGGCTTTTTCTTCTTCGCTTCAGGAACCTCTTGAGCTTTAACAAACTTGTCGAGCTTCTTATCATAGTCGCATCCGGCGTTGATATCATGAGCAAAACACAAAAATACCACACGCTGGTATTTACTAGCTTGTTCAGCATCCTTCACATTGCTGAAAATAGGATTGTAATACAACATTATGATGTCCTCATGTGAACAATTCACCAACCACATGGGATCAAAAATGTGTATTTTCTTGAAACTCTTTTCACCATCCTTCAAAACTATCACAGCTTCTACAATCTTCCAATCGTAGTACCACCAGATAAAGTCTTTAGCAAAATGTTGAGGAATCTGCAGCAGTGGAATATGCCTCAACACTTTTGGTGGTTTGTACTTTAAAGTCACCTTGGGCAAACCGGTAATATCATCAATGGTTTTCTTGTGAACAATCCTTTTTGGATACTGAGGTTCAAAGAGATTCCATTTCGTCCTGCTTTCTCTAGCCATCTTATCAGCAAGGTAGGCAATCTGATCATTTGTCGTTCCAGTCAACTTGTGACGACAAATATCACGAATGGCCCAGTATGGGAGAGTCTTCAAATCATGAAATCTATCAAAGTAGAGTATCCCCTTCTCCCACTTCACTGCAACACACTTCAACTGCTTTATAAATTTCCAACCCAACGCTTTTCCTTTGAACATATCGTTATGGAATTTATAAAAGCTACCCTGAATCTCAGCTTTAGGACAATTAGCCTCTTTTTCTTTTAATTCCCTCAGTAACTCTTTCAGGCTATCGGATTGTCTGATATTCGGTTTATCATGCCTTCTGAATATTTCATCAACAAACATATTGCTCTTCTCTTTTGCAAGTCTCTCGGCTTCCTTTAACAATTCATCAGTAAAAGCAGTAAATCCAGAATTCTTGTCTCTTTTAAAATATTCTGGATACTCTTCACTAGTCACATCTTCAACTTCTATATCCTCGAAACCAGGTATGTCACGATCATCAGAATGATCTCCAGCTTCCTTTTCAGGTAGATTAGGAATCTGGTTATCAGCTAACAGTTCTTCTACCGTTTTTCCAACCTATTTCGCTAAACCTTCAAAGATCTCTTTTGTCATCGCCGCCGAGACTTCACTATCTTCCAAATTTGGATCATCATACTCTAATTCAAACACCCTGTCACGAGATTCAAAGATCTCAGAAAATCTGCTGGTCATGTCAATCGTCCAGACTCGACCAGTAAGCATCTGGCGATACATCTGTTTATCATCTTCAGACATAGACTTCAGCTTTTCATTCCAGAAGATCGTATCATCATCCACTGATCCTCCAGGGGCTTTTGAACTAGATTCTTCTCCTTTTCCAGATTCTCTCCTCTCATACTTATATTTGTCTGTATCGTCATTATCATTGTCATCATCATCATCATCAAATGCAGAGCTGCTATCATCACTAGAGCCATCATTCGAACCATCATCATCATCATCCTTCTTTTTAGGAGCTTTACCAGCATCTTCATCAAGATCTTCATCATCCTCCTCATCATCATCAGATAGTTCAAAATCAACCTGCTCCTCTTCTAGCTCTTTATCTTCTTCACCTTCTTTCAGCTGAGGAGCTCGAGAGTATAAATCTTTAATCAAATTATCCATGTTTTTATTACTCTCTTTCAGCTTCTTATTTTCTCCCTTCAAAGCTATAATCCGTCTGGTGTTCCTTTGCTCATGTTTCAACAACTTCTTATTATCCTTCTGCAACTTTTTGATCTTCTTTTTCAATTCCTCATTATTCTCATGTGATGTAACCACTACATCCAACATCTTTGAGTCGTTTTGTCTCAATTGGCCAATCTCAGTCTGCTGCTTGTTTATTAAGTTCATCATTTCAGCAAGTCTCCGGTTAACAGTGTTCATCACATCGCTATCTACTGTAACCTTTTTGGTGGAAACTTCAGCAACCTCTGGAAGTTTACCCTTCTTCATCTTCTTCAGTACGTTATCTAATGCTTCGTTAAAGGCATCAACAGGTATATCAGCTCCCTGTTCAGTACTTGAAGTATCTGTGGTTTTCTGCTTCTTTGAGGCTGGAGCAGCAACTGGTGATTTCGAACTAGAAGCAGGTGGCAACTTCTTTCCTGCTATCAATATTTCAATCTCTCTAGCTCTTTTCTCTGTGGGCTTTTCAACCTTTTCTTTCTTCTTGAATTGGGGTTTCTTTGGTTTCTCCCTGGGAACTGGCGAACCAGGAAAGTCTCCTGCTCCCAGACCTAAACCCTCATCCTCTTCATCCAATCGAATAAGGCTATTCATTCTCTGTTCCTCCACCGATCTATTCAGACTGGCAGACTCACCAGCCACAGTGGCCTTGGGCGTGGTAGTCTTTACCGTTTCAGTCTCAGAATCCCAGTGTTCATCTTCCTGCGTCTCTTCAGAATCAATAGACGCTTCATCAACAATGTGTAATCCTTTCTTAGCCATGGTCTTATTCCTTCTTGACACTTTCTTCTTAGCAGGCTCAGGAACAACATCTATCCTTATCTCTTTCTCTTTCCCTTTTCCACTTTTCGCTCCCACATTAACAACCTGTCGCTTTCGCTTTGCATCTGGATCAACAGGATGTAATGGATTGTCTTCGTCTGAATCACTGTTAGCATGTCTCACTAGACCTTTACCCGGATCCTCATAGTCAATCCTTGCCAAATGTCCAAATAAACATCTAACAGGTGGACGTTCATTCAATGACAAGCCTTTATAAGCTTTCATTCTTGCCAGTGTATTGATGGACATATGTTCTTGAACTACAATGTGTTTCGGATCTCTCTTCAACTCTTTATATTTGTGATCAAAAACCATCTGAAGGAATCGAGGATACAACAAAAACTTCAGATTCCTTGTGCCTCTGACAGGTTCCAACAGATGTTCCATTAGCATCCCTGATACATTGGACGGTTTGTTCAATACCAGTGCTACCATCATTGAGCTAATACTCTTTCTCATCAGATCATAACCTCCAGTAGCTGAACCAAAGACGTGAATCATCACATGCGCCAAGTAGTTGAATTGTGGACACAGCTTTCCCTTGTGCAACGAGCCATCAGTAATCGGCCCGTTGTATTTCATCCTTAGAAAGCACTTTCTCTGTTCCATAAAGCTAAGCTCTTTGGGATCACTCTTTTCATCTTGAAGATTCAAATCTTCCCTGATATCCTTCTCTGAAACGATGACCAATTTTTCTTGTATCTTGCTCACCAAAGACGATTCACCCTCCCAAAAATCCATCTTAGCTTCTGTCCAAAACTCTTGTATCATGTCTCGATAGATAATAGCAGGTGTAGCAATTGCATCTATCACCCGACTTCTCTTCAGAAACTTTATAATTTCTGTGAACTCTGTATGCTTCTTAACGTCCCCAAGATATGCACAACAGTTGTGCGCATTCTCGAACGGTAAGATCTCTTCTTTTCCTTTCTTGGCAGCTTGTGAAGATGATCCAGCTTGTTCAGTAGGCTTTTCCTGTTCAGACATGATTGAAACTGCAAAATAAAACAAGTAAACATGTTAAAAATCGACAAAAATGTTCAAAGTTTGAAAATTTGGTAATTAAACTGTTCATTCACCCAAATGGAGGTGCGAATGAGAAATTAAGGGTACGAATGTGAAATTATAAAGGTACGAATGTAAAAGTTTTTGTCAAAAAGTTTCATTCGCCCAAATAAAATCTACTCCTTCGCCCATTTTTGTTCGTTCGACCGTTCGAAACGTGTGAAGGAACAGTTCTTCATTTCAAAATTTCAATTCTGAACATCAGTTGATTTCAACTTGTTATTTTGATTCATTAACCAACTAACACTTCCGATTAACCTTTTCAAACAAACAATTTTGAACTTCAATCATTATTTCAATGCTTTCTTAACAAAACTAGGGTTCGAATGAACAGACTGATCAATTGATCAATCTGATTAATTATAAACCTTAGTTTTTGGATTATCTCCCCCTAAAACATTGACATAATGAATCCCAATAAAAAACAGAAGCAATTAGCACGTTTTAATCATAGTTTAAGAACAGTTAGGGTTTGAATATAAATGTATCGATTAAGCCTTCAATACTGGATATAAACCTGTAAAAATGAATGGAAATTGATCAGAATCAATAGACGAACACAATGGAAATGTGTAAAATGCACGAGCAATAAGTGGACTTAGGATCAAAGTTTTTGAAAAATTTCTGTAAAGGGTTCGAATGAGCAGAACAGGTATATATAGACATGCTCCTTCGCCCAATTACACCGGTCGAATGAGAAGCTTTTGGCTCCTTCGACCCTATTTAAAGGTTCGAATGAGGCAAAAGGGTTCGAATGTGTAGGTTGTTCAAGAACACTCTCATTCGCCCAATGTAAACTATACGAAAGAGCAACAAAAATTCCACGTTCGACCAAACGAATGGGCGAACGAAAACTGGAACATTTGACAAATTTTCCAAATCTCAAAATCGAGTCCCGTTCCAATTATTTTTCAACTTTTAAGCATCCAACATTCATATTTTCACATTTAAAAGATTACAAAGCTCAATTGGTGTATCAAGTTCCAGAAAATCGTAATCAACCACCATCAGTTATCAAAACTAAGATAGAAATGCAAAATCTTTTTGGATTTTCTAAAGTTTATGTTAAAACACACCTAAAATTTTTTTGAGTTTTGTAATTTTTTACGAGAAAATAAAATGCAGAAATGTAAAGATAAAACATTAAATGTTTTAGGATTTCCGGTAAAGGGATCATATCAGTTATTGAGAAATCTGAACACACCGTTGATCTTTTGATTTATTATCATTAAAGACAATGTGTGATCTGGCAACTGCTGATATTGTGATCCACATAAACTCGCATGCAGACTTTTGTGCAGTGCTTTAGACTAATACTATTATGTATAGTAGAAACATAATTGTCTGTGGTTCCCACGCACACGACATACTCCCGTATCAAGAAATAAATGCACAAAGACTCATTGTAAAGCGTGATTATGCTTTCATCGTCTGTAATTTTCAAGGTATAATGCACAGAGGTATACAGGTCAGCAAATTAATGCAGTAAAGTAACATGTGCACTTTACCAGGTTGAGGACTGATATTAATCATGATTTGCATCAGTGATTAATACGATGTAATAGATAATCTTTGATCATCATAAAACATGGAAAGTTCCTCAATTCGGTAACTTTAGGTTTTGGCATAAAGCTCTTTTATAAAGACACCCTATCTGATCTAGGTCTGTAATGACTTACAGCAGAAGATCAGAGAGGCTATCCCCAGACAACTAATAACATAACGACCCTAAACCTCCGAGTTTTGTACAAATACCCTATCAAACGAAATTACGGTACTAAGACCATATGCCAATGAGGAGTGCATCCACACAACAATTCGTTTGATATGTATGTATTAGGCACGCAGTAATAGGTCTACGAAGCCTATCAGCACATCGCACAGACTCAAACACATGCCCTATATAGCATTACATTTCTTAGAATGTGTCAGATCCCCACTGATGTACTATCATTTCCCCTTTTTCTCCAGGAAATCATTTTTGATTTTTCTGATTTTTATAAATTTTTGAATTTACTGTTCCCAAGGATAAGCTAGAGCATTTCAAATATATGACTGCCCAGATATCGTTTGTTCACAGAAATCTGACGGCGTTAATCTAAGAGAAGAAGATCTAGCAGTCAGCAAAGAAATTTTGTAATTTTTATGATTTTTGAAATTTTTCAATGTTTTTGGATTTTCGAAATTTTTCTGAAAAACAGTAAAAATTAACGATAAACTGAGGTGGTGATCAGTCTTGTTTTTCTTTAATACCATTAGCTTTAAAAAGATATTCAAATCTCGATTTATCAAAAGCTTTGGTAAAAAGGTCTGCGCGTTGGTAATCAGTGTGGATTTTGACCATATCGATCAACTCTTTAGCATAACAATCACAGATAAAATGATATTTAATCCGGATATGTTTAGCCTTTGAGTGATTTACTAAGTCTTTAGTTAATGCGATTGCGGCTTCATTATAACAGTGAATAGGGGTTTTAAGAAATTGCAAACCGTAGTCCACCATCTGCTGTTGTATCCAAAGAACCTGTGAGCAGCAGCTCGATGCTGAAACGTATTCTGCTTCACATGTGGATAGTGCAACTGCGGTCTGTTTCTTGCATTGCCAGGTCACGAGCCTGCTCCCCATAAACTGGCATCCAGCCGTTGTGGATTTGCTGTATTTGTCACAGCCGCCCCAATCTGCATCACTAAAAGCGATTAGGTCAAAATTATCATCATGAGGGTACCAAAGTCCTTTCGATGGACAACCCTTCAGATATCTAAGGATACGCTTGACAGCTGCAAGATGACTTTGTTTCGGCTTCGACTGATATCGTGCACAAAGACATGTTGCAAACATTATATCCGGTCTAGACGCAGTGAGATACATCAGAGATCCGACGATTGCTCTGTATGTAAATGGATCAGTCAGCTCCCCCTTAGCGTTAACTCCAATCCCGTGATTAGGTTGTATCGGAGTATCCATCGGCTTCGAATCTTCCATCTGGAATCGGCTCAAGACTTCAGAAATATATTTGGTCTGGTGAATAAAGATCTCCGTTGGTCTTTGCTCCACCTGCAAGCCTAAGAAAAACTGCATTTCTCCCATTGCGCTCATCTCGAACTTTTCCTGCATAACTTTTTCAAATTCCCTGCACAGAAGTTCGTTAGTAGACCCAAATATAATATCATCAACATAAATTTGCACAAGAAGCAAGTCATCTCCTGCTCGTTTCGTGAACAGTGTGCAGTCTACCAATCCGCGTTTGAATCCTTCCGAGAGAAGATACGTGCTCAGCTCCTCATACCATTGTCTCGGAGCTTGGTGCAACCCGTAAAGAGCTTTGTTTAAAACATAGACCTTATCCCGGTGAATAGGGTCCTCAAAGCCGGGTGGTTGACCTACGTAAACTTCCTCTTTGACCACACCGTAAAGAAATGCGCTCTTTACGTCCATCTGATACACCTTGAATTTCTTCCAGGATGCAAACGCCAGAAACATTCGTATAGCTTCCAAGCGTGCAACAGGTGCATAGATTTCATTGTAGTCGATTCCCTCAACTTGATGAAAACCTTGTACAACCAAACGAGCTTTGTTTCTCACTATAACTCCTCTATCATCCTTTTTACACTTAAAGACCCATTTGGTTCCTATCTTCTTTCTACCCGGGGGCAAATCTGTTAGCGTCCAAACTCCAAGTTTCTGAAATTGCAACAACTCTTCTTGCATCGCTTCCACCCAAGCATAATCCAAAAGAGCTTCCTTGTACGTCCGCGACTCGACCTGCGAAACATAACAAGCGAAAGACCAGTCATTTTGAAAACCAGATTTTTGTATTTTGGCATATAAAGCAAGATTGCCAATATTCTCTGCTGCATGAGCATTCCTCAATTGTCCTCTTGTCATAACACTGCTACCAGGATCACCAATAACCTGTTCAAGCGGGTGAATTCGATGTATCCGAGATTCCGGATAATCAGGTAATTGCACTCCCGTTTGAGTAGTCAAATTCTTTTTAGAAACCAGATCATTACCCACATTTGATGATGAAGCACCATTTAGATTTGGGTTCACTGGTGGTGTCACTGTAGCATTGTCCAGAATAGCTTCACTTGTAGCATCATCGTCTTCATCTTCTGATTCCGATGAATTAAGCGTTGTTGAAGCTTCTTGGAACACTTCTTCTTCCAACACAGGAGCAATGGCATCATTAGAAGCTGTTTGAGGATTCACGGTGATCGGACGCACTAACGGTGAAGTCACTGCGTTTTCGACCTCGTAATATAAACGGAGTACAGCTTCTTCAACCATGCTATCTAGATTGAATGATTCAAAGAAATCTTTGTAATCAAACATCCAGTCTGGACCGCTTCCTTGTACATTATGAGTGTATCTTTGTACTTCGACGTTAGCCCACTCCTCGACTTTTCTAGTTCTTTTGTTGAATATCCGTTTGAGCGGGGTTGCATATCCAACAAAATAGCCTTCTTCAGCCTTTGGTGCGAACTTCTCAGAAGGATTAAGCATTGTACACGGAGCTCCAAACGGTTCTAGATACTCTAGATTCGGCTTTCATCGATTCAACAGCTCATAAGAAGGTTTGCCAAACTTCTTCACCGTTAAAACGCGATTAAGAGTATAACAAGCTGCGTAAATTGCTTCGTTCCAGAACATTACTGGAAGATTTGAGTCCGCAAGAATTGTTCTCGCCGTTTCGATTAGAGTCCTGTTTTTACGTTCGGCGACACCGTTCTGTTGGGGTGTGTACGAAGCGCTGTATTCGTGATGAATTCCCTTGTTTTCACAAAGATCATCCATCTGAGCATTCTTGAACTCCGTCCCATTATCACTCCTGATTCTTTTGATCTTTAGACCATAGATATTCTCCAGACGAGTGAACAGAACTTTCAGGTTGTCAAACGTGTCGCTTTTCTGGTGTAAGCACATAACCCATGAGAATCTTGAGTAATCATCAGTCACCACAAGACAGTACAATTCCCCAGCATGACTTTTACGCTTGACCGGACCAAATAAATCCATGTGCAAACGCTTAAGCGGTAGTTCAACGGAATTGACTTTCTTTGGTCTATGGGTTTGTTTGTGCTGCTTACCCTTTTTACAAATAATACACTTGTCATTCAAATGAAAATGTTTCACATTAACGCCTGTGACAAGTTCATTTTTCACCAACTGGTTCACCTTTCTCAAATGATTGTGTCCCATTCTCCTATGCCACATGATTGATTCTCTTTCTGTAGCCTTGGAGAGGAAACACGTAACTTGGCCATGGGTGGTCATAGCTTTGGACATATCAAGAATATACAAATTGTTTACTCTCGGTGCCTTTAGCATCACCCACTCTTTTGGAAGTTCAAAACCCAGCTTCAGGATGTAGCAAGATTTGTCGTCAAAATAAACAGAGAATTGTTTATCACGGATTTGGCTGACACTGAGTAGATTGTAATCTATCTGCTTCACATAAGATATCCACTCCAATGTCACTACCCCATTGCTAACACTACCCTCCATCGTAATGTAGCCTCCTTTATTCCCCGCAAACGCTACGTAACCTCCATTTATATTCTTGATATCAAAAAGTAGCGTGAGATCCCCTGTCATGTGTCCAGAAGCTCCACTGTCAACGATCCAAAGGCTGCTAACAGGGCCAGCTGGAGCTCCCTGCACATATCAAGTAAAACAATTAGATCTTTCGGGGGACCCAAGCCTGTTTGGTCTTGGGTCTTTGAACAGATTGTTTCAAAGAATCATTTTTCTCACAAACATCTTGGTTTTATCAACCTTTTTCTTTTCACACTCAACTTTTGCTTTTTCAGATTTCACATTCTGTGAAGTTCAAGCACCCTCAGAACCCTTTGATGACCAAGACTGTTCAGTCCGTTTCAAGATCCGGATCTGAGATTTTGAGGTCTCAGCCGGTTTCTTTACTTCGTCCTTGAATGTTACCTTCTTGGTTACCTTCTCTGATTTAACAGAGACAGGTCCAGCTGCTGATTTGACATTAGGTTTAGCAGGAACCTTTTTGTTTTCAGCAGTTGTGTTCACCATTGGTTTCTTCAATGGTTTCTCAGTGGCTATTCGGTTGCGTTTATCATAAGTCATCGGACGATTTTCCCTCCTTTTGAAATAGTTGTTTTGGTTATAAAAAGGTGCTTGTTGAGGGAAAAACCGTCTTTGTGGATAACTGTAATTATCAACCGGATAGTCATATCTTTGCTTCATCTCCACCTCGTGCCTCTTGTGTCGTACATACGGGCAGGTGGCAAGTAAATGTCCCCTTTCCCCGCACTTAAAACACGCACGGTACTCTTCATAGTTTTCCTTGATGTTCGACTTAGAATAACTAGCAATGGGATATTGATCAACCATGCAATGTGTAAGACCCACCCGTTAAAACGGTGTTATAGGATGATTTACGAGCTAATAAACTTAGTTTAGAAGTTTGTGTTTAACACATTATAAGCTCAACGAGTTTGTCAAAATATTTCGCACATACACCTCGTGGTTAAAACATACGCACGATGAATTCAATAGTGAAAACAATGACGATGGCACCTTCCAAAAACCAAGTTTATAAATTTTTAGCTCAAAAGTTGCGGAAGCGGACGAGTCTTGTGCGTTCGGTTCTTCAAGTGTCTCGATCATCTTCCGGCATCCATGGCCTTCCTACCTAGGATTTAAGATCAACCAAAAACCCAATAATCGTTAGTATGAATGGGTAGAATAGAAAGAATAATAAAAATCAAGTTTTTATTTTTACCTAACCTTTACCCGGGCGGGTGAGAATTCAACCCGGCCGGGTCAACCTTATGTATAAACTACCATTTTGATCAGAACTTTTACCCGGGCGGGTGAGTATTCTACCCGGGCGGGTCAACCTGCTGTAAGAAAAAGTTCTTCAATTTCTGCAGGTTTTATACTTAACCATTTTTCTTTGTTTTCCCTTGCACTAAGCTTCACTTTTAGTGCAACTTCAAGACCATGTTCGGAGCTACTTAAAACTCGTTTATGGGTCACAATACAACGTTATTACGTGATTAATTCTCGTGTATAATTCCTTATTCGGTTTCTAACACTATAACTATAGTGATTTGATTCCTCTTCTACTTGACCCATTAAGGTTTATATAAGTTGAAAACATGAGTTTTTATGCTTCCCTAGTTCTAATTGTAATTTATACATACTTGTCAAGCCTCGACTTGACTAAGTGACTTTCCACCCAAGTCATTTTTGCCATGATAGCGATGCCTCGTGTCCATGGCCACATGTGCCACTTCTCTTGGTCTTGTTCGCGCGGCCCTTATGACTTGCAACATGATTTTTATCCAATGTTTTTCATGCCCCTAGGGAATCACAACATTTTCTCAATTACATGACATCCTCAATGTTACACTCTCCTACTTATACATATATGTATATGTTTATAACGTCATAGTTATGACTTACCTTAGTTCGTGCCCCTTTTTGATTCTAGACTAGCTTGAGATTATTAGCATAATAAAGTCTACGGATATACTCAAGCAAATAACAACAATCAACATCGGCATAATGTTTACCCGCGGTTTAGGCCCTTGTCTAAGTAGTGTTTTTACCCAATTGACCCGTTAGCCTAATTTGGCTATTGACAACCTTCATCTAAGGCCGTTTTCTACAATTAAGAAACTTCGTTGAGCTTCTTTTGTGACACCCCTACTAGTTTCCAAATATACATCCAAGATATAACTTAGCATATAAGCGTACAAGGTAAATAGTGAGATTTAAGCCATCAGGTGACTTACCTTACTCGCGGCCCTTCCAACTTTAATTCTTTTACCTCCCTTGCTTCCCGAGTTTTCTGACTCACACCTATATCATGCTACACATGCATAGGTGTTTAGTTATTCATTCATTGTGCGTCCATTTCATGGTTCCACATAAACCGAATTTAATACATATATCAATTATATCGTTATCATATGTTTTCATGAAATTTCATTCATTTAAGCATTTTATCGAACACCTTATGTGCGCATTTTCTCCTACATTGATTATAAGCACTCAAGCTTCCTAACCCATACCATATGTCTAGTTGATTACCCTCATGGGTTCAACTCCTTTTATACATTTACAAGTTAGTTTAATACCTCTTAGTATAAGAATTCATCATATACAAGTGTAGTTTATACTTTAGGGTTAAAACCCACTACTTACACCCTTCAAGTGCTAGATTAAACACATGAATCATACATAATCCAACATATTATTATTAATTGTGGTTTCTTTAAGGTCCATGAACATATAGAAACCCTTAGACACCATCAATTCACGTTTTCATGAAAACCCCAAAATAATCATCTTCAACATACAAGTGTTTTTGATGATTTAAAAGAGAACCAATGTTACCTTATGATGATCAACACACTAGATGGCCAAGAAATCAAACATGCACAAGAGGGATCCTTGGATTTGGGCTGAATTGAACTAGAATAGGAGATGAATGAGAGGTGTGTGTGTGTTTTTGATGGTGAAAGTGTCGAACACTGTATGTGTGCATCGACCTACACCCATTTTCATATAATCCCCTCTTTTTAACTATCACACATTGACAATTTAAGCCCCTCCATGAGTTTAGTGCAAGGACATTGATTAAATAGGTTAACCATGTTAACTTTTAACACTAGTTGGTGTATATTTTACCGGTGGAGTTAACAGGTTTAGTACATGTACTAGAGTTTTACTCTTGTCGTAGTTTATTTAGTTTATTTAAGCCCCACGTATACGTGCTTAACATTAAGCATGTTTATAAGATTCGGGGCGTTTCACAATGTCTTCTTAAACTTTCAGGAGCTGGGTCCTTTGAGTAAGCCAGTTCAATAAAACTATTTGACTTGTCTGTTGGTTTAACGAATTGTGTGACATTGACCTTTGGGTCTTTAGAATTATCCGAATGAATTTTCTTTAAAATGGCTGGAGGAATATCATTGGTTCGTTCATGTTTTGGAAACCAAATTGTACTTTCCTGCCAGATCTTTTCAATTTTAGAATAGTTTGCAAAATGAATCGGATATTCTTCATCATACATAATCTTATCGGAGCCTTGCATCCGATAGAAAACTTTCACAGGTTTATCACACGATTCGTTGTTCACTTCATTTGATTTTTCGGTTTTATTTTCAATTTTCTTTTCAACAGTTTTAACAACATTCTTCTCAACTTTCTTAACCACTTTCTTTTCAACATTCTTATCAACAGACTTCTCAACTTTCTTAGCAACATTCTTTGCTGATTGATTCTTTCTATGAGCGTTAGCCATAGGATGGACATTCTGAGATGGTGAGACCGGTTCAGTAGTGATGATGTGATTTTCATCAGGAATATCACTCACTTTCTCAACAACCGTCTCAGACTGTTCATCTTCTTCATCAGAATCATCAGCAGCTACCACACCTTCATTGTTTCCCAGAACAGGTCTAACATCAGAATACGGGTCTCCGACACTGGATGTGTTGGACTCGTTATATGATGTTGGGTCAGATTTGACTATGCTCTCCGGTGCTATCGCATGCAAATTATGATTTTCGAACAACACCGGAGATGGGACAGCTTTGTAGTTTGCACTACTCGACTGTGAAGATTCTTCTATAATGTGGTCAACTACATAAGCAATGTGCTTATAGCTCTCTAACTTTTTGTTCACTTTTTCAGCGAAGCACTTGATGGTTGCCAATTCTAACTTTGTGTTTTCCAAATCATTTATATAATTGTTAATGGCAAGTTGTTTTAATCCTAATGTCTTTTTCAAATCAGAGACATCCTTTTTGTAACCATCAAGTACTTTGTTGAATTCTTTTGCTTCCTTTTGATAAGTTTGACAGTTTATTTTAGCACTCTCAAGTTGTACCTTGAGTTGCTTATTTTCTTCTATCAATCTATCAAAATCAGAACATTTATCACAAACTTTACTTACCGGTTTAGGTGGTTCTGTCATTGCCATCAGTGCGAAATGAGCTTCCTTCCCTGCAAAGAATTTTGAGTAATCAATCTTTGTGCAGGCATCATCCACCATGCACGACTTGCGGGTTATTAGGAAATCTGCTTCAGCTAGCAACTGATCAATGTCATCGTCTAGTGAGTTCACACTAGCTTCCGAGTCAGAATCACTTTCCATGTCTGAGTAAGCCGAATCATATTGCTCTCCAACATCTGTGACCGAATCAAGAATCATTCCAGACTTCTTTTCTTCACACTCATCATTCACATCCTCATTCAACTCTTCTATTTTCAACTCCGTCAACTTTTCTGTCACAAAATCTTCTTCAATCTTCACATGTTCATCCAAACTCATCTTTTGTGCCACACAAGCCACATTTCCTGTAGTAATCTCTTCCACTCCTAATTGCATACCTGTCCAATCAAAACCTTCATCTTTTTGGATCACAAGTGCTTGGTTTTTATTTTCAGTTTGGGTTTGCGTTTGAGTGTTAGGTGTAGAGATGGGAATAATGGTTCGGTTTGAATTCTATTGTGTTTGGTTTTGAGATGTGGATTGTCTAGTATTGGTATTTTGTTGTGTGTTTTGACGGTTCTGATAGTTGTTTTGAGGTTGAAAGCTAGAAATGTTGGGACTGTTGTATGATACCTGGTTTTGGTTTTGGTTTTGTCGGTTTTGGTAGCTTGAGTTGAGCGGATTTCGATTACCTTGTTGAGCCGGCTGTGTACACTCTCTCTTGAAGTGACCCTTCTCACCACAATTAAAACATGTGACCTTGGCTTTGTTAAAGCCATAAGTGGTGTTTGGAAAAGTAGAAAGGTCAGTTCTCCCTGTTTTCTGGATAAAATCAGTGGCTCTTCTCATGATGCTAGCAAACGCCCACTGTATATCCATAAGCTCCATTTCCTCTTTGTCGATTTGTGCATAGTCCTCATTGGTTAGATTGTTGTTCCCAATCTGACTAGCAACTAAACCGTTGTATGAGGCAACCATTGCAGATACTAATGCTACATGCTGTTGAGCAATCTCAACAGTAACATTGTTAAGGTTAGAAGTCTCCAACACAATCGGACTTTGGTTTGATTGTGTTTGAGTGATCTGCATTTGGTTCATGTGAGGATTATATGGTTGTTGTTGAGGTTGGCTGGCAGTGTAACATGCATCTTGTTGCATAGGAGAAAAAGGTGGGATGAAACTAGGTGTTTGATAAGATTGTGGTGTATATGATGAAGTTTGGGCAAGATAATTGATTGGTGCTTTGGTGGGTTCAACAACATTAGATACACAAGCAATATGAGGTGCAACGTTTGAAGTAGAGCTGGAAGTAGAATGGGAAGTAGATGTACCACTAACATACAACTCTGGGTTTTGTGGAATCTGTGCTCTCTTTGCTTTCCTCTTCTCCTCCATCTCTTTGTTCTCCAGTTTTTGTATGAACTCATTGATAGTCCAATACTGGTATGCATCTTTTTCTTTCAACACTTCAATGTGTTGGTTCCAATATGGTGGTAAAGCATCAATAAATTTATCCACCAGTTCAGACATCGGTATGCAAATCTCGTAGCTCGAGAGCTCTGTGAGCAAATGGCAATACCTTGGAACCAATTCTTTTAAAGTCTCGTTACCCATGTAACTAAAATTCTCGAACTCTTTACGAAGCTCTTCCATTCTCAGCTTCCTAGTCTTCTTGTTACCATCATGTCTGTTTCTCAGCATATCCCACAATTGTTTTGAAGTAGTACACGATCCAAACTGATGCAGCAAGTCAGTATTGATTGCCTGAGATAATTGAGAAAACGCCTTTTTCTCGATCGCAAACTTCTTCTTCTCATCATCACTCAAGTTCTCCAATGGTATAGGTTTACCAGTGTTCTCCAGAATAGGAGCAACATAACCTTTCACTATCATCTGCCATGCCTCGGCTCCCTCTAAGCCTTGTCCCTCCACATGTATCTTGAACTTGGTCTTCCACGTGTTATAGTCAATCATATCCATGAGCTTTGGTGGACGAGTTCCACTGCCTGATGATAGATCATGAATGAGTGTAGATATGGCACTGGTCGTCTGTGAGTGAACGGCAGCTGCTGCTACTCCTCAATAGTCGCCAATTGGTTGCTGTAGTGGTTGCACAGCTTGCTGAGGAATAGAACTAGTCATAGCCATGTAGTTGATTGGCTGAGATGGTTGACTAGACTTCTGGGCTGCAACTGTCCATGGATCTCTGGTTGTTTGCTGCTGTGGTGCTGGATTAGGTCTTGGTGTAGTTGGAAAGTTCCACATCTTAACCTTCTGTAAATGTTCAAACACGAAAAGATTAGAAAAATTTTAAAACAGATTCTACCTTCGCACTAACGTTTGGTCGAATGAATAAAATCTCTCTCCTTCGACCGTTTATACAAGTACGAATGTGGAAGACAACAATACTCTAACACTTTCGACCCTTTGAACTCTCTTTCGACCGTTTGTTCCCTCCTTCGAACTTACGAGTGGTCGAATGAAACTCTAATGGTCGAATGTACAACAATAAGCTATGAAACTCTACGTTCGACCACTAAATCACCACCTTCGACCAAAAATCCACTCGTTCGACCAAAATAACTCACACATTCGACCGTTCTCCCTAGGTTCGACCCTGCTCTTTCAAAAACGGTTATTCTTTTGAAAATCAGTTAATTTTGATCAAGTTTATCAAATGTTAATAGATTTTGATGATTTTAATCAGGTTTTTATCCGGAATTGATTTGGAACAAGTTTATCAAAGAGAATTATCCATTTTAACCATGAAAACAAGCTCTAATCAATCAAAAACTCATCAAATTAGTTTGTTCTTTGAATACAAAAACTTTTTGACCAAAATTGGGTCCAAATCAGCTGAGAAACTATCAATTTGTGGTTGTTTGATCCAGAATGGCTCTGATACCACTTTGTATGTGCTAAAGGATCGACAAATCTACAAAGACAAGATCAAACAAGTTTGATTTAGGTGTGGAAACCCTAAACCAATCACAAAATGATAATCAATCAGATCAAAACAAACAAATCATCATTCAAAGCTTTTCTCATTAATAAACAACTCAATTACACGTTAATTTGATCAAAACATTAAAGACACGACGTGAATTAAGCTTAACAAAAACTCTAGGGAGAGACACTTAAAATGGAGGGAACAAAAATGACTTAATTACATTCAAAAAATGAGCTCGACCTATTTATAGGCCTGCACATTCGCCCATCACTAAGGTGCGAATGTGCAGGTTCGACCAAACCAACCGGTCGAACCAAGCAATACATAACATGCTAAATCTACATTCGCCTCCTGTCTCTCCTTCGTATAAACCATCTCCTTCGCACCTATCCATTTCTTCCTTCGCCCATATTTTCACTCCTTCGCCCAAACGACAATCATCATTAGCATGTGTTTATTGTAAATCCAAAGCACTAGTCGCATAAATGCATCTACAGAAACATAACAAGCAAAAGACCAATCATTTTGACAACCTGATTTCTGTATCATAGCATACAGGGCAAGGGCTCCAATGTTGTCATGTGAAGTTGCATGTCTGAGTTGACCTCTTGTCATCACACTGCTACCCGGATCACCTATAACTTGTTCGAGCGGATGAATTTGATGAATCCGAGATTCCGGATGATCAGGAACTGAAATAACTGCTTGAACATTAAGATTCTCTCCCATCTCCAGATCATTACCCATTTTTTATGAAGATACAACATCTGGATTTGGGTTCCATGGTGGTGATACCGTAGCATGATCTAAAATAGCTTCACTGAAATCTTCATCATTGTCTTCCAATTCAGATGAATCAAGAGTTGTAGAAGCTTCTTGGAAAATCTCTTCTTCATTAACAGGAGCATTGGTATCATTAGAAGTTGTTGTTGGAGGAGTTACGGTGATCGGACGCACTAACGGTGAAGTTATTGCATTCTCACACTCGTAATATAATCGTAAAACAGCTTCTTCAACCATACTTTCTAGATTGAATGACTCGAATAGTACCTTGTAGTCAAACATCCAATCGGGCCCACTACCTTGAACATTCGGAGTGTAACGTTGAACATCAGCATTCGCCCACTCTTCAACCTGTTTAGTTCTTTTGTTAAATATATGTTTTAGTGGTATCGCTTATCCAACAAAATAACCTTCTTCGGCTTTTGGTCCAAATTCTCATTAGGATTCAACATAGTGCATGGCGCCCCGAAAGGTTCTAGAAACTCTAGGTTCAGCTTTCGTCTGTTGAGTAGTTCATAAGAAGTTTTGCCAAACTTCTTCACTGTCAACACATGATTCAAAGTGTAATATGTTGCACGGATGGCTTCATTCCAAAACATAACCGGAAAGTTAGAATCTGCAAGCATGGTTCGCTCCGCTTCAATAAGAGTCTTGTTCTTTCTTTCTGCAACATCGTTCTTTTTTGGAGTGTATGTTGCACTGTACTCATGATGAATACCCTTTGAGTCGCACAATGCGTCCATTTGAGAATTCTTAAACTCCGTCCCATTATCACTTTGAATTCTTTTGATCTTCAAACCATATATGTTCTCCAAACGGGTAAACAGAACGTTCAGATTATTAAACGTTTCACTCTTGTGTTGCATGCACATCACCCACGAGAATCTTGAATAGTCGTCGGTAACCACGAGACAATAAAGTTCTCCGTTGATACTCTTACGCTTAACTAGTTCGAATAGGTCCATGTGTAAACGTTCAAGTGGAAATTCAACCGAGTTTATTTTCTTAGGTTTGTGGGACTGTTTGTGTTGTTTCCCTTTTTGCAACTCACACATTTATCATTAAGATGAAAATGCTTCACATTCACCCCTTCAACAAGTCCGTTCTTCACCAAATGATTCATCTTTCTAACGTGAATATGCCCTATTCTTTGATGCCACATAATAGATTCTTTTTCAGTAGCTTTGGACAGAAAGCACGTGACTTGGCCCTAAGTAGTGGTTGCCTTGCTCATGTCAAGAATGTACAGATTGTTCATTCTTGGAGCTTTCAGCATGATCCACTCTTTTGGTATTACGAAACCAGGTTTCAGAATGTAGCAAGATTTATCATCAAAGTGAACAAAAAACTTCTTATCACATATCTGACTCACACTCAACAATTTATAATCAATTTGCTTCACATATGATATCCGTTCAAAACTCACGATTCCATTACTAACACTCCCTTCCATCGTTATATACCCTCCTTTATTCTCAACAAACTCTACATAACCTCCATTAATATTCTTAATGTCAAAGAGTAGCGTCAAATCACCGGTCATGTGCCTAGAAGCTTTACTGTCGACAATCCAGAGACTGCTAACAGGGCCAGCTGGAGCTCCCTGCACAATTCAAAAACAAATTAGTTTTTAACAGGGACCCAAACCTGTTTGGTCTTGGGTCTTTGAATGTTATCTTTCAAAGAATCCTTCTCACAAACTTTCAAGTTTGAATCAACCTTTTTCTGGTTGTTCATAACTTTCTCACTTTTAATCTCAACTCTACCAGATGATGTAGAAGCACCTGGAGAACCTTTTGGTGTTCAAGTCTGTTCAGAACGTTTAAAAATACTTATTAGTGTTGTTTAACCTCAAAAGGTTTCTTTGAATCGTTCGAAAAAAGAAACTTTCTTGGCTACCTTATCTGATTTAACAGATACAGGTCCAACAGATGATTTCACAGCAGGTTTTGGAAAAACCATTTGCTTATCATTGGCCGAGTTCACCATAGGTTTCTTCAGCTTCTTCTCCATTGCAATTCGGTTTCTGTTATCATAGACAACTGGGTGGTTTTCCCTCTTTTGATTAAATCGATTTTGATTAAAAGACTGTTGCCGATGAGGGAAAAACAGTCTTTGTGGAAAAGTCTGTCTATGATCTTCCACCGAATTCCTAAAGTTCTGCTTATTCTCAACTTCGTGCCTCTTATGTCTCATATATGGGCAGTGAGTAAGTAAATGCCCTCTCTCCCCACATTTGGAACATGCACGGTACTCTTCAAAAACATTCTTAGAGTTAGGTTTAGCGAATGATTTAACCGGGTGTTGGTCCTCAACACACTTTTGCCTTAAACTCTCTGGAGCGGGCTCCTTTGAGTAAGCCGGTTCATAAAATCCGTTAACCTTCTCTTTTGGTCTCACAAATTCAGTGACATGAACCTTAGATTGTGAAGAATCATCACCATACAATCTCCGAATCAGTTCGGGAGGAATATCATTTGTCCTTTCATGTTTAGGAAACCAAATGGTACTCTCTTGCCAGATTTTCTCAATTTTAGAATAATTGGTAAACTGTATAGTATATTCATCATCAGAGATTATCTTATCGGATCCTTCCATCCGATAGAAAACCTTCACAGGTTTGTCAACTGACTCACTCTTTTCTTCTTTCTTAACTGACTGATTCATTTTGTTTTCATTTTTCTGAGGATGTGGAACCTGAGAAGGAGAAACTATCTCATTTTTTCAAATGTGATTTTCCAAAGGAACATCAACACTCTTCTTAGGTTCTTCATCATTCAATCCAAGTATTGGTCTCACATCAGAGTTTGGATCACCAACACTTGAAGTGTTTGATTCGTTATCCGATGAGGAATCCGATTTCACTGAACTCTCAGGTGTTACTGAATTTAGATTATGGTTTTCAAATAACACTAGAGCAGGAACAGCCCTGTAGTTGGCACTACTGGATTGCGATGGTTCCTCAACGATGTGGTCCAAAACATACGCCACATGTTTGTAGCTCTCTAACTCTTTGTTGATTTTCTCAGCAAAACACTTGATTTTAGCCATTTCAAGTTTAGTTTCTTAAATTTCATTAATATAATTGTTAATGACTATTTGTTTCAAAGATAGAGTTTTAGTCAATTCTGAAACATCCTTTTTATAACCTTCAGTGTTTTGTTGAAATCATGCTCGTCCTTGCGATAAGATTGAATGACAATTTTAGCACTCTCAAGCTGATGCTTAAGTTGCTTAATTTCATCATTTAATCTATCACAAGTACCACAATATTTATCACTATTAGAAGAACTAGAAGTTACCGGTTTAGGCGGGTCTATCATGGCCATCAATGCAAAATGAGCTTCCTTTCTTGCAAAGAACTTGGAATAATCAATCCTTGTGAAAGCATCATCCACCATGCATGACTTCTTCATCATTAGAAAGTCTGCTTCAGCTAGCAACTGATCAATATCGTCATCAAAAGAATTAACGCTAGCTTCTGAATCAGATTCTCTTTCTGCGTCTGAATAGAAAGATTCTGGTTCATCAGAGACATCGGCAACAGAATCGATAATCGTTCCTGAAACCGTTTCAGCCACCGGTTCCTCCACCTTTCTTAGTAACACAATCTGAAACCTCGTCAACTATCTCTTCAATCACCACTTCAGAAACCTTCTCAATCACAACCTCGGCCACCTTCTCAATAACAACCTCAGACACCTTCTCAGAAGCCAAATCATCATTTTCTATCACCGGCTCCTCCAATACCATCTCTTGCGCAAAACAAGCTACATTCCCACTTGTAACCTCTTCAACACCCAATTGCATATTTTGCATGAAATTCCAATCAAAACCCTCATCCTTTTGTATCACCAATGCCTGGTTCTCATTTTGAGGTTGAGTGTTTGGTGTGGAAATAGGAACAATGGTTCTGGTTGGGTTAGGTGTAGTTTGGTTTTGGTTGGTTGTAGATGTTTGTCTTAGTGTGGTATTTTGTGAGGTATTTTGTTGGTTTTGGCAATTGTTTTGTTGTGGATAGGTGTTGTTGTTTTGGCTTTGATAAGTGACTTGGTTTTGTGATTGGCGATTTTGATAATTGGAGTTAAATGGGTTTCGGTTACCTTGTTGCATTGGTTGGGTACATTCTCTCTTGAAATGACCTCGAGTTCCACAATTAAAGCAAGTTACCTTGGCTTTGTTGAAACCATAGGTAGTATTTGGTAAGGTAGCAAGATCAGTTCTTCTTGTTTTCTCTATAAACTCAGTAGATCTCCTCATCACACTTGCAAATGCCCACTGAATGTCGATCAATTCCATCTCTTCCTTATCAATCCGGGCATAATCCTCATTAGTCAGATTGTTGTTTCCTATCTGACTTGCCACTAGCCCGTTGTATGAAGCGACCATTGCTAAGACTAGAGCAATGTGTTGTTGAGCCACTTCTACAATCACATTGTTCATGTTGGAGGTTTCCAACACAATTGGACTTTGACTTGAGGAAGCTTGTGTCATCATAGAAGAAACATATTTTTGTTGTTGTTGTGGTAAGCTCATAGATGATGTGTTGTAACAAGCAGCAGACATTTGAGGTTGAGTGGGTATGAATGAAGTTGGTGTGTAAGTTGGTCCTGGAGCAAGATAGTTGATTGGAGTTCTTTGAGGTTCAACAACATTTGAAACACAAGCAATTTGAGGTGCAACATTGGCTCCTCCTAATGAATTAGATATAGAGGAAGATGATGTAGCATGATACAATTCCGGATTTTGTGGGAATTATGCTCTCTTGGCTTTCCTCTTCTCCTCCTCCATCTCTTTGTTCTCAAGTTTTTGTATGAAGTCATTAATAGTCCAATACTGATAAGCATCCTTCTCTTTTAACACTTCAACATCTTGTCCCCAATATGGAGGCAACGAATCAGCAAACTAATCAACAATCTCACCCATAGGAATAGTTATCTCATAGTTTGATAACTCTGACAACAAATAACAATATATAGGAATAAGTTCCTTCAAAGTCTCATTACCCACATAGCTGAAATTCTCAAACTCCTTTCTCAACTCTTTCATGCGAATCCTTCTAGTTTTGTCATTCCTATCATGTCGATTTTTCAAACAATCCCATAATTGTTTCAAAGTAGTACACGACCCAAACTGATGTAGAAGATCTATAGTTATAGCTTGAGATAATTGAGAAAATGCCTTCTTCTCAACAGCAAACTTCTTCTTCTCGACATCTTTTAAATCTTCGAGAGGAATAGGTAAATTTGTGTTCTCTACCATCGGCGGACTATATCCCTTCATAATCATTTGCCAGGCCTCCCCACCTTCTAATCCCATACCTTCCACATGAATCTTGAATTTCTTCTACCATTGATAGTATTCAGACATGTCCAACAACTTAGGAGGACAATTACCACTACCCGATGATAAGTCATTAATCAATGTAGTAATTGCATTTGAAGTCTGATTCTGCACTGCTGCTGCTGCAACTCCCCAAAAATCATGCACTTGTTGTTGAGGATGGGTAACAGTTGGTGATGTTGAACTTGTCATGGCAAGGTAGTTGATCGGTTGTGTTCGTCTTTTGAGATGCAACTGCCCAAGGATTCATAGGAACATGTTGTTGTTGTGTTGTATCAAGTCAAGGTGTCGTAGGAAATCCCCAAATGTTGTCCATAATGCTCGGAATGTCAACACTTAGAAAATCTTGAAAAACAGAAAGTTGGTTTGACCTAATCGAGGGTTCGAATGAAGAAATTTTGTTGGTTCAACCCTAACAATTAGCTCGAATGAACAACTGTAACACAAAGATTCTGATTCGACCCAAATAAGACCCTGATTCGACCTCCCGTAAGGTCGAATGAAAACCAATTGGTTGAACGTAAACACAACATACTTAGAAACACTTGGTTCGACCTAAAAATCCATTGGTTTGACCCAAAAATCACCTATTCAACCCAAAATCTCACTGGTTCGACCTGAAACTTTCTCATTCGACCTGACCCATTTGAAAAACGGTTATTCTTCAAAAATCGGTTATTTTGATCCAATTTTTTCAAAAGTTGATGGATTTTGATGATGTTAATCAGGTTTTGCTTTGGAATGTATGGAGATTAAGTTTTGTGAAAGAGATTTTGATTTTATCCGTGAAAACACCTCTAAATCAGTCAAAGTTCATGCAAAACAAAAAGATTTTAGTTGTTTTTTTAGTCAAAATCTGTTCGAAATCTATCAATTTGCAATTGTATGATTGAGCAAAGCTCTGATACCACTTTGTTGAGGATCGGATTGTAAGAAATCAACTACGTAATCATACAAATAAAGTAATTTAGGTGTGGAGTCCCTAAATCACATGCAAAATGATTGAAAACAAATCAGAACACGATTAAATCCATTGTCATAAACATTTTCATTCATAAACAATTGATTACACTTGATAAAGCTTAGGTTTACAATGAAAACTGATAATCAGAAAGTTCTAGACCCTAGAGAGAACACACACACAAAACCTAGAACAAATGACCAACTAACTGACCTTCAAATGAAAACAAAACTATATATAGACTTGTTCATTCGACCCTGTGCATTGGTCGAATGAACCATTCGACTTTGACGTAGGCTCGAACCAAAACATATAACTATACAAATCTTCATTCGACCTTCTAATTATCCATTCGACCTCGCGCTAGGTCGAATCTATCTTCAAATCATCAACATCTTTGCAGTAAACGCCGTATAATGTAAATCTATAGCGATAGTCACATTTGTGCACCTACAATAATTATTTTTCATCAGAGTGTATTCATTTCTCTCAAATTATAATTTCTGAACATATATTGTATTTTTGTTGTATTTATGCTTATTTAAATACAATATATCATTTATTAATTCGTTATACTTAGAATATGAATTATTAATTGAATTCTTTTGTCCAAATTAATTGTAGCTATATTTTAACTAAATATTCAATTGGTGCTAATTATATTATCTATCCACATTTATAAACTTTGTCATATTATTTTTTATATACAAGTTTTATATTAATTCGATTTTTCGTAAAAAGTCAAATTCTCCAAATCAACTTAGCAAACTCTAATGCCTTAGAACCTTAGATACCTTATACTTTTTTAGACATTTCTTTATTAGTATTCAAATACATTGTAGGTTGAATTTCTTGGAATTCCCAGTTCTTTTTCTCAAGACAGCTTAAGTTGGACTTTGATCGCTTTCACAAAAAGTGAGTATATCTTTCCCCTTTTTCATGTTTTACTCTTTTGGGACTATCCATGTACACTATGACTAAATGTTATTCTTTCACTAAATGCAATTCTCATGTGTGTTTGCGTAATGTTAATTTGTGTGTCTATGACTTGTCAAAATCATTACCTTTGAGGGCCTGACATTTCAATGAATAGTACTATGGTATATACCCCTTGTTGACTTACGTGTTCGAGTTAAGTCCTTGGTCATTGTTATGTGATTCATTATACTCAAAAATGGTTTACAAAGTGGTTGTTTTATTCTTGATTCTTGATAATTGATTCTTAGGGTTGATTTTGAACGGATATTACTTATTGCATAATTGCAAATGGTACCGCACATGAATTGCTAAACACTTTTCCTACTATATGTATTCAAAACAGGGTATGCTCACCAATACATTTTTGTATTGACATATACTATTTTCGTACATGTTTCAGGTTATTTATGAGATGACTTTTTAAGCTTTTGGAATTTTTACTTAGATTTTGGATTCATTGTATTTCAGTTTTAGTTGTCACTTTAGAATTATTGTATCTTGTATTTTTTTTTTCAATGTAATAAACTACTAAATCAATGTATCAATATTTACACTTTTAGTCCATGAGCTATTGAACAATCATCACTACGTGACACCTCGATGATTCCGCCATTGGTTGGGGTGTTACAGATTGGTATCAGAGCCATGGTTATAGGGAATTAGGTTATTAGAATGCCTTTTAGCCTAGTCTATAACTAAGCTTACATTCACGAGTCCTCTCGTGTATATTTCTCTTTATTTTTATTTTTTTTTCAAGATATTTTCGCTATGATTCTTTCTCGATATTCTTTAGGTATTTTTCTTGGAGAAGAAGGCACTCGTATTTCACAAACGAAACAATATCACCAAGTTAGGAGTGACATCCATACCTTGGTGATTAGTTTCACTCCTCTATATGTTATACATCTTTGGAATATATCTTTGGGATAGGAGTGACATCCACACCTCAAAGAGTATTTCCTCCAAAAAGAAACTTAATCACTAAGCTAGGAGTGATATCCTTAACTTAGTGACTGTTTTCACTCCACCGTAGTTTTCAATTTGAAAAATATCTTTGAGTTAGGAGTGAAAACCACATCTTAAGGATCTATTCCGCATCTCGTTTTTAATCTCGCTAAAGTTTTGGAATTTACTAGTGATGCGGCACGTGCAATCTGAAAGGGTGAACGCCTGTATCCTGAGTTTTCTGTCTAGGCCTGGTATTTTGTATAAATCCCAATCAGACGAGGGATCCGTATACCTACCTCTGAACTCTTGGGATAAGCGTTCACTTATAGGCTAAAGTACGCCCTCACAAGTCACTAAGAAATTTCAAATACTTGGGTCAGTCAAAGTTTCCTATGGAAACAATCCTAATGTTTTATGTTATTGGGTCATTTGAAGTTTCAATTTCATCGCTTGTTGTTTCATATGCTATTATTCATTAATCGTTAATCATTAGCCTTTGGATTCTTTATCATCATTATTAAAACTTTTGTACACTATATTATAACATTAAAATTTACATTAGTTCATTTATGTTTTGTGACTTTTACACTACAAAGCATTTCTCCCTTGAGTTAAAACATTTTTACCAATGACTTAAATTTTTAAACTCTGTGTTTAACTTTGACCACATTCTGATTTTGGGAATGTTGCGTCATTACACAGTTAAAAAAATGAAAATGGTTTCCCAAACTTATTAATCAACCAATTTTATATCATCATGTTTATAAACTCCGTTGATCGATGTCATAGTATATCCCTAAACTATGACCTTTTGTATCCACTTGTGCATCCACAATACTCTCAACACAACGTATCCTCATTTACCCCATACTGATTTACTACCATAAACACGCCCAGTCTCCTAAGCCATAGCCAACTATCACTAGTTAGCTCATTTTGGCCAGAATAAATTCATACATAAATGCCCATCTACTCGACACAACCCAACACACTACTCTTTAAAACAATTTACGTATCAAACTATTTGTTGTGTTGTCCTTTCACAAGGGCACAAAACCAAAATACCCAGTTTTAGAGAAGCCTATTCACCAGATTAATACACACCTTGTGCCTTGAAACCAATAGTACACTATGAGTCCAAAGAGATGCGTTAACGATCCTTACAAACAAATGGTCTTTCAATGTATAAATTTCGTAAAAGTTTGACAATTAAAGGTTTCAAGTTTACCCAATCCTAATGGGTAACACTTGGATATTCTCAGACATTTCATAACAATTGAAAATTTTAAACTTTAATGAAATTTTAACTTACAAGTTAAAGAAATGTTTAAATATAAAAAAAAAAATCCTATTTCTTAAAATTTTTCGAGGCATCCGCGATCATACTTAACCTCATACATACCTTACCCACACTTTCCTAAACATTATCAAAGAGAATCAACCCAAACCAAACCAGATTCTCCATTTGTTTTCAGCTCATAAACTTCTACCATATTATCAAAAAAACCGAGCCGATTTACTCAAGCAATGCATCATGAGAAATTTGTGCGCCGGGAACTTTCAACGTTGATTTGGGTTTTGAAGCTAGGTTACTAGCTGATAGTTAAAGCACGAACCCTACGCGTTATTCACAACCCTTAGAATTTCCTTTGTTGTGACTCGATCATCCTCTTAAAACCTAAAGTCTACTTCAGAAATGTTATATTTTTAAGATTTTCACATCCACGTTATTTCGAAGCCTCAAATTTTCTTAAATATTTGGGAATTTATTCGTGTCATATATGTTGGCTTTTATCATTCAAGTCATTTCTAAATCCTGGTCTTTTGAAAAACATTTGATTTATATGGTTTCCTCTTGCATTTTATAAACTCGTTTTGCATATTTACAAGTCAAATGTAAAACTTCTTGTTTTCATATAACGGATCCAATATATGTATTCGGGAAAAGATACTGAGGAAACTTGCACTGATAATATGCCTTATGACAATTTTCAACTTTGACTTTTCGTAAACACATGAAAGTGTGTACTTACGATGTCTTTTCATGTGAACCTGTTTTGAATCTAAAACATTCTTCGTATTCTAAAAAAGTTATTCTCATGCATTACTACTATTCCTTCAATTATATCACAAAGTTCGAGTAAACTACGTTTTAACAAACGAAAATTTATCTTTTTACACTTACACTCTCTCAATCGCAAACTTTAGGTCTAACAAAATATTGGATATATCCTCATCGGAATGTTGCTAAATGTCTTTTATCGTATAGTGCATATATGCAAAACTACTAAATTTAAACCTCATGCCAGTAGACTATACGTCTGTTCTGCGCATTCTCATTTGCAGTAAATTCCATTATTTTATTCTTACATTATTTTATTTATAGTTAAGTTCGCGCATTATCTTATTTATGGTTATTCTCGCATTATTCTTTTATTGACGATTATTTTTACGCTTTAATTGCGGTTATTGTCACGTGATTTATTAGCAGTTATTCTTACATCATTGATTTTGAGCATTTATGCAACTCGGTTACTCTCATTTTGTGCAATTATATGATTTACTCGATTTATGTTATATTATTCTTTCAAATCGAAATTTTATGCTATACTTATATGTTTACATGTATGCATATTTCATATGCATATTTTTCCTGTTTTTGAGAAAGACCCTGCTATACTTTCTTATTATTTTGTTCAACACCATGGTCAATAAACATACCAATTGATAACTCGCATGAGGTCTAAGCCAGTGCCCACGTACGACTCGGGTCTGAGTACTCCTCTAGCCCGAGGGGAATGGTGTAATCCTTAGAGTCTATCAATATGAGTGTTTAGAGCCAAACAATTTGACCAAAAATTGACCGGTTATTTGTGCGGGTGAACCCGAAAGGGGAAGGACTGCTAACCGTGCTTGATACTTACACCTGATTCTCATTACGGTTATTCAGGTGAACCCGAAAGGGGAAGGACCTTTAACCGCATCCTATACTTGAGAAGTACCTATTACTCAACACATTTTAGTTGCACACATTTGTTTTTGGTATTATTTATGTTAGTGTTATGGAAAAGTATAACACCCTAGTGTAAGGTAAATCGATGATTACGGTCCAGAACGCAATCATGGGTTTACAAGTACATGGGGGTGGTGTGTGATTCTACTTAGGCTACTAGTGGACAATTAGTATGAATCCAAGGTCTCAGTAGTGTGGTGGGTTAGCTGCGGTACACCCTATATATAAGCACTAACGATACTGCGGGAACGGACTAGGAGTCTGACCAAGAACCTACCCCATTATTTTCTATTGCATTTTGGACTATTTAATAGCGTTGAGTACGACCTCTTTAATAGGTCGTTGACCAACGGCTATAATTTTCGATAAGAACGTTTTTACACAAGCTTCGATTCATCTTCCTGGAGTCTTTCTTTTGACCACCCACACAAAAAACTCAAACCTTGTATACTCTTCCACTCTCTGTTATTCGGAATCCCGTTGCATGTCCTTAATAAAGTTCTATCAGAAACCTTTCTAAAGTAGAGGAGACTGCTTCATCAGTGCCTCTACCCTCACCAGTTACACATTCTCAAAAACCTTCCTCATTTAAACTCCCAACTTCATAACCCCGGGTCAACAGTCAAAGATCTTGAAACTTTTACTTTAGATATTAAACAACTATTTTAAATTTTGTTAAATTATGACAGATACATCTCTCAAAACCTATTTGTCTTTTTACAATATCTTTTGTTTCATAGAAACCCCCACTTGAAAGGAATTTCAAGACGAAATTTCCTAAAGTAGGGGAGACTGTGACATCCATCCCTTTTATTTTAACAATATTACAATCTTAGTCCTTCATGAATTTACATGTATACAAATTTAGTCCCTAGACTTTTCATTTAATACAAATACGTTTCATATGGATATACATAAAAAAAATTTACATAACACAATTCAAAGTTTAAATATGGTAACATTTATGGAGTTTATAAAAGTTATACTAATGCGTTTTGCTAAACATTTGGTGATTAATAAAAAAGGTTACATGTTGGTTTTATGAAACATTTAAGAGTTTAAAAAAAAATATTTGGAAATATTATAAAAGCTTAAAAGTTATGGATATCTAAAGTTAAAAAAAATCAAGTTGTATACAACTTTAAATTACAAGGGTCATTCTTGACAATTCAAGAAAGTTCAAAAAGCTTCCCACCATAACCAGACCCGTTTTTTTCGGCAACCTGTGGTCGCCGGCGGCGACATTCCGGCAAATCAAAAACCGGCTATTTAACGTGCATAAAATCGTTTTTATTATCGAAAAACCGTTATGAATCATTTATAATTGTTTTCAGCCAGTAATGAGTCATTAAACGTGTTTGAATCATGCGTTAATTAGGTTTTTTTATTAGGTAACTGTCGAAAGTTTTAATAGAAATCAAACCATTGCGTTTTATGTGTAACACTATAAATTAGTGTTTGCACGTCGGTTCCCTTCCTTTGCTCAGTGAAACATCACTTTAAATATCATTGAATTAGGACCATAATGTCTTAGAATTGACCCAGGTTCGCGGTTCAGAAGAATCCTCATTTTTGATCCCTAAGATGCATTGTAAGTGCGATTACTTATTGCTGTTTTATTCATTGATCTTTCTTGAGTAAAAGGCCCTTGATTTTCATGCCTAATCATCTCTGAATCGAGTGATTGAAATTGGGTTTTAGGGTTAGGGTTCCTAGGTTTGAATTGGGGAAGAAGAAGACTTTTATTAAATTATTAAATACAATTAAGTTTAAATAAAATCAACAAAGGTGCATTGTGGTGTAGTGGTTTTTTTTTTTTTTTTTTTGTATGAGGCCTTGTAAAGTACTTGGGTTTGACCCTTCCTACACATGGGTCTAATCCCTTTTTTTCTGATTTTTTTATATATATTATATATATATATATATATATATATATATGCATTATTCTTTTAATACTCATAGAAAATTCATTTTTGCTCCAAAAATCATGAAAGTTTAGGTGTAGTATCTTGACAACTCATAGAAAATTATCATATTTTTATTTTCTGAAAAATAAGTTATTTTCGTACATTTATTTAATTAAATTTTTTAATCATAATTAATTGATTAAAATTTCATTTTAAATAATTTTAATCCTAAAAGTTTTAGGAAATTATTTATAAATATCAGAAACTTAACTCTAGTTTATTTGTCCAGAAGTATTTAGTTTTTATAGATTTCCTAATTTTTAATCATTTAGATACATTTTAAATTCATTAAATCAGTTTTAAATTCAAATAAATTGAGAAAAACTATGAAAAATTTATTGTAATTATTTTTCATCTGAGTGTATTCATTTCACTCATAATTATAATATTTGAACCATATATTGTATTTTTGTTGTATTTATGCTTATTTAAATACAATATATCATTTATTAATTCGTTATACTTAGAATATCAATTATTAATTTAATTCTTTTGTCCATATTAATGTAGCTATATTTTAACTAAATATTCAATTGGTGCTAATTATATTATCTATCCACATTTATAAACTTTGTCATATTATTTTTTATATACAAGTTTTATATTAATTTGATGTTTCGTAAAAACTCAAATTCTCCAAATCAACTTAGCAAACTCTAATGCCTTAGAACCATAGATATCTTATACTTTTTTAGACATTTCTTTATTAGTATTCATATACATTGTAGGTTGAATTCCTTGGAATTCCCAGTTCTTTTTCTCACGACAGCTTAAGTTGGACTTTGATCGCTTTCGCAAAAAGTGAGTATATCTTTCCCCTTTTTCATGTTTTACTCTTTTGGGACTATTCATGTACACTATGACTAAATGTTATTCTTTCACTAAATGCAATTCTCATGTGTGTTTGCGTAATGTTAATTTGTGTGTCTATGACTTGTCAAAATCATTACCTTTGAGGGCCTGACATTTCAATGAATAGTACTATGGTATATAGCCCTTGTTGACTTACGTGTTCGAGTTAAGTCCTTGGTCATTGTTATGTGATTCATTATACTCAAAAATGGTTTACAAAGTGGTTGTTTTATTATTGATTCTTGATACCTGATTCTTAGGGTTGATTTTGAACGGATATTACTTATTACATAATTGCAAATGGTACCACACATGAATTGCTAAACAGTTTTCCTACTATATGTATTCAAAACAGGGTATCCAACAAACTAATTCTCTTTTTGACCAACTCCGTTTTTGTCACAAATTTGCCATCTAAGACCCTTCACATCAAGTAGTTCCATTTCAATGGTGCCCAAGAATTCCAAGTAAACACCAGCTCGTAAGTCTGGTCATTAGAATTAACCGCAACCGCCAACCGCATAGATTTGACAGAGAAGTCTTTCCCATCCTAATTATCCCATTTCCTCATATCTTGGCCGCCCTTAAATGAGAATTTGTTGAGAAGCTCAGCTAACTCTTCTAATTGCCTTCGTTCACATGAGGATAGAATAAATAGGTTATTTAAAAACTATGGATATTACATTTTTGAATAGAAATTTAATACAGAAAAATTATTAAATTACATTCTTCATGTGTTGAAATAAAAAAGAATATAACCCGTTTGAGTTTGCAATTACATTCTAATTGCCTTCGTTCACACATGGATATATAGAATAAATAAGTCATAACTCCCTAATTAAGTTTGCAATTTTTTCCATCCCCTTTTCTCACCCAAATACATACATCTTGTGAGTTTTTATTAAGTACATCTTGTAAGTTTATATTAAGTTAAACCCGCCTATTTTCATTGGACCCCATTAAATTAATATAACCCATTTTAATAAATTTCTTTTTTTTTTTTTTGTACAAATCCTTTTACATCAAAAGAAACCCTAAATTCATGCTTTCCTAAGGTATTATCCAGTATTTTTTTTATGTTCTTAATGTGTTTTAGTTGTTAGGTTTTGATTTATCATTGTTAACTGGTTTTTTTATGTTTCTTAAATATGCATGTGAACCTTCAAATATAATATTTTAAAAATGTTTTATTTATATTTGTAAACTCTGTATTAACTGATTTTTTATGTTCTATTTTCAATTGTCGTGTGCACCTTCAAAGTCATCCAATTGGAGATAAGATTTTAAAAATATTGTATTTAGATATGTTTGTTGTGCTAAGCCTTCAAAGACATGTAAACAATATATATCTTTTTTATGTAAATCTTATCTGCTTTATCTTTTTTTATGATGTTGTATTCAATATAGATTTTATTTTAATGACGTTGTATTCAATGTAGATTTTTTTGTAAATCTTATCTTCTCTACCGATATAGATTTATATCATGTATATTAACAAAATTGATCAATTGATTTATATCATAGGAGTATGTGTCTTTTATGGAAGATAATACAAAGTCAAAATTATCTTAAAAATATAGCTTCATAGCTGCTTCTCCAGAACTAAAGCGTAGCCTGGACCATGTGTACGAAGTTAACGATGATGCATCTATGTCCATAACCAAAATACAAAAGAATGACAAAAGAACTACTCCAACAAGTCTTGTGAAACATCCTTTTTTATTCCGAAGTTGAAAAAATAGGTTCAATGCTTTGTGTGTTTACACTTTTCACTTTTCAAGTATTTTTGTTTACTTTTTAATGTGATGTTTAGTGAAAATTTGTTTGGGTTTGTGGTTTGTTTGTTTTTTAGATTATTTTTATCGAAATAAATTGTTTCTTTCGAACTCGTGTTTCTTATTATTGTTTACATAAAAAATTTAAATGTTTTTATATATTTTTTATGTAACATTATTGCGTATAGGTAAAAAAACAGAAATTAACCATTACATTGTAAATAAAAATAATAATACATTTGTCACCCACATTTCTAATTGAAAATAATTAAACTTTATAGTTTTAAATATAAAAGAATATGAAAGTTATATATAAAACATCACTTTGATGTTTGTTAAAATGTGTAAAAATATTTTAATAACCTCAATTCATAATCAATGAATAAGACTATTATTTAATTACATAAAAAATGTAACTTTCAAATTTTAAATACTAGATTTTCAAATTATAGATTTTGTTTAAACATTAAAAATATTTGAATAATAAATAGATTATTTAAGTATTTAATTACAAATTTTAAAATCTATAATTTTAATTTTTAAATTTTGATTAATATTATAAAAATTCACAATTTAAAATTACAATATATTAATAAATCAACTTAAATGAATAGTAATTATAACAATATTTTATTCAATTAACTATATTATTATTTTACTATATATTATTTTATTCATATTATTTTATTCAAAAACTTTATTATATTATATACTATTAATATAAATATCATAATATTATCTAATTTCGTTACAAATTTCATGTGTTACCTTATGTGTAGATTTCTTTATTTTTTTTAACGTTTACAACCAAAATGGAATCTCGATTGTATGATTCATTGATTGATCAACACCTCATCTAAATCTCGATTGTAAAACACGCAACGCGCGTGATTTTATACCACTAATTATATACTATTAATAGTTAAACATAATGAATAGTAACCCAAATGAATAATAACTATAATATTATTATATTCATATATTATATACTATTAATATTATGCAATTTCATTATTAAGTTTCATTATTAATATCATGTAATTTCATTATTATTTAATTCATATTATTTTATTTAATAACTTTATTATATTATATACTATTAATATAAATAACATAATATTATGTAATTTCGTTACAAATTTCATGTGTTACCTTATGTGTAGATTTCTTTATTTTTTTAACGTTTACAATCAAAATGGAATCTCGATTGTATAATTCATTTATTGATCAACACCTCATCAAAGTCTCGATTGTAAAACGCGCAATGCACGTGATTTTATACAACTAATTCAAATTAATAGTAGTAACAATTAGACTTAATTAATAAATTTAATTTGAAATTTTGAATGATCTAAGTCTTTTAAAAAATTTAAAATTTTGAATTTGAGTTAATAATGGTAACAATTTCCACACCTTTATACCATTAAATTAGAGATTTTCTAATATTTTTAAAATTTAACAATTATTAATTTCGGTAATAAATTTCTCAAATTAGCTACAAGTTAATATTCATATTTTAAATATTAGAATTTGAAATTATAGATTTCAGTTAAATTTTAAAATTATTCAAAGTATTTAATTTCAAAAATTAATATCTGAAATTTTAATTTTTAATATTATAAAATTTTAAAAAGTTTAACTTAAGATAATATTGGTAACATTTAGACTTAATTACTACATTTAATAAATTTAATTCAAAATTTTAAACGGTTTGAATCATTTAACCAGTTAATAATACTAACAATTACTCATACTTATTACTTTTAAGTTAGAGATTTATTAATACATTTAAAATTTAACAATTAATAATTAATAATTTTGGTTATAAGTTTCTTAAATTAGTCATAGCTAAAATTCAAATTTTAAGAAATTGTAGATTTCGGTTAAACTTTAAAAATATTCAGATATTAAATGCTCTATTTAGTATTTAATTTCAAATTCTAATATCTATAATTTTAAATTCTTTTAATTTTGATTAATAGTATAAAGTTCAAAATTTTGAATTCAAAATAATAACAGTAACAATTATACGTAAATAATGCATTTAAATTAATATTTTGAAGGGTATGAATCTTTTAAATAACTCAAACTTTTGAATTGATGTTAATAATGGTATCGGTTAAACCTACTTATTGCCTTTAAATTAGAGATTTTCTAATATATTTAAAATTTAATAATTAATATTTTCGGTTATAAGTTTTCTAAATCAATTACAAGTGTAATTAACAAATTTTCTAAATCATGGGATTAGCAAGCCATAATAATAAAATAACTAGTGAGTTTACCCGTGCGTTGCAGCGGGATTTAAAACTAATTGCATACAACATCATGATATTTTACATAACTTGAAATTGTTGATTTAATTGTACAAATGTTGGACTTTTGAAATTGTCCTTCTGAAATTTATACTCAAAGGCTCGAAGTTGATTGGATAAACTTACTATTTCACATCTAATATGCACACGATTTTACATGTATTAATAGAGTAAAATCAAATGTGAAGTGTCTAATATGTAATTCTCACCATATCTTAAAACCTGCTCAAAGTTATTTCATCATTCACTTACAAATAAGACATGTTTACTAAATTTTTAGTTGCGTTTAAACATATATTAGATCACCCTTGGGCCTTGGGATTAATTTAAAGAATCTTTAATACGTTTTCTATAGCTGGATATCTGTTTATTTGGTTGATACTGTAAGGAACACCAATGAAATATTATACTAAATGAAGAACAAACATACATGTGTATGAACTTTATGTAGATCAAGAAAAACCTTGCTTAGATTAAAAAAAACAATATTGCTTCAACATAATAACATATGGATAGTGAAAATAAAAGTCAAAAATTACAATTACCTAAAAGAGTGTAAATTATACTGTCAACAGAAACCTACAAATCAAGAAAGGAGGGATTCAAATTGCAAACAGACATGAGTGCATCCCTCAATTACAAAATCCATAAGCATGAAAGTTGAGTAAAGAAAGTCAAAATGCAAAGCACAATTTAATAAACAACACTATTAGAATACGCAAACAAACTAAGCAACTGATGACTAAGTGTAAACGTGAAGAACTACACTTTATTTATCTGACTATGTCTATGGATCTAAATAAAACATTGTTTAATTAGTATATCATTAAAGTAATATGACAATTAGAAACTTCTAGATCCTTAAAAAAATAAGAAGACCATATCAGCTTCATAGCAACTTCTTCACTACTTTGAATGTTAACACCTGCAAATAAACTAAGTAAGCAATTAAGCATTAAAACAAAAAAAAAAGGTAATAAAAAGAAATGACAATAATAACGCAAGAAACACATTATACATAATTACAAAAAATAATCGGTTCGCTCTAAATGGGTTACTTGGATTTGCTTAGTAAAAACATTCTTATGATAGCTAGCAAATGTTAAAACTATACGTTATTCTAGAACAAATTTGCTTAGAGTAAAATAATATTTCTTCAATATCTCAAAGTTGTGACAGTAAGAGTAAAAGTTAAAACATATCTACATTCTACAATTCCATACAATTCAAAATATCTCTACCATGACAACAAGGACTGGAACAATTCAACGCACCATTTCTCATTTTCTTGTACAACTGTCATGTAATATATTTTTGCATCCCATTAATGGACTCAAATAATCTTCAAATACTACATAATATATTAACATAATGAAGGAGATTAACAAACTCACATTGAACTTCAATTTATGAATTGCCCTAATGTAATGTATAACTCCATGACTCATATAAGCCTGTTAACAATATAGAGAGGAGAATGAGAGAGTGAGGAAATGCTTTTCTTATTGATGTATCTTATGAAATACAAATGCTTCTTTATATATGCCCTTACATAAATACAAAAGTAATAACAATATAGGAGTTAAACATATGAAAAGTCATAAGTCCTTACATAAATATAAGAGTAATACAAATATAAACGTTAAACAAATGGAGAGTTATCATATAAATGCACGTATGTGAAGAGTCACTTTGCATTACTTATTTGTATAATTGTCATCAAAAGGTGTACAATAGGAGTGTAAAAGGAAGAAAAAAGGTAAAATATAGAGATATATACTTGTGCCTCTTGATATGCCATATTAAAAGTGTGGCAAAATTACAATCCAATCAATCGAGTTTCTTTAATAAGGTATATAGATATAGATTATTTGCACATGCACACACATTGAATTTGTTTTAAGCATAAAAAATCTACAATATGTTGAAGCCAAAAACTTTTATCTGTAAATTTTTATGTGCTCGAAGGTCTATTGTTTATTCGTTAACACAAAATAACATGCAGCCTCGTCACGAGGGTTGGACTTTGTTACTGAACTCTAACCCGTGAGTAAATAGTTGTATTATTGAAGTGTTTATTGTAGTGAACCATCAATCGTTTGATACCTTTAATGTAACTACAAGAAGTGCCTTACCGCATGCTAGGGCTGTTCATGAGCCGAACCGAGCCGAGCTAGGCCAAGCTCGCGCTCGGCTTGGTTATAAACCGAGCCAGCTCGGCTCGGCTCGGATTTGAAACCGAGCTAAAAATCAAAGCTCGAGCTCGGCTTGGTTTTAAACCGAGCCGACTCGGCTCGGCTTGGTTTAGCTCGAATTTAAAAAGAAAAAAGAAAAATGGCTTTCAAAATTCAATAGTTTAAAATATTATTTAATAGTTAAAAATAACACATTTAAAATAATTCAACCTTATACATTACACGCTAAAATCAAGTTCAAGCAAGTACAAAATAAGTCTCAAATTTTAACGGAATACCGTATAAGTTCATCAACATATGAATTAACTTGAGTACTTGGATCAAAAGCATTATTGAATTTATTTAAATAACTTGATTAGCTATAACTATAATCCCAAGCAAAGAATCTCCATGCTAGTGTTACCAAATATTAAATATGTAACATGTTCTCCATCATTTTTTTACATTTTGATAGTATATTATATGTATATAAAAATATATATATTAAAAATTAGAATTATTCGAGCCAAACCGAGCCAGCTCGGCTCGTTACGAACCGAGCCGAGCTAGGCTCACTTTCTAACCGATCCGAGCCGGCTCGGCTCAGTTTCAAACCGAGCCATATCGAGCGAGCTTTTTTCGAGCTAAATCCGAGCGAGCTTCGAGCGAGCTCCGAGCCACGAGCTTTTTGGACAGCCCTACCGCATGCCTTATTATCGACCACGGTTTTGTCTTGTAGATTTTTTTTGAACGACGACTTTCAATTTATGCAACATTTGGTTGCATCTCCCGAGCCGAGGGTCTCACTGGAAGCAGCGTTTTTTTTCCAACGGGGTAGAGGTAAGACTGTCTACATCTTACCCTCCTCAAACCCTACCTTAGCTTTGCTATTGGTGGGATTAACTGAGTATGATGATGATGATTGGTTGCATCTACCATTTTGGAGACCCACAACCCTACTCCGGCCAGTTATGCTGTCTTAACTACAAAAGCACTCATGCGAGTGATTAATAGGGAGTGACCCCACCTATGTGTAAAACCTGCTGCTTCTAAGACTTAAACTCCCGACCATAGCCGGCTCCCAAACCTTATCATTGCCTTAGTGTACACTGGACCAAAGTCCAAAGACTTGTCTTGTATATAATACCACACATGATAGTGCTAAAGCTAACTTGTAGGACTTATGGGACTCGTGTTTGAAAGGTGAAAATTGTGATGAGTGAAAAGGGGGAGAGGGGGTTGAAAAGAATAATATTATATTATTTTATTTGTGTGTTGAAGTTAAAAAAAAAGTAGCAAATCAAAAATTCTATCTCAATATCTCTCCTTGCCCAAGAGGCAACGCCAGGTCCCCCAACTCCGTTCACTCTTAGAAATCATTAAACTACCATCATAAATATGACGAACTGAGGATGATTATGATCTCAAAGTTGACTATCTTAAGAGATTCCCTCAACATTACATCTTCAGTTGTATGTTAAATTTGATGAAATTAAAATTAAATAATAAGAAACAAAGTCATTGAATATATATTTAACCTATGTACATCTAAAGATTCATCATAAGTATGTACACATAATTATGCATTGCACTAATCATACATAGTTATCTATTATTAATATATATAAAAGAATTGAACATTGCTGACGTGACGTGTAATGGTGCCTTCATCCTCTCCATGAAACTGCCACGTGGCATCATAATTGAAAGATTTTAATGTTTTTTGAATTATTTCCTTTTTTAATTAAAAAAAAGATAAACATAAAACCCTAAATTTATCTCTCTATCTCTCAATTCTCAATTACTAAAATTAAATTGAGTTATTTTAGGAAAAAAAATTTAAAAACAAATTTAAATTTTACTCTCTTATGTTTCTCCCATAATTTATAAACATTAATATCTTTTATATTCGAGATTTTTTAAATAAAAAAATCACACCAAATTAACGAGCGTTTTATTATCTTTCCAACGAGTACCATAGTGCTATATAAAAAACGGAGAAAAAAACGACTTTTTTGTGGGGTTATGTTCATACAGAAAAAAAAACACAAAGTGTTCAGGTTATTCATTAATCATGTTTTTTCTTTTAAACCAGGTTCTTATCTACGATGTTAAAATTCAGCCCAATCGCCATGCTATCATTGGAATTTTACTCTTCTAAAGATGGATAGGTATACTTCATCAAGAGAAGTTAGGAGAACGAATGACGCAACACTGCAACACATGGTGTCACCTTATAACAAGGTTATTTTTTTATTTATTTAATTACAAGAGTAATAATTATTAATATTAGTATTAATATTATTAGAATTGTTATATTTTTCAATCCCCATCATGAATTCTACATCTATATAAGTCAAAGTCAAATTATAACATATTTTAAATTACGTGAAGATGATTATATGTTGAAGGTTATCCTTTTAATATTGTATTATGTTTAATATGTTTTATGTTTTTTATTTTTTTAACTTTTTAAATAAATGTTTTTTTAACTAAGATTGATTATGTTTAAGTTATTTACGCTTTTCGTGATTTGAGTTTTCTTTTTTAATCATTTTTTATCATTTTTTATTAAATCATATTAAATTTTTCAACCCCGGGACCTTACCGGGGTAATCAGCTAGTATTATTATATGTATAAAGTACAACGCCTTTATGGAGTAACATCTCATGTTAAGAGAACTGCTACCGCACCATCCTTTTTTTAAATAATATATGAATAAAATAATCCAACTATATGTATTTTAATATAAAAATAATAACCAAAATAGACTGTAATCCATGATGCTCCGGGTATAATGTAACTCAAAGTCATAATACGAACAAAATTAGGTTTGATTTAGGGCTGCGTTTCTCCACATAAAACGTTCCTCCGCATCACGACTCTCTATTATTATATTCAATTATTTTAACCAACTCCTTTGCAAATAATCCGAGCTACATTACAAAATATTTTTTTCTTAGGGCAATTTGATTTTAATAAACTAAACTATTTGAAATTAGTCATTGGCACTCCAACTAAAAAATTGGCCATATATAACCTGAATTATTAACTTATTGAAATTTAACACTCAATTTACTGACGTCGTTAGTTGGTTTGTGGATGTGACACGATTTGCTTAGTTGGCATGATAGTGGGGCCCTCATTTAAACCAGTCACATGTATTATATCATTTACACTAAAAAAAAATTCATGTTTGCACAAAATCATCTTTCCCAAACATCTTATCCCCTGTACAAACCTCATCTTCCCCAAACATCTTCACCTTCACAAACCCTAAACACCTTCATCTTCACAAACATCTCTTCTTCCCCACAACCACCAACGTCTCTCTCTCTCTCTCTCTCTCTCTCTCTCTCTCTCTCTCTCTCTCTCTCTCTCTCTCTCTCTCTCTCTCTCTCTCTCTCTCTCTCTCTCCAACCATAACCCTTTTGCAACTCACCACCACAACAATGGCCATTTTTTGAACCCAAAACCGAACAAGAAACCATATCTGAACCTGAAACCAGATCCAAGATTCCTTTCCCAATAAATAATATATGTATAAGGTAAATATAACTATATGAGATCAATAAACCTACTTTTAATTTGTATCCAAGCTCAATATATGTTTCTACGTTCTTGTATTGATGCCTTCACCTCCAACGCCCTTCTACAGTACTAAGTATGTTTAGACAATTATGTTATATTTTGGGTGAATCTAGCTAATGTCTTAATGTATGTGAATTTGATGTTATTCAAAAGGTAATATATGTCCGTTTTTGTTTGTTTCCGTTCATGAACAAATCTTTGTGTTCATTTGTGTTCATGAACACTTGTTTGTGTTCATTAATGTCCGTTCGTGTGCGTTAATGAACAAAATTAATAAACGACCACAAACGAACACGAACATGAGTGTTTTATTAACAAACAAACATGAACAGAAAATCTCGTTTTGTAAGTGTTCATGAAGTATTCGTGAACACATAATTTTCTTAACAAATTAACATGAAAGAGGCCTTGTTCTTGTTCTTTCGGTTCGTTTGCAGCCCTAGTATCAGGTGATAAGGTGATATGATAGTATGATATTTTTATAGCACTAAGTAATGTTCAATGTTGCGACTAATTATAAATATTTATTGAGAAGAGCTAAGGCACTACTAGAAAAATAGTCGTTTGCTACATAAGTTTCCTACGGAAAAAAATGCGTCACAAATTTTGACAAAGTTGCTACACATTTGTGACAACAAAACACCTTTAATTTTTTAAACAAATTTGCTACACAACAAAGACAAATACTAAGGGAATTGCGTAGGAAATAGATCGCAAATTTCTGACACCATATTTTTGTAGTAGATATGTTGAAATATGCGTAGTAATTGGTTTCCAATGAGGGGTTTTCTAACATCAAGGTTTTGTTGAAAATGCGTCACAAATTTGAATTTGCTACGTATTTGCAACGAAACCTTGATGTTAGAAAAACCGTCGTCGGAAACCAATTACTACACATTTACTACGTAATATGGTGTGGGAAATTTGTGATGCAATTCATACGTCATTTCCTACTCAATTTTCTAAGTATTGGTCACTATTGTGTAACAAATTTGTCTAAAAAGTAAGGATATTTTTTGTCGTCACAAATTAGTAGCAATTTTGTCAAAATTTGTGACGCATTTTTTTTTCGTAGGAAAATTTTGTAGCAAAAGAGCCACTTTTGTAGTAATGAGGGCTTTTCTGTCGCCTCATTAGTAGGAGTGTTCAAAACTGGATTATTTGGTTTTCGAATATCCGAAAATTTTGGATAGTGAATATTGATATCTGAATCCGTACGTATCCGAAATTTCGGATATCCAAAATTTCGGATTCAGATTCGGATTATCCAATGGATATCCGAATCTAAAAAAAATCGATTTCATGCTTATATTAAAACCAAACCAAACCTGCTTAATTCAAAGATTCAAATTAGCATAAACATTTAAAACAATTCAAAGTTTCCAACCACAAACATTCAAAACAATTCAAAGTATCAAATTCAAAACAAATACAAAGATATTCGATGGTCAATGGTCAGAAACAGACGAAAGTATTTGTCGATGGTCGATAGCTTTATATTTGTCGATGGTCAGAAACAGACGAAAACATACTTATGATTTTATATTCGGATGGTCGATGGAATAACTAAACCTAAAAAAAAATTACATATCTACTAGATGGTCGGAAGTCGGGATGATGGAGGATGGAATGTGGCTGCTAGGATGATGGGAGAAGTTGGACAGGAATAAGATGGAGGCGCCTGGAGGAGATGAGGACTGGAGGGAGGCAATGTTTGTTATTAGGGTTAGGGCTGGAATGAGGATAAAACTTTGGAAAAAAAAAAAAAAAACTGTGTATTTGTATTTGATCCTAGCCCTATATAATTATATAATATATATTTTTTATTTTCTTAAGATTTTGAATTCGGATATTTCGGATATCCGAAAATTTACAAAAGTCATATCTGAATCCGAATCCGAAATTTCAGATATTTTAAATACGGATTGTCAGATATTTCGGATTCGAATGTTTTTAACACCTCTACTCATTAGCCATTACCGAGGTCAGAAAATCAAAGATCTTCTTTACAAAATTTTTGGTTGCAGTACATCTTAAGCATCTGAAGAGTGGATCTCATCTAATGTATATTCATAATCCAAACTTGTATATTTAATTAAGCGAAATTCCCGCTACACCAGCTTAGAAACAATTCATGAAAATTGTTTGATTTTTTTTCTTTACACAATCACAAATAAACATTTACAAAATTCAAACTTAAATCTCAATATATTTAGTAAATTTGATCGATCTAAAGACAAACATACTATGCTAAAGCCTGCGAGGAGAACCAACACGTTTTTGTACCTCTGGCTTTTGACACCTTTGGTTCATTGGCACCGGAGGCTACCCGTTTCCTGACCAGGGTCCAGCGGGTTATTCACAGTAGTGTCTCGGCTCCGGGTGGACATGGTTATGTTTTTAGTAGATTAGGATTTGCTATCCAGAAAGGGGTGGCGGCGCAGCTTGTTGCCCGCTTGCCCGCTATCTTAATGTAATTTTCTTTGTCCTGGAATGAAAAAGTTAAAGTTTATAATAAAAAAAAAAAAAAAATTTTAATATATATGAAAAAACTGATTGATCTCCTTTTCAATTTTCTTTTTATCCACTTTAGTGACAAGGGTGTTTTGAAGGACTTTAATTTTATTTATATTTATATTTATAATTATAATTTATGAGTAAAGTTCACGTACAAATAGGCTTTATCGTACGAACAGTACGAACTGAAGTAAAAAACACGCGGTGGCATTTCTGTAAATATTGGAAACTTTATATAACTAGAGTAATTATATAATTACTCTAATTATATAATTACTCTAGTTATATAACTAGCGTAATTACTATAGCGTAATTATATAACTAGAGTAATTATAAAATTACTCTAAAGTAATTATATAGCGTAGTTATATAACTAGAGTAATTATATAATTACTCTAGGGTAATTACTCTAGAGTAATTATATACACTAGAGTAACTATACAACAAGAGTGGTGGTCATTAGTTACGAAAATGCCACCGCCACTTTTTTATTTTAAAGTAATTATATACACTAGAGTAATTATACAACAAAGAGTGGTGGTCATTATTTACGAAAATGCCACCGCCACTTTTTTTTCTCTTCAGTTCGTACTGTTCGCACGATAATTTTGTTTGTATTTGATCTTTTATCTATAATTTATATTTGTAAATTTTGTTTCGTGTATAAATTTGGGGAAAACACAAGTGATGGTGAAGTCATTTTCCTTTAGCAATCTTCATTTAGTAGCCTCACCAATATAATGGGAAATGTCGTACTCTTATCTTTCATCTTTTGTTTTCCACCTTAGGAGCTACCATCACCATATTTCCTTTCCCTTTAAATCAGTTTTTTTTTTTAATCATTTGTTTTCTCTGATTTTGCATTTTTTAATACGTTCAATAACTATTTCGCATATAGCATTTTTTTTAACAGCAAATTTTTATTACACATTTATTTCACCTTATCTTGCACTTGCAAGGATTTGAACCCACAACCTTATATTTGTAAGGGAGGACACCATACCACTAGACCAAGAGGTCATGAGTTCACATATAGCATTGAAGTTGTTAATTCCCACATTCATATATTATGAATAAGCTAGTTAATTTCATTGTTTTTTTTAAATTAAAAACACCCACGTTTTATACGGCAAAAATACACTCACGTTTTTATTTTATTTTTTTGTATTACAAAATGCCTATAACATTTATCATTTTTATCTTTTAAGGTTAAAAAAAAAAGCAATAGCTTTTTAATCTTATGATAATACGTGTTGGCGTTTAACTTTCATTTCGCATACATTTTAAGAATACCCACTGTGCAACCGTGAGCACCTGCGCGTGCACGTTTCAATCCACTTGGCTTACAAACACTGTAACGGGGTGGGGCGATCACCGGCGCGAGCGAGCAGGCGTGAGCTTGCTCACAGACAACCATTTTTTGACCGTTGGAAAATTAAAAAAAAAAAAAAAAACTTATTATTTTCCCATTATTTAAATTCAAACCCACAACCTCATTTACCAAATTTTCAAATTCAAACATTCCCACAATCTCAAATTCAAACCATCCTAAAAAAGTTATCATCTTCTTCATCTTCAACCCTAAACGAATCAAGATTGGCTAGCAGGTTGTTACCAACAAAATATGGCTTTCGTTGACGACCGCAACTTTAACACGGTGATTAAGCACAACATGAGCTAAATGTCACCCCCGTCTTCGGACTTTGTTATTCCGAAGACACAAGAGGATCCGAGTCAAAAAAAATTAAAGAACACATAAAGGTTCCAATAACGCCAGAAGAGGTGGAACTTCAAGAAAGAAGGTCGAACCGCCCGAGTTGAAACGATCAACAACTCTATGGACCAAAGAAGAGAAAATTGTGTATTGTCGTTCGTGGATTGAAGTTTCCGAAGATCGAAAAGCCAGTATATAATTTTTTTGTTTCCAAAACACTTTTATAGTTTTTGTTAACATTGGTTATTTTTTTATTTTTGTAGCGACTACCAAAAAGCAAGGGTATTTTGGGCAAAAATACTAGAGTTTTCTACAAATAAATGAGAAGTGAGACACGTAATTCCAATATGATATTTGGATGGTGGTCCGAGATTCGACAGTATGTCGGGCTATTTACGAATCTTCATAATAGAAACGGTAATCGAATGTGGGCAATTGGTAGTGATAATCAACACGTTTACCAATTTACATGCGAAGAATGGAAGCAAGAAGTATTTCGTAAGTACAAGGTTACAAAAACTTGGGATGAGAACTATTTGTGGAGAATTTTTCACAATTGTTCGAAATGGGTCGAGTTAATTTCATCGAAGAAATGGGCAAGCCAGGGCCAAAGCGTACGAAAACTATTCGTCATGTGGGTTCGTCTCCTCTAGTAGCTCGGAAGCTCATGTGGGGATCGACCTAAACGTAGACGGTTTTGATGCGGCCAAACCGTCTCCACGTCAACTAGTGGGCATGGACCGGGGAGAAAAACAATTCATGAAGCGATGCCAAATTCACCACTGAGTAAGAAAATAACTAGTAGTATCGAGAGAACAGCGCAACTGAAAGTTGTTGAACAAGGAATGAGAAATATGGACTTTCTTACCATTGACTTTAGTAACCTTGCACCTAACAATACTTGAAAAAGAGCAAGAGCGTATCGCAAAATAATTTGAAGCCGAACAAAACGATATTGAGTAGTTTTAGTAGTTTTTTATGTATTTGTTTTATAATGTTTAATGTTATTTTTAATTATCTTTAATTCTTTATGTCTTATTATTAAGTTTATGTTTTATTTGTCCTTTTAATTTATAATGTTAAATCATGTTTTTAAATAATAAAACTAAAAAAATTGGATAAAGCATTTTCTCACTAGACTACAACAAGGTTAAGTGATTTTAGCAATGACTTTATTTAGTGCCAACTCTGCGTAAAATTGGCGCAATATGAGATGATAAATCTGGATACTCATTTAAACACATAGTCTAAATTGTGTATCTGAACTTGATCTTGTTTTTACTTGAATATGACTTATTAATATCTTGATTATGAGACATATTATTATTTATCTTTCGATGTTGTTAAGGTTATCACAACTAACATAGATAAGTTATTATCTTGTATATATTTTGACAGTTATTTATAAGTTACATGTTTCACCAAGATGACATTTTTTTGTATTTTACAAACAGGCATCTGATAAAAATAATTTCAAGTAAAAAAAAATACAAAAAGTTCAATACACACTATCAATGTGTTTTAAGGTGATTAATTAATGTTATAAAAGTATGTCATTAATTTTATATAATGATACACTTTAATTTAATTTTATAAAATGATCTTTAAAAAAAACCCTAATGGGCGACGGACGGCGGAAGCTTATTCCGATTGAGATTCAGCGACGACTAACAAAGATCTTCATCACTAACTTACCAGACGGATGCAGTGGAGTAGATGTGGCGTCCCAGATACGTGTTTTCGGTCAGATTTTTGATTTATACATTGCTCGCAAACGAGATATTCATGGTAATAGGTTTGGTTTTGTTTCGATGTTGGACGTTAAAGATAAGGATGCTTTGATCAATAATATTAGAAACATCAGAATGGGGGAGAATAAACTGTAGTCAAGCATTGCCCGGCTCGTTTTGGAAGACGGCGAGGTCAGGGATAAGAAGGAAGATGATCGACGTGCAAAGCAGACGAACTCAAAACGTGATCAGGAGGTGCATGGGGTAGGAACTACGGCAATGTTTGAGAAAGGCGAATAGTCATTCAAAGACATGTTGGTGGGTAAATAGGTTACAGTCGATGGTAACATTAATGCTTTCTCAGATTTGTATGGTAAGGCTATTCTTGCAACTATGTGTGACAGTGATTCATTGAGGAAGGTCAAAGTTATTATTCGAGATGTTTGTAAGTCGTTTTTTAAGGACCAATATTTAGGTGGTTTGGATATTTTGATTACGTTTGTAGACGAAGACACCGCTGCTGCTGTTCAGGAAGCTATTAGTAGTCTTGAGAGTGTGTTTTCGAAGACATGTGTTTGGAATGGACAAGTGGGTGGTTTGAACGTCTTGCATGGCTTAAAGTTCAGGGTTTGCCGATTAATTTGATTGATAATGAAGTTATTAACTCAGTTGGTGGTTTGTTTGGAAGAGTTGTTCACAAAGCAAAGAAATCATACAATAATGAAGATTTGTCGTTTGAATATATAGGGGTTCTTGTAGGAGACGGTATAAGGGTTTCAGAGGAAGTGATGGTTAATTGGAGACACCGTAAATTTTGGGTGTGGGTTACAGAAGATTCGGGTGAATGGGTTCCAAATTTCATTGAACCTGAGGCTTCCGGGAAGGATGATTCAGATGAGGAGAGTGTTAAGGAGGATGATACAGCAGGTTCGGAAGAGATGAATGATACGTTGAACGTGGAGGATGATAGTAGGGGTATTGATAATGAGGTAGTAGAGGAGGATGAAGCTAGTGCTTTGAAATCTACTAAAAGGAAGAAGTTTAAAAAAGTGAATGGTGTGGATAGACCGAGCAACGCTTACACTAGTAGCAATGAGAGTATGAAGGTTACTAAGAGAACGAAGAATGCTATCGAGAATGACTTATTTGGCTTGGATGGGATGTTGGGTTTAGAAGGAGATGGTAATGTTGTTAATGAACAGGTTACGGATAGTGTTAGTGAAAACGAAGAGGCTCTTGATTTTAAATCTCAACCGGCAGTGGTGAGTCATGTTGAAGATCAGGAGGTTAATGATGTTGTTCGAGGTGGCGGTACTGTTGAGGATGATGTTACTATTATTATGAATGAGGTCGAGGCAATTAAAGGGTTGGCTGAGAAACAAGGTGCATTAGTAGGAGTAAATGATAATATTATTCGTGAGTCGATTGTTCAAGAAGGGCTACAAGGAGTTAAACGATGAATTACCTATCTATTAATATACGAGGGATAGGGGTTGGTGGTAAGTCTAGATGGATTAAGAGACTTAAAAGTGAGTATGGTGTCTCGTTTATTGGTATGCAAGAAACGATGTCTAGTAGCTTAAAACCTTGTTCGATGTCTAGTTTTTGGGGTGGTTCGGGCTTTGATTGTGAGATTGTTAATGCAAATGGTCAATCGGGAGGTCTTGTTTCATGCTGGGATCCGAAGGTTTTTAATAAAGATTATGTTGTGAAAGATGATAATTTTTTGCTTTTTTCTGGACTGTTAGTAGATGGATTGGTTCGCCTCAATGTTGTCAATGTTTACGCTCCTCAATAGAATGGTGCAAACGTACTCTTTGGAACAAAATCAGTTGGCTTATGCAAGAAGTTCAAGGTTGGTGGATCGTTTTTGGTGATTTTAATGCGGTGCGAGATCCGATAGAGAGAAAGAATTCTATTTTTGACCCGGTATGTGCAAGTGACTTTAATGATTTTATTGACGACGCGGGTCTACGGGAATATAATCTAAAAGGTATGGAGTTTACGTATTCAGTGAATAGGGGTGGTGTATGTAAGATGAGTCGGATTGATAGATTTTTGGTGTGCTCTAATGTTTTAAGCAAGTGGCCGAACGCATGTGTTAGAGCTTTGAGTAGACATCTTTCAGACCACTCGCCTTTGCTACTTACAATGGTTAAAACGAATTATGGGTATAAGCCATTTAGGTGGTTTGATTCGTGGTGTGATAAACTTGGGTGCGAGGATGTGGTTAAAGGGGCCCTTTCGGAAGTTCATTGTGATGGGCCTCCGGACGTGATTTTCACTTTTAAGTTGAAGAGGTTAAGGGATAGATTAAAGAGTTGGTATAAAAGCTAGAAAAATAAAGAACTAGAAGACGAAACACAGCTTAGAAAAGAAAAGGAGGAGCTTGACGTTTTGATGGAGCAAAAAGACATAGAGGAGTCCGGGTTATGGGTATGGACGGAATGTAAGAAAAGCCTCGATGAAATTGAATATTCTAGATCGCGTGATATAAGACAAAAATCTAGGGTGAAGTGGGCGGCTCTAGGGGATGAGAACTCGTCTTTTTTTCATAATATGGTTAATGGGAGGAAGGCTAGAAATGCCATTCCGGGTATTGAGGTGAACGTGGTTTGGGTGTCAAAACCATCTTTGGTGAAAAAAGAATTCATGAGGTTTTTTCAAGATCATTTTTAAGAACCTTATCCGACGCGTCCATATCTACTTTTCAGCGGCGTAAAATCTCTCACTGAGGGGGATAGTAGGATGCTTGTTGAACCGTTCTCGAGGCAAGAAATAAAAGATGCAGTTTTTTATTGCGGCTCTAACAAAGCACCGGGTCCAGATGGCTTTAACTTTCGGTTTGTTAAGCAATTTTGGAACCTTCTTGAGCATGATTTTGGTCAGATTATGGATGACTTCTATGAGACGGGTAGTATCAGTTTCGGTTGCGGTTCATCTTTTATTACTTTAATTCCGAAGGTTAAAACTCCTTTGGGGCTTAAAGATTACAGGCATATCACTCTTATTGGGATGATTAGTAAACCGTCTTAAGAAGGTGTTGGGTTCGGTTATATCCGAGTCGCAGTCATCTTTTATTGCGGGTAGATTTATTCTTGATGGGCCTTTGGTAGTGAACGAGCTTATGGAATGGTTGAAGAAAAAGAATCGTAAGTCTTTTATTCTAAAGATTGATTTTGAGAAAGCGTATGATAATGTGAATTGGAATTTTTTTTGTTATCTATGATGCGCCAAATGGGTTTTAACTCGAGATGGGGTAAGTGAATAGAAGGGATTTTGAAGGCTTCTAGATCTGCGGTTCTCGTTAACGAATCTCCAACTTTTGAATTTAATTGTGAAAAGGGGCTCCGTCAAGGCGACCCGATTTCTCCTTTTTTATTCTTAATTGTGATGGAGGCCTTGTCGTGTTTGTTGAAAAAGGCAAAAGAGATTGGGGTCGTTAAAGGTATTAATTTTTTGGATGACGAAGATGATATCACTCACTTGTTTTATGCGGACGATGCACTTATTATGGGGGAATGGTCACGAGAGAACCTTCAAACATGGCTCGTATTTTGATAATTTTTTACATTTGTTCAAGCTTTCGTATAAATATCCATAAGTCCAATCTTTTTGGGATTGGAACTGAGGATTATGAAGTTGATGATATGATGGCGATATTAGGTTGTAAGCGTGGAGCATTTCCTTTTGTGTATTTGGGGTTTAAAGTGGGAGCAAAGATGTCACGAATTAGTAATTGGAATGTGGTGATCGATGTGATTAAAAGAAGGCTAGAGACTTGGAAGGCTAGAACTCTTTCGATAGGAGGGTGTTTGATCTTGACTAAATCGGTTCTTGAAAATCTTCCGGTTTATTATTTTTCGTTATATCAAGCTCCTAAAGCGGTTATTCAGTGTATTGAATCTATCCTTAGACGTTTCTTATGGGCTGGCTCTTCCGGAGAAAGAAAGATCCCTTGGGTTGCTTGGGAAGTCATCGTTAGACCAAAAAACAAAGGGGGGCTGGGAGTTACTAGTTTACAAGACACTAATGAAGCGCTTCTTCTTAAGTGGACTTGGCCGTACAAATGTGAACGCGGGAGCCTATGGAAAAAGGTTATAGTGGGGTGTAATGGGTCGACGAGAGCCTGGTCTATTCTACCTTGTGGTCCTTTAGCTAGCGGATGTTGGAAACGGATTGTGAAGTTAGGTTCAAAAAAGATTGACAGCTCAAGGGACCTTAACAGTCTTTTCGTTGGTTTAGTAGGAGATGGATTGGCTGTCAATTTTTGGACGGATACTTGGCTGAGACAGGAGCCTTTGCGACTGGTTTATCCGTCTTTATTTCGCTTGGAGAGTAACAGATGGGCTGCAGTTAATAGCCGTGTATATATAGAAAATGGGGCAGTGTCTGCAGTGTTATGGAACTAGAGACAAGAACCGTCTTCTGCTGCAGAAATTAGCGATTTATATCAGCTTCTGTCTGACTTGTTTGAATATAAATGGCTTACTGGTTCGGATAAGTGGACGTGGTCAGGAGATAAGAATGGATCGTTTTCAGTTCGAATAGCTAAAAAGGTGATATCCGCTGGTACTACAACTTCTAATAGCTCGCTCGTGAAATGGAAGGGATGGACCCCTTTGAAGTGTAAGATTATGGTTTGGCGCGCGGAACTTAACCGTCTTCCTACTAGAACGGAGTTATCTAAACGCAGAGTGGTGATAGAAGATTTGGCATGTCCCATGTGTGCTGAAGATCAAGAGATGTTGATACACTTACTGACCGGATGTATCATGTCCACGGAGATTTGGGCTCAAGTGGCTTCATGGTGTAAAATTCCTCCTTTGATTATTTTTGATGTGAAGGATCTTTTAGCTATGGCAGATACGCAAGCGAAGACGAGGAATGAGAAGTATATCCTTAGAGGCATCATCTACACTACTATGTGGATTTTGTGGAATGAGAGAAACTCGAGAGTGTTTGGTGGGAAACCTCGACGTGCTTTTGAAATCTTGGCGAATGTTAAAACCGTGTCGTTTTTTTGGTTTAGGCATAGAGCGAGAATAAAAGGGATAGAGTGGAATAATTGGTGTAATAGTCCTTTAAATTTGATGTAATTGGTTAGGCCGTTGGTCCCCGGTTTGAGGTCCATGTGCGGCGTGTTTATTCAATGAAGTTTAACTTTTAAAAAAATATAATAGGTTATGGATGGGCAAGGAAGTAATTTTCATTTAATTTTAAGACACATCAAAACATTGTTTTTTCATTTGATACAAGTGTTAATGCATAAATAATTTCTCATTTACAATATTGTCCCTCTACATTTTACCATTTAATAATGTAATGTAATAATGACAAATAATAATGTAGTGTTATTACATCTAGCATTTATATTTATAACTAGTGGGTTAGCCCGCGCGATGCAGCGGGTGTAACCGAAACTCTTGTCTAACCTAACGTACATATTATGAACCTAACCACTATTACATGAATATTTCTTAATACTTTTGTTTGAAATTCATTACTAACATAAGCTTTATTCTTTGGTTGTTGCATCTGGTGATCATATAGTTTAGATCAGATTACTCATGTTTTTGTGTATTAATATAACGTAACAATTTCATAATTCAAATCGTTACCTCATGTTTAAAAACACAACTTTTACAATTGATTTCTCTATTTCTATATAGTATGATCAAGTTTATAAAATTTTAACTTTTATAGAGTACCTAACTCTATATAAAAGGTTATAACAACACACATAGCATCATGAATTGTTTTTTATATGTTTTCTATTTAATATCTTTTAAAGTAATTATAAAATTGAATGTCATGAGGTTTCATAAACATCTCATGACTCTTGACTTTCTTTTAATTAAATATGGTGTATTAAAGACATATTTACCCTTAAAAAGTAATTATTTTATGCATTATGTGTTGTATCATAAGCATTTAGACTTATACCTCTTAACATTTAAGAAGTCCTTGTCAAATGCTTTATAATATAGATATAGATATAGATATAGATATAGATATAGATATAGATATAGATATAGATATAGATATAGATATAGATATAGATATAGATACATAAAAATTTGACTAACATATTCAAACTCAAATAAAAGAAACATGCATCATCCCATTCGTGACTGACTAGGTCATTAGGAAAACCAAAATAATTGTCAAACAAGAATACATGATGACTTTTAATTTAAAAGTACAAGAATGATGTTATGTTGATCGGGGAATGGTCTGCCTTCAATTTCGACAACATGAGACGGATCCTTAGAATTTTCTTTTTGTGTTCCGGATTGAAGGTTAATTTACATAAATCGGCGTTGTATTGTAGTGGGGTGGAGGCGGACGAGGTTGAGATAAAGGCCGAATCATTAGGGTGTCAAACAGGTGACATTCCATTTCTTTATTTGGGCATTAAGGTTAAAGCAAACAGAAATCGGGTCTCACACTGAAATCCGGTGGTGAATACATTTAAAAGGAGGTTATCGAGATGGAAAGCTTCGACTCTATCCATTGGCGGTTGGCTAACACTTATTAAATCGGTTCTTGATAGCTTACCCACCTATTATTTTTCGTTGTTTAAGGCGCCGAAGATGATTATATAAACGTTGGAAGGTTTGATTAGGCAATTCTTGTGGGGTGGGTCGAATGATGTCAAAAAGATGAGTTGGGTGTCATGGGATGTTGTGACCAAGCCGATTGTCAAAGGAGGATTGGGCATAGTGAGTCTGGAGATGAATAATAATGCTTTGATAGGTGAGTGGCTATGGCGTTTTATAATGAACATGATATGATGTGGAGAAGGGTGGTCGTCGCAATTCATGGAACTACCCGTAGTTGGGGAGTCGCTCCGGTAAATAAAGCCTACTCGGGTATATGGAAAATTATGTGTCCTTTTGGAATAAGTTTAAATTTGGCGGTATTGGTTTCAATAATATGATACGTGGGAAGGTAGGAAACGGTGCATATATTCGATTCTGGTTGGATACGTGGCTGTGTAATGAACCTTTAAAGGATTAATATCCTCTTTTGTTCGCTTTGGAAAAAAACAATAAGGTTTTAATTCAAGATAGGATATAGATGGTTGACTTGGGTCGATTAATTAAATGGGAATGGCGGCGCTCACTTTTGAGGGACGAAGAGGTCTCTCACAAAAATGAGTTGGAGGTCTTATTGTTGGGCATTACATTGGAAGACATAATAGATAAGTGGGAGTGGGGCGATGGAGGGAATGATGGATTTTCGGTTGCAAGCGTGAAGAAATGGATGAGGGGGTCGACTATGAATAATATTTGGTTCGACTTCAAATGGAGTAAATGGGTTCCGCTTAAATGTAATATTTTTATGTGGAGAGCGTTTCTTGATCGTTTGCCCACAAAGATGGCTTTGATTAGAAGAAACATTCACATGGATAATAATATTTGTGTCTGGTGTGAAGGTTCGAAAGAAACAGTGGAACATTTGTTTACAGGTTGTGTGATTTCAGCAGGAGTTTGGAATGGTATCTCTAAATGGTGCTGGGTCCCAGGTATTTTTGCGTTTCACATAAAGGACTCAGTAGATATGCATGAACTGTGTCGCATTATAAGAAATAAGAAGAAGGTGTTACATGGTATTATTATTGCATGTTGGAGATGATGAAGGGCTAGGAAAGAAAAAATGTTCTCAAGCAAGGATCCGAATGTGGTAGAGATAGTTGCCGACATCAAGACCTTAGGTTTCTTATGGTATAAGCATAGGTTTAAAGAATGTTTAGTGGATTGGGACTTGGGAGAGATGGTGTAATTTTAATTTGATGTAATTTTGAATTTCTTTTTATTGGTTTTTAGGTTTGCTAATTCCACCATGGTAATAGCATGGCTTTCGTTGGTGGTTTAACAATGAAAGTAAATTTTCAAAAAAACTAATTATCCAACTTCTAAATTTAATACCCTATATATTAATAAACATACACTTGTATGATGAAATAATACTAGTGTAAATAAACATAAATTAAGGTTTTCAAATATAAAAAGAAATATTACATAGTTTTGTTACCCAAATGATTTTAAATTTAAAATAAATACGGTGTACAAGTCATTAAACATATGATGTAAGTAATTGACACGTCGATAGGCTTGGCAATTTCAGACATAGAGTTGTTAACGCAACACAAAACGACATGTTTAGCGGATTTCGTCTTTACGCCTAACAAGTATCGTGTTTTAAACATGTCGATACGTTTAGAACATGATAATTCGTGTCTAAACAAGTTAAAGAGTTGTTACCCAATTAATGACTTGTTTATAAATGTAATGGATGTTATAAATAGACTTTTTAAGGATTATTGTTTTAGATTTGTTAAGGCTTCATATATATGTTAAGGATTATGTATTAATTAAGACTGTTATGAACTTTTCGTAATTTTTGTTTCACTAAACGTGATCCAAAATAAGTGATATTTATCGTGTCCTTAAATAGGTTTCTTAATAGGTCGTTTTATATTGATCTGTTTTTAATCATGTCGTGGTTGCGTTTGGAAAAATGACACGATAAGTTATCATCGTGTCTTATCATGTCATGTTTGACCTGTTATGCCAACCCTACGCATCCTAGATCGAATTGACAAACACATGGAAAAATCCCTTTAAACTCACCTAGAGCCCCACATTTTCGAATGATTATGGCCTATAATTACATGCATATCGGCCCCATGAAGGTTACTTGGGGACAATGGTACCTGGGATTTATGTTTTTTAAGTAGGGGAATTGGATTTTAATAACCTGAACTATTTGAAATTGGCCACTGACACCCCCAACTAAAAAATTGGCCATCTATAACCTGAACTATTGACATATTGGAATCTAGCACCCACTTAACTGACGCCGTTAGTTTGTTTGCTGATGTGGCACAATTTGCTTAGTTGGCATGATAGTGGGGCCCTCATTTAAACCAGTCACATGCTGATGTGTATTATATCATATAAACTAAAAACCTAAAATTAAAAAAAAAAAAACACGTAAGTTTCTCTTCCTCTCCATCTTGTCCCTGCCACCAAACATTATCCTCCCCAAACCAACCTTCACAACCATCTCTCTCTCTCTAAAATTAAAAAAAAAAAATCCCACGTAACCCCTCTCTTTCTCTATAACCATGATTGAAGAATCGAAGGTGAGGTAGATTATTAAACCTCAATAATCACTATGAAAACCTAAAGCCCCAATAATCCAAAACCTATCAACAAATCCAATAAGTTGAATCGAAGGGTGAGGCATACCTATCAGCCAAAACCCTAATCGCCTAATCGTTCTGTCCTCATCCATCCTCACATCTATCCACAACTGAGCCGTACGGTGTTAATGAAGGAGAAGATAAGGGTAGGGTTACAATCGGAGTTCGGGTTAGGGTTATTGTTTGTTGTTGCAGCTTCGTAGTTGTGGTTGGATGTACGGTGGTGGTTGTTGTAGAGAGAGAGGTACCGTGGTGGTGGTGGTTGGTTGCAGAAAGAGAGAGGTACCGTGGTGGTGGTTGGTTGCAGAGAGAGAGAGAGAGAGGTACCGTGGTGAATGAAGGAGATGATGATGTGGAATTTTTATATTTTTTTAGGTTTTTAGTTTAAATAGGTTAATACACATCATCATGCCACATCAGCGAACCAGTGCCACGTCAGCGAACCCACTAACGGCGTTAGTGATTTAACCGTTAGTGGGTGCTAGATTCCAATATGTCAATAGTTCAGGTTATAGATGACCAATTTTTTAGTTGGAGGTGCCAGTGGCCAATTTCAAATAGTTCAGGTTATTAAAATCCAATTCCCCTTTTAAGTAATATAAATCTACGCGTTTTTGTCTCATCATCATCATCATACTCAGTTAATCCCACCTATAGCAAAGTTAAGGTAGGGTCTGAGGAGGGTAAGATGTAGACAGCCTTACCTCTACCCCTAAGAATAGAGAGACTGCTTCCAGTGAGACCCCCGGCTCGATGTGGTTTGGCATCAAGCCTTGGACATAAGGTACAAAACACTTAGCAATCGGGACAAACCCAATCGGTGCATGTACCCCTTTGTCTTTTGACTATCCACGCCACCACATGATGCATGATTAACCGTCCGTCGTTTTGAGTTCACCCCCACCCCTCCTCTAGCCCCCCCCCCCTCCCCCTCACGATTTTTTTTCAAACTCGACCATTGCATATTGGGCAACTCCGCCAAACTCTATTGGTTCCTTGTGGTGCATTTGAGGGATAAATTGTGAGAAAGTAATATGTTAAATTTCTAGTTAGTCAATAGCAAACTAGTTGCGAAAAAAGAACCTTATTTAAAATATGGACTGACGCTTGTCGAGACTTACGCTGTGTTCCCGAGTTTAGTAAAGGAAAGAAAAGAAAAGAAAGGGGGTTTAGAAAGGAATAGAAAGGAAAAGATACAAATTTATTTCGTGTTCCAAAGTTCAAAGGAAATGAGAAGAAAAGAAAGGAAGATAAACATTTTGTGCGTTCCCGAGTGAAGAGGAAAAGAAAGGAAAGTTACAAATTTACTTTTGTAACCTTCAAGCAAAATTAAAATAAAAACACTGACATCAAACATAATTATGATTTTTAAATAAAAAAATTAGGCTAGCGTTTGAAATCCTCCAAGCCCCAGCCATAGTTTCATCTTTATCATTTCCTAAACATAATTTAGAATACTATGTAAGCAAACGCAAGTCATTAATGCTAAGCAATCGTATTAAAAATCCAACCCAAGCATTGAATAAAAAAAATACCTTTTGTTTTAACTGCAACAAATTTATTCAAACAAAGTCACTAGTACGAACCTCAAGCATGAAAAAACCAAGCAAACAGAAAACAACAGCAACAAAACTAAACTAAAGAGAAATAGTCGTCCAGAGACCAATACCCATTCTGCCAACACATCAACCGGTGTTCAGACCTGTTGCAGATCCAAGAGAACCACTGAGGCCTGAACCATGATGTCCACAACCGTCTCACCAACAGGGATGCGATGCCGATTAAACGCCAAGATGTTTCAGGCTCTCCAAATGAATATATGGTGGGATGTGGGGGAAATATACCCGCCATCTTGATGAGGTTAAAAGTGTAATTGACATATAAACGTGATTTTTATCTCTTCTCTTCTCTTCCAATCCTTCCAATTTGGAAGGAAAGAGTTTAAGCTTAAAAACCTCATACATCCCCTCCTTTTCTCTTCCTTTCTCTCTTCAAATAAAACTCTGGAACACCAATTTTACTAACTTCCTTTCAATTCCTTTCCTTTCTTTCCATTAATGAATCTCTGGAACACAGTGTTAGGTTTGATAACTAATAGAGTAATGGTAGTCGATATATCGTTGATTTGGATGATATTAGACTTGCTTTTTTCTCGATCAGTATGTTATTAACCAAATTAATATGAATAACAAAGTTAGTGACTTGTATAACTTGAATCGTCGTTTCAACTTAGGGGCCGTTTGGCAATGTCTGAATGGGTAAGTGCTAACCCGGTAAGAGGTCTGAATCATTAAAAAGTTGTTTGGTTGGACATCTGAATGGTTCAAAGACCCAACCGCTATAAAACCCTCCCTCCTTCTCTCCTGCTCACACACACAAACACCCTTAACTCTCTCTCATCTCACAGACACACATACAGATTTCTTTTATTTTCTTTCCACGCTTGGTTGCTTCATCTTCTCCCACAAGATTTCTTTTATTTTCTTTTTATTTTTTTCCACGTTTGCGATCAGTCCGTTTTTTGGCTCGCGTCCCTCACGTTTCCAGCACGGCATCAGCTCCACCAGTCAGACTTGGCTTAGGATCTGACCCGTTTAGAGGCTCAGTCAGACGCGAACCTCGGTCAAATGTTCCCAGCCAAACACCACCTGGCCTGACTCGGTCAGCCATGCTTCCCAATCAGAACCATTCAGAGCCTACCAAACAGGGCTTTACTTGACAAACATATACCTTAAATTAGAGTAAATGATTAACATTTATATTTTTCTAAAGGGTATTGGATTTTGATAATCAAAAGTTTGGGCCATTGGCCGATAATAATCCGAACTTTAACGTTGGCCCAGAATAATCACAAGTGGACATGTGGGTGTCAAAAGTGGACCTCCGTTCTCTGAACTAACTGGGTTAGTGTATGCTGACGTGGCATGCTAACGTGTATAAAAATGATGATGTGGAAATTAACTTTTTTTAATGCCACGTCAGAAAAAAGGTTTATTATTAGCCAAACGTTAAAATTTGGATTATTATTGGCCAATGGGAAAAACTTTAGATTACGTAATACCCCTTTTTATTATTATAAATCTTTAAAACATTATTATAAATCCTTAAAACAAAACACCCAACTTCGTTCACCACCACCACCACTCCGCACCACCATCATTTTTGGCGAAAGGATTGCGATCATTTTTTACGAAAGGATTGCGATGTTAGTTTGAAGATAATTGATGGCAGAGGAAGTTGACAAAAATGATGGTGGTGGTTGTCGATGAGGTGGGTGGTGGTGTGAAAGACTGGAAGTTGGTTTGATAGTGGTGGTGACCAAAGTTGGGTGTTTTGTTTTAAAGATTTATAATAATATTTTAAGGATTTATAATAATTAAAAGGGGTATTAAATAATCCAAAGTTTTTCCCATTGGCCAATAATAATCCGAACTTTAACGTGTGGCCAATAATAAACTTTTTTTCTGACGTGGCATTAAAAAACTAATTTCCACGTCATCCGCCACTAGGGCTGCAAACGAACTGAACTTTCAGCGAACAGTTCATGAACTGTTTGGTGGGAAGTTCGTTTGTATTCGTTCGTTAAATAAAGGAACAAACACGAACAAAAAATCCCGTTCGTTTAGTTAAACAAACGAACATGAAAATAAGTCACGTTCGTTCGTTTATGTTCGTGAACGTTCGGTAACGTGTTCGTTTATGTTCGTGAACGTTCGGTAACGTGTTCGTTTATGTTCGATAGTTTATTAAGGTTTTTAATTTTTATACTTTTTTATATTCTTTTATTTTTTTTCTTTTACTCACTAAATACTATATATGAGGTAAATACATGACTATATGAGATCAATAAACATACTTTTTGTATCCATGCTCATTATATTTTTCCACGGTCAGTGTTGATGCCATCCACCTTTAACGCCCTTCTCCAGTACTAAGTATGTTTGTACAACTAGGTTATATTTTGAGTGGATCTAGTTAATCTCTTAATGTATGTGAATTCGATGTTATTCAAAAGTTAATATATGTCTGTTTGTGTTTGTTTCCGTTCATGGACACTTGTTTGTATTTATTAATGTTCGTTTGTGTTCGTGTGCGTTCATGAACAAAAGTAACAAATGAACACGAACAAAAAAATTTTGTTCGGTAAGTGTTCATGAACTGTTCGTGAACACATAATTTTCTTAACAAACAAACACGAACAAGGTCTTGTTCGTGTTCGTTTGGTTCGTTTGCAGCCCTATCCGCCACGTCATCATTTTGTACACGTCAACATGTCACGTCCGCATACACTAACCCATTTAGTTCAGAGTTAACGGATGTCCATTTTTGACACCCACATATCCACTTGGAATTATTCTGGGCAAACATTAAAGTTCGGATTATTATCGACTAATAGCTCAAACTTTAGATTATTAAAATCCAATACACCTTTTCTAAAATGAAAAAGAACATCAAGAAAGAAAGAGCAACTCAAAAGAAGTTTTGTTTAACATAACCACCAATATATAATAATCGTCAATTTCCCCATAAGTTTTGCCCGACACATAAAAAAATGTCCCACTAATCAAGTTGATATACACAATGATTAAAAATAATAATATTAATTACAAAACTAGAAAGTAGAAACCGGTTGGTGAATAGAAGGTTTACCATTGGCTTTGGAGGTGGCTGGATTTGCCATCACGTGTTTCAAGACAAGATTACCACCTCTTTATTTTAATCACACGCATTAAATTAATAGAAACGAAAAGTTAGGGCATATAGGAATTGTCCCGGGTTACAAAAAATACTACTAAAATATACTAATACTAGTTTTTATCATCTCAGGACCGTCCCGGGTTAAAATATCTAATATGACATAATAAAATATCTAATATGACAACATAATTAATAACTTGCCAATATATGATTAATGAATATTATTATTATTTTTATTATTATTATTATTATTATTATTATTTATTTTAAACAAATCTCTGTCATAACTTATCATATTCTAATATAAAAAAAAAACGAATCTCTGCGTCGGGGTATAAATCTAGTGTCATTATAAAATATTATATAATGTCAAATGAATTCGGAAGTTTGTAATTGATCATTCTAAAAAGAACTAACATGAAATAAGGAAAAAAAAGTTATTTATTGAAATATCGAACGCATTAGTCTAAGGGTTATGTGATGCGTTAAAAAATTCATGGGTATATGATCGGGTATATAGTTCGGGTGTTTGGGTATGTGGTTTCGAGTAATTGGGTCGGGTATCACCTAATCCAGGTCCGACCCAAACCCACAATTTTTTTAAACAAATCCCAAACCTGACACAATACCTGTCGGGTTACAAAAAATAGTCGTTTTTTTCTCCGTTTTTTATATAGCACTATGGTACTCGTTGGAAAGATAATAAAATGCTCGTTAATTTGGGGTAATTTTTTTCTTTAAAAAATCTCGTGTATTAAAGATATTAATATTTAAAAGTTATGGGAGGAAACATGAGATAGAAAATAATAAATGTTTAATATTTACATTTAGTAGATTAAGTATTTAATAGATTAGGTTAAACCATATTTATTCCTTTTTTTAATTGGTCTAAAGTTGCCACATCACATCCTATGTGGCATCTCTCAAATGAGAGATTGCATAATATTATGACATGTAGGATTATTAGCTTTGCAATATATATATATATATATATATATATATATATATATATATATATATATGTTATTAATCAAACAAAATGATATATAAAGAAGTTATTATTATTATTATTATTATTATTATTATTTTAAATGCCTTATTTTTAGTGGATAATGTTAATCTTAGGGCACAAGGGGCACTACTAAAATGTTATTTTTCTTTCACTGATTTTAACCAATCCTGTACTGTCACATCACTTCACTAATTCACTTTTTTGTTGGCAGCACTTAACTGATTCACTTCACTAAAATCTTTATTTTTTAGTTTTTTAAAAACATTAATTAACATATTATTAAAAGCAAATAAAAATAGAAATACAAATACACATAATTTAAAAATAAACTAAATAAAAGAAAAACTATTCGGAGTCCTCCACGTCGAGATACGGTAGATCAAGTCCGTCTAGATGTTCCACGAGATCATTTCGAAGTCGGAAATGCGTATCGGACTCTGTCAACTCCGCAAGTGCTCCCTCGTCAAAGAACGGTTGGATTGGGGGATCATGTATGTGGACCGGTGATATCGCACGCCCTTCGTCTTTAATTATCATGTTGTGCAATATCATGCACGTATAGACGATTACGCTACACCTAGCAACGGTTTTGGGCCTCAATGGTTGTGCGGTAATTCCCCATTTCCCCTTTAATACTCCGAACGCTCGCTCAACATCCTTTCTTGCCGACTTTTGCGCCTTAACGAATTTCTTTTCCTTAGGGTCGGTGGGATATCGTAACGCTTTCACAAACGTTGACCAAGTTGGGTAGATGCCATCGGTAAGATACTATCCACGTTTATATACGTGGCCATTTAAAGTAAATTGACACTGTTGCGTCGTTCTGTTTCGTTGGGTAAGAAAAACCGGGGATTGTTGGAGGACATTTTATGTCGTTCAGTGAACTGAGGGGCCAAAAAATTCATGCCAAAACCAAAGATCTTGCGAAGCAACCGCTTCTAGCATGATCGTAGGGTATTGGTGATCGCCTCGCATATATTGTCCTCGTAATTTCCTAGGACATGCTCGCCACACTAAATGAGTGCAGTCAATGCTACCGATCATGCCGGGAAGGTGATGTCTTTCTTCGTGTGCTTCATACAAACATGCAATGTCGTGGCTTGTTGGTCTTCGCAAAAACACGGCCCCCGTATAACTTAATGACGGCATTGCAAAACAATTGTAAACATTCGCGCGACGTTCTCTCAGACATACATAAATACTCATCGTATTCGTCTGGAGGATTACCGGTTGCGAGTTGTTTCACTGCTGAAGATACTTTTTGCATGGGCGTAAAATTCTTTCTAAACCGACCGTCCATGCTCTCTCTGAACCATTCGAAGTTTGCTTCAACATCTGCTACAATTTTCAGAAATAGACGTTTCGACATGCGATACCTTTGTTTAAACTGCGCGTCGGTGTATTTTGGTACTTCAGCAAAGTAGTCATTCATTAATCAGGCATGGCCTCCCTCGCGATCACGTGGCATGTATCGTTTCTTAGATGTTGTTGTGTCTTCCTCTGTCCATCGTGTAAGGTTCGTCACACTACCAGCCTGTTAGATGGAATCAGAAATTGGTTCACGGGACCCCTACCAGCAACTGTGGCGGCAGTGTTACTGTGCTGGTAGTGTGGTACCTGTAGCCAATTCTGGTAGCGCCCCGTCCACCCTTACTTAGTGGTTGTTTGGTTGATTAAGTGCCGAATCATTAAGATGTCTCAATAGTTAAGAGGCTCTGAATGATTAAGTGTTTGAATGATTCAGCTATGCACCAACTCTGAATGGTTCAACTCTTAATCATTTCATTCAGAGCTTTTTTTAGGTTGAATCAAACAGTCTGAATGCTGAACCATTCAGAGTTGAATGGTTCAGAGCCTCATTAAAGAGGCTACCAAACAGGCCCTTACTCCACTTTAATGCGACTTATTTTAAAATATTCCCTTTCATTTTTTAACCTGACAACGTCTTTAAAAAAACATAAGTCTCTTTTAGGTGGATTAGCCTCTACATTTTTTTTCACTCTATTGATTTCTATCAATCATGCACTGTCACATCACTTCACTGATACATTTCAATGAAACAGTTTTTTGAAGGCAACACTATAGTGATTCTTTACCCTACAATAATAATAATAATATTAATAATATATATAATCGAAGGGCAGTATCAATGAGAGAGTGTTACAAGTAAAAGGGTATTATGGGTAATATTGTAATAAAGAAGGACTGTTAGTGTAATATGTTGATAGTTTGATGGTTGTTATAGGTATTTAATATGGGCGGGAATAGTAGTTAGCTGAATCTACACTTCTACATCTACATCTACATCTACATCTACATCTACACTATATAATAAAAGAAAACACATGAGGGACACATGGCACTCCTTCATGAATTCTCTCATTTTATTATTTAATACAATAAATTCAAATATAATATTAAATAAATTAAATAAATTAATTAATTTTAGTAATATAATATTAATAATCTTAGTTGTAACAGAATTATTTAAAACGAATTGAATGATTTCTGTTATTAATATAAATAGATTTTCATTCATTCGGTTTCTAATGATTCATGTTACAACTATAATTGTTAATATAATTACTAAATTTTAATTTAATATATTTATATTATGTTTTTACGGTTAATATAATTATATTTTAATACAAAATTAGAAATAAATTATTAGACATACTTTGAAAAGGTTTATTAACTAACTGAATTAAACATCATTAAAACATTAGTAATTCTTTTTTATATAACATATTTATATGTTATTAACATTGATTTTAAATCATGTACCTTAAATTAACCCATTTTAAAAAAAATTGATCTTTTATTCTAAGTTTAAAACTATGTTTGCTACGATGTTTGACAAATGATTGTTAAGTTTTATTATTACGGGTTTTAATTATTGTTTTAAATGTTAAATATGCTCACCAAATACATATTAATTTTAGATATTTAAAATAGTTCAAAAGTCAAATAAACAAATTAATAATAACACAATGTGATTAGTTAAGTTTTTTTGTGAAACTTTCATATTGTTTTGAACAAATAAATAAAATAAATCAATCTACATTAATCTATTTCTATTTATATTAATAAAAGACAACACATGGAGTACATAGAACTACCTCATAAGCCTTCCATTATATTATTTAAAACAATACATTTATTTTATTTTGTTTATTTATTTAATAACTATTATTTATTTAGATTTTATTGGTTATAACTATAATTATTAATATACTTACCGAAATTCAGTTTAATATATAATATATGTTTTTGTAAATCAATTAATATAATTATATTTCAATACAAAATTAGAAATAAATTATTAGATATAATTTTAAAATGTTTATTAACTAACATAAGTAAACTTTATGAAAAAAACTATTCCCTTTTAAGATAGCATATTTATATTATTAAACTTAAATTTAAATCGTGTACCTTATATTAACTTATCTTTTAATACGTGGTCTTACACTTTAGTTTAAAACTATATTTCTTATAATGTTCTTAACAAACAAAATAAAATAAATCAATCTACATCAATTACATATTTGAATTTATACAAAACTAAATATGCTTGGGTATTTTCGTATCATACTAGCTTGATATATAAAATACATTTTATATATGAAAAATCATTGTTTGAAATATTCAATAACTTTGTTTTTTAATTTACTTCAATAAAGCAATGCAATATCTAAGTGAGTGGCCTCAGTCTTTTCATTACTAATTTGTTTCCATCTTCATTTTCATGCTATTAATTCACGCAATCTTCTTTTTTGTAATTACAATTAGATTGAACCAATAAATGTCATTATGTTTAAAGATCTTGATGTAAGAAAAAAAATGATTATACACTTACGGTTATATATACTTTGGCTTTGGAAGAAACTTGATGTCAAATTCTAAAATGAACGATACTCAATTGAGATGGTTTAACGGATGAGGACATACTTTTAAATTAAATTCATTTTTTTATATCTTAGCCTAAACAGAATTACTCTTATTACTTTTGATTTTTTTTTTGTTTTATTGTACATGCAATCTACAAGGTAACAACCACAATATGGAAGGTTTGAAAAAAAGGTTTTATCTAAATATGAATTTTTTTTACAAGAAATTATTTAGGGGCTGAAGAATATTTAACAATTTTTTCGAATGTAAAGGTAACTATTTTTATTTTTAATATAATATGTAATCTGATTTTCTTAATTATATTTATAAATTTATATATAATATATATAATTTAACTTTTTCAACCCGTGTATCACACGGGTACATAACCTAGTTGTGTATAAATACCTAATCAATGTGATACTAAAGCTAGCTATGATTTGATCCATGTTCTCTCTTTTGATTCTCTCTCAATTCTTAGCTAATAATTTGGTATCAGAGCTGCCGGTTCTCGACCTCAGATCACCACCATCACCGTAACTAACCACCACCAACCACCCTTAACTGTAACACCTCATTTTGTGGACAAAAATAATAATATACAAAACTTATATCTTGTATATTGTCGAAGTGCTAAGTAATGAGTAAGATGTTATTTGAAATGTGAGATAGTCAGACGAACTCGGGCTAGTATAAGAGACCGTTTCATAATGATGTAATATAATTATAATATATTATACTATATTTAACCCTATTCTGTTTTTAATGAAACATAGGTTGACACGTAGATCAAAATTAGCTCGTTTAAGGGTATATTCGAAAGTTCGTAAAACATTATAGTTTATAAGTTATATACAAGAAAAACGAGTTAAGCAACTGAATTAAATATATAGTTATAATATATAATTTAGTATGTCTAAGTGAAATAGAAATGAGGTACGTAAGTTAGCAAGCAAGCGCTAGTTGGACATGATCCCACATCGACAGAAGTTAAATCCTGAGGTGCTTGTGTGCTAAAGTGCAGGGCCGTCTCCGAAAACGTCAAAAAAAATTTGGGCCTCGGGCGAAAAAGAATTTGGGCCCAAAAATTTGTAAAGAGGAATGAATTATAAAAAAAATTGAGTATAGTGCTAGAGCCAAGAATTGAACTTGGGGTCTCTACATTAAATTAATGTGGTTTTTCCAACTACACTAACAAGACTTTAATGTATAAAACACAAATATATATCCTAAATATAGAATTTAATATATACATACGCATATTTTATAAAAACGTTCGGGCCCATTTAAGAGTCGGGCCCGGAGCCGGTGACCACCCGGCACACCCTCCTGGCCGGCCTTGCTAAAGTGTTTGGTGGTAGCATCCCACATCGTTCAAATAATAGTTTCCACCGTCCAAGTCATGTTATAAATAGAAACTAGTGTAGTGTGTTTAAAGGTGCGTAATAAATTTTGTTGTATCCAAAACACTAAAAAAAATTATTAACCAAATAACTACCAATTTTTATACCATAATTTAAAAAAGACATCTCACACAAATATGGGTATATTTGTATTTATTACTTAATAACATGTTGTGAATAAAAAAATGTACTTGCCCCTTGCCATTCCCATGTTTCGAGCCTGAGACCTTAAACAATAGAAATGCACCACAAAGCACTCTACCACTAAGTCATGTTGTTATTTATTATGAAATCATATATTAAAAAAGTGTTTGGACCTTTAAAAAAACTTACACTTCTCATGTTTTGAATTTGAGACCTTAGGGAATACAAATGCACCACAAACCACTCGACCACCAACCCATTTTGTAATTTATTATGGAATCATATATATTTATTAATAAATAAGTGTTTGAGAGGGAAAAAAAAACTTGTCCTTCCCATGTTTTGAAATTGAGACCTTAAGGAGTACAACTGCACCATAAACCACTCCACCACCAACCCATTTCGTGATTTATTATAGAATCATATATATTTATTAATAAATAAGTGTTTGAGAAAAAAAAAGTTAGTGCTCATTATATTATATTTATTCATGGTGTAACGAAGTTACTATTCATTTACACCATGAATAAATATAAGTATAATTCTTATAGTCCCGTATCGAAAATATAAGGAAATAATAGTGGCTATCAAGGCTTATAAATATAGGCATCAGTAGGATTCTACATACAAAAAAACTCTAAGGGAACGCTCTATTATAAGAATCTATAGCCTACGATACCTTATTGGGTGTGGTTAATAGTCGTTTTCAGAGTGCGAATAGGAGCACGAGTAGGGAGACTCTACATTAGCGTGCCGTAGATAGTTTAAGGTATGCTCTCGTTTAAGTTATGTTTGGCTAATTATTATTTTTATTAGTGTCATTAGTAGCAGTTTAGTATTATTATTATTATTATTATTATTATTATTATTATTATTATTATTTTTAGATATTAGGGCTATTATTAGGGGTAGGTATTTAGTGGCCTAGCCTTACTTAGGCTTGGACTGATCATCCATGCTTAACCAAGGCAACGTTAACCAATATCCAACCATAATAATAATTAGTTAGGCGTACCATTACCTAACCTAGAATTATGTAATTGTGTCAGGACTTTGAGATATTACCTGGCTATACTAGCAAGTTTTAAGCAACTGTTAAGCATCGTTGAACGGGTGAGTTATCATGACTTTTTCTAAAACTGTGACATATACTTGTATCATCAATTGTATGTGAGTATCATGATTGTTTTCCCTAAAAATGTGATGGATGTTTGTATGAATAATAGATGTGAGGTGAAGGAGGTGTTTAGACCATGTAAGGCCGACAACACACCTCACCTGAGTAAATAAATAAATGTGATGTATCATACATGCATGGGCATTAGAGTAATGTGGATCCATGGATTCGTAATAAGGTATTAAGGCTGGGGAAACCGCAGTGAGCCTTCCCAGTATGGGTTGCCCAGGAGTAAAGTACGCTCATAATAATAGGCAGTATGCCACCGTCTTGTATTGAGGCTGGGGAAACCGCGGCGAGCCTTCCCAGTATGGGTTGCCCAGTAGTAAAATACAATTATAATATTAAGGCAGTATGCCAGCCCAGTACGGGCATCTGTTTAATCTGTAGGGTGTATGGGATGTATTCCCACACCTGAAAAAGGAAAGTAAATGTGCCAACTCAAGTGTGTGTCCTGTAACTAAAATCAGTATTGTGGTTCATGATATTAAATGAATGTTTTAAACAATTGTGCATGAGCTCACCAGCATAAGCTGACGTAAAAACTTTTTAAATATATGTCTCACGATTAGCAAGTTACAAGAAAAGTTATGATTCCGCTGCTAAGTTAGGTATCAACCGTGCATGATCATCCGAGTTTCGGGTGGGGTGTTACAGTTGGTATCAGAGCCTGAGGTTTTAGCGAATTAGGTATTATAGAAATGCCTAAGCTTTTAACCAGTAGTGCCTTGTAAGATAAATATTAGACTTAAGCTAGACCAATTAAAGAAATGAGTAAGTCATGCGTAGAAAAGGCACTTACTAGATTCCTTAAACATGGCAAGAATAAATGGTTGATATTATCTTCTTAGTACCGCAACCGAACTGTATGTATGTTGTGTAATGTAATTGCTATGTTATTAAAAATGTTAAATACATACTAGTAACTTATATACAATTACGTTATTTTATAGGAAGAGACAATGTCTGAACATAGAGATGAACAAGGATCTCAACATGAACCAAGGTCTAGACACTAACAAATTAGTAATAGGAGAGAAGAAGGTTCTCATAAGGCTCGAACTCCCTCCCACGGTGTTAGATCTTGATTGAGTACTGAAGAAACAAATGTTCACCTTGGGATTGATATGAACGATCTGCTCCTACAAGGAAGATCCTTCGCAAGGATGGATGACTTCTTTACGATGGGAACCTGCAAAATACGATATTCCGGTGTGGGGCGACCGCCTCGAATCCAGTGGATTCTACTTAGGAGACACAAAAACGTGGTCGGTCGTGGTGTGTTCTCCAGGGGTTTTCTGAATGGCCTATTCAAGGAGACGAAGTCCTCCTTAAATAGGTTCCACACGGACCTTGACATTCACCCTTAACTTACCCAGTGGGCCGAAGCCCAGTTAAGGGTTTGCCTCCACACCGGCCCATAGTTAGGCCCAACAGGAGATGTTATGTGGCCGATAGGAAATCACAGAGGGTGGTCGTACCTGTCTCGGTGACGTGTCGTCATATGGTTAGTTGCAGGCCTGGGTCGATATGATTGGTCCTCATATGTACTGCTGTCCCCTCTGCAGGCTTTCGTTAGTGGAGATCTTCACTGAGGTGGTCCCGTGTATTCTGATTGGCTAATCAGTGCATGAGGTGTGCTGCTTGTCTCCCGCGGGTTTGATATTGGACACGTGTGCGTCCCCTGTTGGTCGATCGTGCAACATGCTCCTTGTCTCACGTCGCTGGGCCTTCATTGGATCGTGCTTTATTGTACGATCAAGTGTGCAGCTGCCACGTGTCCGCTCAGGGTATTAACCCGCGGGGCTTAACGGGTTATCCCCGCTGATTAGCCGTTTAGTCCGCGTACGCGTCCCGCGAGTTTACCTGCCCCTAGTTGGGCTTACTTGGGCTTAGAGCCCTTGTTCTTATGTCCTGGCCTTTTTAGTTTTGGGTAGGGGCCCGAGTGAATTTGGGTCCCTACCCCTTCAAGTACGAACATGCATTTAAATGCTGAAGATATCCACAATATAGTTGTTGAAGTGGACAAGATAATAGCGAATGCACAAACTGGTAATGTTAACCAATCGTAAGAACAACCCGAACAGAGCTCGGCTGCATCCACACCAGTGCGAGCAAGGGAAAGAGTGGAAGAAAATAAAAGAAGTGTTGAAAAGAAAAGGCTGAAACCCAACTAAAGGAGTGCACTTATAATCACTTCATGTCCTGCAAACCTTCGACATTTGACGGAAGAAGGGGAGCAATTGAGGCACAAGACTGGTGATGCGTTTGGTTTTAGCATTAAAAAGATGTCGATTTTCCCGGTGCCAAAGACTTTGATTTAACAATCCCAAAACAGTAGTTTGGGGAAAAAGACTTATTTTACTAAACCTCAATTAACAAAGTTTTAAATTTATAAAGTAAACAATATGTACTTCAGAAACTAAAACCAACGCATAGGCAGAGAACCTGACGTGCGTAGCATAGTCTTGGTGCAAAGTATTGAGTATCGTATTCCAAGGTTCACACTTTTCCCTACTCAACCTTTCATCAATAAATTGATCGGGTTTTAAAAAGAAAATAAAGTGGCGGGATTCTTTAATAAATAGAGTTTTGAAAAATGTTTGGTTTTTATAAAAGATAAGGTGGGATAAAATACTAGATAGATATGCACATCTCGGGACCTTTCGCCTAAGTAGTTAAGTTTACTATTATAATTAATAATTTAATATAGTTAATTGTGTGGAAGACGAGAGTGATCTTGAAGTGCCAACTCCTTGATAGAGAAGCGAAGGCGACTACTAAGTAGAATGCTAAACCTCTCCAGCGTGCTTCCACCTGGGGTACTTTGCCAGGGCCTCGCGTATAGCGGGCTCCTCAAACCGCGGTCAAGTCTTCGGGTCTTCTAAATTATCATCTTTTTAAATTGGAGGCTTCACTCCGGCTAGGGACATCGTACACCTCACCTTAGTTCTCACGTTCCGTACCGAAGAGTCTTTTTATCCTGGCAACCACGTATCTCCATTGGTTAACGGTCTAAGCCGAAAGATCTCTCTTACGGTTGTCACATGAAGGCGGTCTCTCCATTGGTTAACGGCTTTGTACTAACGAGAACTAGATAAAGAACCTTTGTTTTATTTATCTTGATGACACTTTAATGTTTATAGGTCTAGAAACTATAAAATTGGTTTTAAATAAGTGATGACTTAATTACCCAACCCTAACCTCCCGAGCTGAATGAAATCCTTAACAAAGGCGGCCCTTAACCCTACAGGCTTATGATACAAAAGAGATCACTGGTGCGCCCATAGGTGAACCATCATTTGCCAAGAAGATCACTCAACCATCTGGTATGAACCAGAAATGTGTCATTCAGATCTAGTCCACTTCGAAAGCCATTGCTTAGAATCCGGTTTGGATATCAGAAGCCCGAAGGATCTGTCTCACTATCGGTTTCCTCGCCTTGGATCTAGCTCAGGAATACCAGAAGCTGATTATACCATTAGTTAATTAAGTTAAGGTTGTTATTAAGTTAGTCATTATTCAAACCTGTCACCAAGATAAACAAACAAAGATTAGAAGAAGATAACACAACAAATAACTAAAAATAAACTACTACTACTAATAATAAAAGTCTACAAATCGAAGCGGGTTCGCAAATAGAAAGATACAACCATAGAAATGATCAACACAAGGATCATGGCTGCTTATAGACAAGCTCTCCATCTTCCAAGTGATATGTGTTCTCTCATGATCCTCACGACCCTCGATGTTTTATTGCATAACTACTCTACGATCCTCTTCTTGGCCAAGCTAATCAAGGTAGGTCGAAGCCTAACCATTGAGGGATGTTAGAAGGACCAGTAGGCCTCCCAAGGGACCCCAAGATCTTTGGAAGAAGCTTGGTAGTCGGCCGAAGAGAGCACAAGAAGGGATGAACAAATGGTGAGGGGTTGCTTGCTATTTATAGGCAAAACAGAGGGAGCACGGGCTTGCCATTTGGGCTGGCACGGCCGTGCAGTGCCTTGCTCCCCAAGTTTCGTCTTTTCCCAACTGCGCTGCGTTGTCTTCTAGCGTGCAGGGCCTTCGTGCAAGTGTGTGTGGGCGTACAGGGTCACTCCGGGACTGATTTTAGCATTGTTTGAGCCCCAGGATTGTCGTCAAAACATACAGGGAAGATGCTGCAAGTCTCGTATCTTCAGGAATCTCCAGTTCTTGCTTGTTTTTGCCCAGAAATCCTTCCTTTCCGTCTTGGAGCTCCATTTTCCTGAGAAATACAAATAGGAACGATTTAAGCATTAAATTCAATAATATAAGCCTAATTGAATCGTATTATGAGACAGTGGAGTCAAAACTAGATATTTGTGATTGTGATGACTACAACAGAGTAAGGTTCGCTGTACACATGTTTGAAGCTGAAGCCCTTCATTGGTGGAACATTGTGGTCAGAACTGAGGGCAAAGAGAATATTAAGAATATGAGCTGGGGGAATTTGTTCACATGTTTCTTGCCAAATTTTGTCCTCCAAGTGAAACTGAACAACTGGAAGTTGAGTTTTTCCAGTTAATATTGGGGAACAAAACATATCCAGAGTATGTTACTCGCTTTAATGAAATATCTCGTTTAGTTCCACATCTAGCTACAACTGAGGAACAGTTGATTAATAGATTCATATGGGGCTTGCCCTCCGAGATGAGAGTATTTATCAAATCCAAATCCCCCACAACATTTTCAGAAACAATGGAAGCCAGTGCCATCATCGCCGGTGAGATGTTACGGCGACAGACCAAATCTTTTGCACCCAAAAGGAAGTGGGAAGAAAGAAAAGTAGAAAAAGATGAAGAAGAAGATAAAATTTATTTGAAACAACCATGAGAGGCATTCCCCAAGTGTAAGACTTGTGAAAAACTTCATTAAGGAAAATGTCGGCTACAACATTGTCCAAACTGTAAGAGGACAGGTCATTCCCTAAATGAATGTAAAGAGGAGCGAAAGTGTTTCGAGTGTGGTGACCCTAATCACATGAAAGTTAATTGCCCGAAGTTAAGAAAAGATGTTAAAAGGAGGATTCCCTAAACCATGAAGAACGTTTACCCACTATAAGATATTAGTTTTGAAAAACACCAATAGATATAAAGGATATTGTATTAATATGTTGTTCTGTTAAAACCTTGTAATGTATGTTTTCTTATATAAAATAGTTTAAGTATTATATAGAGAACATGTATGCTCTACACTTGCTTAAGGATTGGGGGACAATCCCGAGACATGGAGTATCTGTGTCTATTGTGTTACCTCTAGATACTAGAGGAAGTTCAAGAAAAATAGGCATCAAGACTCAGTTAAAGTTATTTGCTAGTATATATATATATATATATATATATATATATATATATATATATATATATAAGAAAAAGATCAAATAGGAACTAAGAGCCTAGTTAGAAACTTAGGAACCAATCTGAGCCATTCATCTTTGATCTTGATCTAAGGGGTAGTTATGTAATTAGACAATTAAATATTATATTTTAATTTAATTAAAAGTTTTATATATGGCAGTTAATTATCTTCCTGCAATTAATATGCAAGTTTTTTTGACTTTCCTTAAATCTCTCAACCTATTATCATTTCTTATCCCAAATAAAAAAAAAATCATGTTCGATTGAATTCGATTGAATCCGATTGAATCGAAATAACTTCCAGTCGAATTCAGAAGATTTTAAATTGATTGAATTGAAAAAACTTCCGATTTAAAAGAATCTAAAATCGGCCAACGATTCAGATTTCCAAGTTATGGATAATAATTCTATACATGAAAACATTGAATCACAATCTCATGTGATAGAAGATCATATAACCGTTGTATATATGTGTTTGATGATGATGATGAATGAACAAAAAAAAAAAAAACTGATATACACTAATGTACACTTCAAAAACGAATATACACCAATGTATATCTGTGTTGATGATGAATGAAAAAATGAATATACACCAATGTATATCCGTGTTGATGATGAATGAAAAAACCAATATACACCAATGTATATCTGTATTGATGATGTTGAATGATGATGAATGAAAAAACGAATATACACCAATGTATATCTTGTGTTGGTGATGATGATGAATGAAAAAACGAATATACACCAATGTACACTGTTGTTTATATACCGAGATATAATTTTAATAGTATATACAATAAATACGTTTGGGTATACCATAAACACTAATTTGTTGTTTCCAAATATACATCAGTTTCTTATTAATTACCTAATAAATGATATTAAACAAAAGACATTAATACCCCTTTATTAAAATAACAATTAATTAAAGTTTTACTTATTTACAATCATGCCATTGAAGATGGATGGTTTAGATTGGTTCCTATAGTTCATACTTAAGGGTTGGTTCCTATTTGAACCCTACCCTATATATATATATATATATATATATATATATATATATATATATATATATATATATATATAGGAAATGCTCCGTAGACGTGTAATCGGATTAGAGGGTAATTAGGACAATCATCTACCATCAATTGACTCATCATACGATAATAGTTACCAAGTCAGCATTGAGGATGCAACCTAGTAAACATTATATAGGATGAGATGTATAAGTCCCCTCTGTTGGACGGAAGTTCACAAAACAATAAGTTAGATGAGAATGATATCATATGTTTCTCTGTTGGACGGAAATTCACAAAACAATAAGTTATATGAAAATGATATCATATGTTTAATGACTGATCAGATAAAGAAGTATGAGTGTAATGGAACATAGAAATGACCAAATGTTACAAAAAAAAAAAAAAAAAGGAAGAGTAGACAAAGAAATCTTACCTTCAGTTATTCACGATGTGGTAGGTTTCGAGGACGAACCCAAATTTAAGGGGGTAGAGTTGTAACACCCCATTTTGTGGACAAAAATAATAATATACAAAGCTTATATTTTATATATTGTCGAATTGCTAAGTAATGAGTAAGAAGTTATATGAAATGTGAGATAGTCAGACGAACTCGGGCTAGTATAAGAGACCCTTTCATAATGATGTAATATAATTATAATATATTATACTATATTTAACCCTACTCCGTTTTTAATGAAACATAGGTTGACGCGTAGATAAAAATTAGCTCGTCTTAAGGGTATATTCGAAAGTTCGTAAAACGTTATAGTTTATAAGTCATACAAGAAAAACGAGTTAAGCAACTGAATTAAATATATAGTTATAATATATAATTTAGTATGTCTAAGTGAAACAGAAATGAGGTACGTAAGTTAGCAAGCAAGCTGGACATGATCCCACATCGACAGAAGGTTAAATTCTGAGGTGCTTGTGTGCTAAAGTGTTTGGTGGTAGCATCCCACATCGTTCAAATAATAGTTTCCAGCGTCCAAGTCATGTTATAAATAAAAACTAGTGTGTTTCCTACCCGCGTGTTGCGGGGATCCAAGACATGCGAAACGCATGACCACAATGGCAAGTATATAACAAATATTAAAATGTAGATACAAAAGGCGTTGTCACTAACATCAAATAGACCTGCAGCTCTAGATACGGTTATGATGTTTTAAGAAATGTTGAAGGGTCCCAAGGCTCAATGCCTCAAAAGTGATTGCTTCTACATGTCGGTTCTCAACTTCATTATAATCAACAACTAATGGCCCTGTTGTCCGTGTTGTTGCAGCACTAATTGCTTGTACATGCATCTTGATGTGGGTTAGGTTATTTCTGATGGTTAGTTTTTTTAACAAACATCGAGGCTTTTTTTTTTTTTTTTTTTAACCATCATGTTTTGAAGGAACATTAGAATTTTTTGGTTTTGATTTGGCTATTAACTTTTTTAACAAAAATCAAAAGTCGTATTAAATGTTTATAAAAATCGTAGCCCAAGTTCACCAAAAAAGAATGACCAAAAAAGATTGACCTAGGAGTTGCATTTAATTACTCCGTTTAATAAAACCGAAAGAGTTAATAGCCAAAATCATCCCTGAGGTTTGTTTGTTTGTTTTTTTTTTTTTTTTTTTTTTTTTTTGCCAAAATCGTCCCTGAAACTAACCCAGTTAAATTATCTCGTTAAGTTGAGGGGCATTTATATCTTTTTGCATACCTATAAAAGCACCTTAATCCCATCTTCTTCCTCATTTGGCAGCCGCCATCCCCAAGAAAAACCTTAAAACTCTCTCCCTCCCTCTCTCTCGGTTTTCTCTCTACTCTATCCCCTCTCCCTATCACATCTCTCTCTCCCTCTCTCTCCCTCTCTCTCTCTCTCTCTATATATATATATATATATATCATTTTTTCCCTTCTTCCTCATTTGGCAGGCGCAATGGTTTTACGGGTCGGGTTAGGTGGTACGATTGTGGTTTTACGGGTCGGGTTAGGTTTGGTGGTGGTGACGCAATGGTTTTGAGCCCTCCCAGTGCAACCATGTTCAGTTATGCAAATACAATGCATGCGGAGACGGTTGTAGGTCGAGAAAACCGTTTGAGAAACCTTCTCTCCCCATTGTTTCTTCTCCGACGATGGTTGTGAAGTCATTGGATATGGAGGGAAATGAAGGGCAATGAAGTGGATAATTGTTGATAGCGTCCACAATATATATGTGAAGTTACTGGAATAGTCCTCTCATGATAATAATTTTTAGTCACTCAAAACTAATCAGATTTCGTGGATGAAGTCGAAGCAGGTGTAGGGTGGTGGTGGTGGTTGTGTGCAGAACTTAGAGTGGGGAGATGGGGTTGTTTCTTTATTTAAAAGTTAAAAAATTAATAATAAATCTAAAATAATTAAATTATACAAAATGTCTAACACGCCTTTGGTTCCTAGGTAAAATGTCTAACCCCCCCCCCCCCCCCAACTTAACGTCAATAATTAACTGAGTAAGTTCCAGGGACGAATGTGGCAAAAAAAAAATGTAAAACAGAAGGACCCAGATGTAAAATGTTTTGGTTTTGGACTGAAGTGGCAAAAGTGACCAAATCTCAGGGACGGTTTTGGCTATTAACTCAAACCGAAATGCAAAAAGTGCAGCCAATTTTTTTAAACGTTATGGGCCAACACGACAGACAAACAAAAAGCGCGACCCTTTGCACCCCAATAGACAAACAAAAAGAAAAACCATGGAACAAATCGATTTCTTGCAATGTATCTTGGTGAGATAAGGCCACATATCCAAAAGAAATTGTTTAGCCAGTCAACATGTAACATGCCAATACAAAACAATACAAGTTAAAGAATAAAGAATCGTATAATCAAAGTTGTTTCATAAAATATTAAATGTAATACCTACATGATCGGGATTATTCAAGCAGAGAAGAATCTCGAGTATTAAATCGTGTACACTCGCTAAAGCAAGCATGGAAATCGGCTTTATAGCTGGAGCCTGAAGTAGCATAATGGCAAATGGCAATACATGCATTAGCTTTCTATTATTAACTCAATAAATCAAGAATTATTATACTAATTAAATGTAAACTTGTACTAAGCACTATTGATTCGAAACTACGAATACTCAACTGTTTAATGTTTGAAACAAAGCGTACCTCGCATGCTAACCATGTTCATACATCCAAACTCTAAATGCCCAACTCAAGAGGCCTACCCCAAACAACTTATCATGTGATATCAGGATGGCTATTTTCAAATAACTACTTAGGAATCTGAATTAAACGTTCTTTCACATGTTCGTCGGCCATGAGTTCAATATAGAAAATAGTTGAAACATAATTTCCGTTGAAAATTGAACTTTTGGAAATGTTTGTACGGTTTTGAGAAGCAAATACTAGTATGGAAAGTGACACGTGGAAGTATAAAATGTCACGTTATTTGAGTTCCGTAGGATGTAAGAGTATTGATTATTTGGCGACAAGCTATTGGTTGTAACACACGCTTTGGCTATGCTACGATCGAACACAACCCTAATTGCATGTACGTTGCCACCCATCACTTGCTAACGTCCGTTATTGACTTATTTTGGCCTATACTTTTCTTGTAGTTATAATAACATTGTTTCATTATATTTAGTAACAGGGAAAATTCTACATAAGAATGACAGGTTGACGGGCAAGAAGTTGCACCACCACCTCATTGGCTTATTCTAAATTGTAAAACCTAACCTACTAAAAATAAACCCTTGCTCTCGAGGGGTCGAAATGTTGCCGTGAACAACCCATTGAACTATGTCTAGGAACATGGCCGGCACATTGACCCTCCGGCAATCCAAGTTTTCTTAACAGTGATGCCTTTAATTTAATGGATTTTGTATGTTTAAGCCCCAAAATTGTTAATCAAGTATTAATCAAAGTGAAGGGTAGTAAATAGAAAGTAAAGAAATGTTGAGAGGGGTTAAAAATTAAAGAAGAAAATGAAATGGTTTGAGAAAAAAATTGCATGTTTATTAATGAGTGTAATAATAGATGGAATGAAGAAAATGAAATGAAGATGTCTCACACTTAGTTGTTTTTGCTTTGATGTCTCACATTTAGTTGTTTTTGCTTTTTACTAGTTGGTTTTGACTTTCTTTTTAACTTTTATTTTTGTTATGAAACAATTTTTTTTAATTGCCAAACTTTCACCCATTTATATTTTCACCATTTGTAGGATTCGAACCGCCAACCTCCCCCAAGAGGATTTGTCAGACTATAACAACCTAAGTGAGAAATAAAATTTGATCCATCAATTTGATATTATTGTAATCGTAGTTTAAAAGATAGTTTACATTATTTATTTCGTTAAGGCCTAAAGCTAAAGTTAAGAGGCACAATTTTTGTAGCTCGGCCCGGGCACCTGAATTTTAAGGCCGGCCCTGTCCAGGAATCAAATAGATTATGCGGCCAACAATTCAAAAGTATCAAAAGCTAATAGGAAAAAAGCATGTTGATTTTTCGCACCGACTTTAGCATGGTTCTCTAATTATATTATGAATTTCTCTAACCGTTATGATATTGAAATTCATGAGCTTGTGACCAAATACAGTATAATATTACCAAGGCTTTTTGTTTTTTCGTTTACGTGGAAAATAGAAAAGATGTCCATTTGCCATTAATTTGGTAGAAACGAAATTAAATTATATATAGTTTGGTCAAAGGCCGGTAACGAGCATAAAGGGCACTTGATGTAATTAAACAGGTTTAAATTGTGTAAAACACCAAATACTTAGCAAATGCATGGTTTGAGTACAAGTAATTTGAGGTCATGCCTTACGTAACTATCTCTCTTGTTTCCGGTTTCTCAAAAATGTTATAGAATCTTATATTTTGAGTTTATAAGTTTAAATTACAATTTCTTTACTTATTTTTGTATTTTTTTTTTCCACTAAGATCAATTTTGTATTTTTTTAATATATTATTTAGTTAAAATATTTTTATTATGAATAATATGTTACAATATTTTTATAAAAGTGATGATGTGTTAAATTGTTAATGGCATACGATAAATACATGCGTTAAATCGTGAGTTTTTATTTTTTGATTCGTTAAAACGTTTAACCCAACATTTTCATGTATGTAGTCGAAAATATTTTTGATCCAACCTTTATACGTTTGATCCATTGTATTTTTATGTAGTAGACAATAATTTTTGATCCGTTGTATTTTTATGTAGTCAACAATAATTTTTGATCCATCAAGACGTTTGATCCAATTTATTTTGCATGTAGTCAACAATATTTTTTATCCATTTGGACGTTTGATCCATACATGTTTATCTGATCATAAAATAATAGGAAGTGAATATGATTATGCATATTCAAACATACATACCGGGTTGCCCTTAGGATCGAACCATGCATCGGTAGGAACTATCCATCATTGGGTCGTCCCCCAAATGAAGCTTATGGGGATCGAACCCAAAGTCTCCCAAAGGAAACTTGGGCCGCCTACCACTGAGCTGCAAGTGGGGGATGTACTTTTTTCAACTTGGTTTGTAATATACTATACTTAGGTTTATTTTTTTTTATAAGTTAATGTTTTTTTTTATTTAAACCAATCAAACTAGGAAAGACAGGTAGATTGATTTGGGTTTTGGTGTAATAATTTTTAAGATGAGGGGGCTAAAGGTAAACATAAATGAATTAAGAATCAAACTTGATTTGTTGTAATAATTTTAAAGAGGAGGGGGCTAAAGGTAATTAGCCAAAAAGAAGGGGTGTCAAATGGAAGTATTATAGAAAGAATGGTCAATGTCAGAGGGGATAGACAGGTCCACAGCTAATTCTGAAACCATCAGATTTGTCAGCATCAAAACCCCCCCGTGCGTTACGCTATTTACTGTCTTTACCCTAAGGTAGAGGGTGTATGAATCTTGGATATGATGTCATGATTACGTCAGAGAGTGTATCAATCCTATATCCCAATAAAGAAACTCATATATACATATAAATCATTGGAAATCATTGTCATTGATCAATAGTTCTAACCAATAAATAATGATTTTATAATAAAATGCAAGTTTAGAGACTTTTTTGTTTTCTTTAGAGAAAATTGCAATTTTCGTCCCTATGGTTTGCCTAAACTAACAGGTTCAGCCCAGGCTTAACACCCTGAGTACCTGTGGTTTCATTTTCTAACACTTTACGTCTCTCGGACTAACGTCAGTCCATCTGCCGTTACATCACCTTCACGTGCACCTCACGTGAGGGGTATTTTGGTCATTTCAACTCAAAAATGAAGGGCAATTTGGTAATTTTGTCCCCTTGATTAATTAAAAAAACGAAAATATCTAAGGGTCATCAACACAAATATCTGGTAATTAAGTTTCCTTCCGTATTTAAATCCCTAACCTTCAACCCTAACCTTCAATCATTCTTCATCAATCCTTCAATCAACAATCCTTCAGCAATCGTTCAGCCCTACAATGGTGATGTGCATGTGTGGATCAACAACAGACCTCAGAATTTCATGGACTAATGAAAATCCAGGCCGTATGTACCATCGTTGCACAAATGGATGTGGTTTCGTTGACTGGATGGACTACCTACTTGTACAAACCCTATTGTGTTGATACCTGCTCTGTTCGCCACCATAAGAAACCATGAAGACAATGTGATAAGGATGTTTGCCAGGAAAGCGAAAGCTGATCAAGTGTTGCAGAAAACCGAGAATGAAAAGAAGATGCTGAAAGTAGTTCTAGTGTTGTCTTGGATGTTTTTTGTCATGTATTATGTTATGAAGTAGGTCTAGGGTATGTGCAGATTTGGTGGTTGCTGTAGAATGGTTCTAGGTTAAGATGAAGATGTTTTTTGTGCAGGTTTTAGTGAATAAGTCATATGGTATGTGAATCAGTCATAATGAAATGAATGTTTTGGTAATGAAATGTTATTGTAATGAATGAATGAAATGTTTTGGTAATGAATGAATGAATGTTATTGTGCATGTTAATGGGTTAGTGAATCGATCATATGGTTAGTGAATCAGTCATAATGAAATCAGGTTTAGTGGTTGGTGTAGAACAAAGGTAACTTGTGTTAATGTGCAGGTTAATGTCAAATGGGTAAAGGTTAATGGTTGTGCAGTTTGTATAACTAAAATATGATATTGTTAATGCAGTTTGTTAATGGGTCATTGAGGGTAAAGGTTAATGGGTAATGTGCAGGTTAATGGTTGTGCAGTGTCAGAATGACTAATTCATTTAGTCATTGTGCAGTTTGTTAATGGTTGTGCAGTGTCAAATAATGCAGTTTGTTAATGGGTCAAATAATGCAGTTTATTAACAACTTGAATAGGTCAGTTTATGAAGGTTGATAATGGTTTGTGCGGTGTTAATGGTTTGTGCAGTGTCTGTAGTCTGTGTAGTATGGGTCACTTCAGTTTTGGTCAGTCATGTTAATGGTCAGTCATTGAGGGTATTTTGGTAACTTCAGTTTGTGTAGTCATATTAATGGTCTGTGTAGTATTTGTGTAAAATAAGGTATGTGCAGTTTGACCATTATGTTCAATCAAATGGGTCATCCAAATAATAGGTTTGTTTCATGAATGGTTTGACTTATTTAAGTCAAATGGGTCAAGTAAGCAAAATGGGTCATTATGTCCTTTCTAACGGTCATTTTGCCCTGTATAAATAGAGAACCAAAAAACAACAAATAACCACACAATCCATTTAGTAAGATGGATAAAAAAACACAAAAAACAAAAGACTAAAAACCAAAGACACTAAACATGACCATGTTGCTGATGATGAAGATCCAAAGGGACAAGATGTTGTTCATGATTAACATCAATAACTACAAGATCCACAACCACAACATGTCTCTGATGATGAAGATGATCCAATTGATGAACAACCAAAACATGTTGCTGATTATGAACATGTGCAGTTGAATCAGTTTGCAGATCCACTGATTCATAATAAACAACATGCTGCTGATGATGAACATGATCATCAAGGAAAGACAGAAAAGGAACATGAAGAAGCTAATCCATACGACAATTATGATCCTGAGGTTTTGAAAAAAGCCTAGGATTATAATGACTCTGATGATGACTGGTTCCATGACCCGTATGAAGATGAGCGTCGGTCTGATTCATGCTCTTACGATGATCGTCACTGGAAGTGAAACATGTAACAAATGGAAGTGAAAGATGTAACAAGTTGCTATGAATAAAATGCATGCAATGTTTAAGTAACAACATCATTTTCATTTCATTCCAAAATCAAATTTATTACAATGTTGAATGCATACACCTACATTAACCAAAAAGAACAAAGTACAACACAAAAAACACAAAATCAAATTTACTATAATGTTTGAATGCATACACCTACATTAACCAACTAACAAAGTACAACACAAAGAACACAAAATCAAATTTATTACAATGTTGAATGACAACAGTTTCAGTTCATGACCATGATGTTTGACCCTGTGTTTCATGTGTTAGACCCTGTGTTTCCTATGTTTCAGTCCCAAATCTGCAAATTGGAGGAACATCACTCCATCTTTCATTTCGTAGATGATAATTTGAGCTCGAATTGGACATTGTTGATCTCGAATTGGGGGAAAACATTGGATTTCAGTTTAGGGTTTTCAAATGGAATTTGGGGAAGAAGAAGACACCTGCTTCTTCAAACTATAACGTTATAATTCGAGTTGAAATGACCAAATTGCCCTTCATTTTCGAGTTGAAATGACAAAAATACCCCTCACATGAGGTGCACGTGAGGGTGATGTAACGGCAGATGGACGGACGTTAGGCTGAGGGACGTAAAGTGTTAGAAAACGAAACCACGGGTACTCAGGGTGTTAAGCCTGGGCTGAACCTGTTAGTTTAGGCAAACCACAGGGACGAAAACTGAAATTTTTTCTTTTCTTTATTATAAAGACAGAAGATAAACTAAGAAAATCAATTTTTATGTTTCAACACTATCCATAAAAAGAAGAAAACCAGTACATTTTTGGCATTTGACTCCTGTATTTTATCTTTTATGAATTTCAACAAATCAAGCCATTTTTATGAATTATATGCTTTATATGTAATATGTAATTCGTTAGTCAAAGCGAACATCCGTGAAACATCCACATGGTTTACCTATGTATAGGTAAAAGAAAAAAAAAACAATACATTTAAAGAGTATTAGAAAAACATAGGAATAAGAGGAACCAAGATATAACTACCAAATATAAGAGTTTAAAAGCAATAGAGTTGAGTAGAATTTCAGTTCATATGGTTATATACCTAATTTGCTGTGTAAGTCTCTATTTTTGAAATTAGGAACCCTGAGTCCCCATGGTTTTCAACGGATGTGGTTGTCGAATATTCACTATCCATAGTTGTTGAAAGTTACAAGGTTATTAAGTGACAACGCTTGAATGAGAATCGCCAGATTGTTTGTTGTTGTACGTGACCAAATTGTGTATATATACTTAAAAAAATCATGAGTTACGGCCACACCCCATTTGTCCATGTACTCCGTGTAAGCCCGTAGATGTTCATTGATGTTAAAAATGATTCATGAATTGTTTTCCTTATTCGCATGGAGTAAATGCGACTGAATATATGTGATTGTATGTAGAGGTGCAGAAAAAGGGTATTTTTAATACATAAAGCATAGATAAACATGTAGATAGTTTCCTGGTATTGTGAAAAACCTGTTTCAGGTATTTTTAAAAAACAGGGTACAAATCGGGTCCAATCCTGGGTACCTTTTTTGTATAGAAATCCTACGCGTACCAGGCAGGTAGGGCCGTGTTCTTTTTTTTTTGTTAGATCGACAGTCTATGAACCTTAATCGACGAGTGTGATGATGTTTTTGTGGTTCTGAAAACAATCAACTGGCTGCGGATATGGAGAGACGCTAAAGTGGGTGAACCAGCACAAACAAGTAGTGAAGGAGTAGATGTGGCTACCATAATGGCGTTCTTAACAAGACGTAGACAGTGGAATTTGATCATCCAGCCACTGGTTTAATAAGTAAATATTAGTTATCATCAATATTTAATAACCGTATTTACTTGGGTGATTTAAAATGCTAATAAATTGCCGAACATGACTTGATAAATAAAGCAATAAATAATATATAGTTTGGATCTTGTGAATTTGCAGGTTATAGTTGACTCTCGGTTTTTTTACGATGTTGGAACCTTGCATGGGTCGGTAGTATGCTTCTTCAATCTCCAACCTGTACTTCAGATTCATCCCTAAGATCCCAACACTTTTGTTGTATCTCGTTAACCATTTCTTCCATTTTCTTCCATTTCTGCACTAAAAAAAATCAACATTCTTTTATAAAATATTAAACCTAAAAAGTATGAGTAAAAAGTTTAACAAAAAAAAAGAACTACATTAGGTTCAAAAAAGACATAAATATTCAAGAACCTTAGTTTTTATTATTTTATAAAAAAATAATAAAAATAGCGAAACAAAAAACTACAGTTAAGTTCCCAAAAGAAAGATGTTAGGATCTGAGTTTGATTGTTTTGATTTGTTTAGAGTAATATGAGAATTGAATGAAGTGAATGTATATGAAAAGTGCAGCGGAATGATAAACTATAATCAAAACAAAAGGAAATAAATGTTTTCTTAATCGAAAGCTTTCATTAAATTGAAAGATTACAATCAAATACAAGTACTCCCCCTCAGTCTGATCACACAGTGATTGTTTGTCTGAGAGAATGTTGTGTGTGACCAATAGAACAGTACAAGCACTGTTCTATTTATAGACAAATCTAAACCACTGGTGACCTAGGCTGACGTCACCTAAGATAATGACCTCTAACTGAATAACAACATAAAACATCTGCCCTATACAAACTACTGTTATATTACAAAACACTGTAAGGTAAACTACTGTTGAGGGAAAACTCTGATGGTCTTGTATCATCTGTTGGAGCCTAAGTGCTGTTGGCTCCAACAGACCTTTAGTCTTTAGTACTTGATCAACAGTTGTTCTTCATCAGACATTTGGTCAGCAGTTGTTCTCTATCAGTTGTTATCCAGCAGTCCTTTGTATCAGCAGTTGTCATTGCAGTTGTTTGGGTGAAACAGTTGTTAGGGTCAACAGTCTTTTGGGAAGAGTATGTTATAAAGACTGTTTATTTATGTGGATCAACTGTTAGTATATTTTGGCTTTTCAATCATATGTTCTTCTTCAGGTTAGCAGACGCAACAATCTCCCCCTAGAACAGATGATGCCAAAACTAAACTTTATTCTTGATCTTTATTTCTCATCAGACTTTCTCTGATTTGACCTTTGAATTGTAGCTCAAAGTTCAAAGAGTAGAGGTCTTCTGCATCTCTTTCAAGCTCAAGGTTCAGCAGTGTTTGGAGGCCATCTGCACACAGGCTATATGCATCATCCATGCTTAGCTTTTGAGCTTCTCCATCTGACCTGAGCAAAGTCAATTCATGGGTGTCTTTGTTGAAGAATGAGCCATAACCTTTGTCACTCATTTGTGAAACACTAAGGAGACTAAATTTAAGATTATCAATAAGATTGACATTTTCAAACTTGAGTTTCCTAGCCTGAACAGTCCCTGAACCCAACACCTTACCTTTTGAATCATTACCAAAGGATATATCACCCCCTCCATGAGCTAAGAAGTCCAGAAGAAGGGCTCTACATCCTGTCATGTGCCTGGAGCCTCCACTATCTACATACCAAAGACTATCTAAACAAGCAGAAGCTCCCTGCACAACAGTAATGAATTAGTTTTGGTGAGTGTCCAAAGCCAAGTTGGCTTTGGATGGGTCCTCAGACTTTTCAGACTCAAGCTTTGGAAGATGATCAGTGGTTTGAGCTAGTTTTTGAATCAAGTTCAACAAGTGTTGCTGACCATTTGCAAGTGCTTGAATGTCAACACTTGGGGCAACAGTTGTTTGATCACTTCCAGACAGATGATAATACCCATAGGGATTTCTGTTCACTCTTGGTTTAGGAGATCTTTTTGGTTCCTCATAAACATGTGACAGATTATGACATGGTGGTTGTCCATATCCTCTTGGGTACTTGCTTGTGGGTGGAGCATCTGTTACTTGGACATCCTTGGGAGCAGATGTTTCAAGACTTTTGGTAACAGATGTTTGGACTGGTGTGAAGGTCTGTTTGGGCTTTCTTTTTGAAGTACTCACCACCTAAGGTGCTGTCTTTCCCTCGGGAGTTTTGAAATCAATAGGTTTAAAGTTCTCAAGAGTACCACACTCATCAGACCAAGTAGGTTTAAATTCATAATTTTCAAGTTCAGTGAATGATGAGGAACCTTCTGGTTTTTCTAGAAAAATTTTCTTACCATTGGGTTCAGTGATTTTAATCTCTTGACCCTTCAAATTTGTTGGTACTATCTCAACTAACTTTTGATCCCTTTTGTCAGTATTTTCAAAAGCTGGAGCAGTGGTTTCAAAACCAAAACCAAACTTCACATGACTTTTGGTTTGTTTGTTGAGTAGCATTTCAAAACCTCTACATGATTTCACCCATTTCTGACATTCAACTTGGGTGGACTCAAGCTCACTTTTACAACTCTGATATTTTGTTATCATAGTTTGGAGCTGGTCTTTGGTTATGGTTGCTTCATGTTTTAAGCTGCTTATTTCAGATTCTTTTTCAGTTAAATTTGTTTTTAATTCTTTTGAAAGTTTCTCAAATTTAACTTCATCATCTAAAATTTTCTTTCTAAGGTTTTCATTCACCTCTTTGATGTTAGAAAATGCTATTACACATTTGTCAGAACATAAATCTTTAAGAATTTGAGGAGATACCTTAGCAGCAGCCATCAATGCACAATCACACTTGCACTCACAATCATCAGATGCACCCCAGGGATCTGAGAGATTCACAACCTCTTCTTCAGGTTTTTCACCTGCAACTACTTCATCAACAACTACTTCATCAACAACATCATCAGTCACAACTTTAGATTCAGTCACCACCTCCTCAGATTCAACTTCTTCTACCATAGCCATGAAACAAAAATTTTCTGGTTCATTTTCAGCTTTGGCAACTAGTGCAAAATTTTCATCTGTTAACTCATCTGGTAGACTGCTCCAATCAACAAAGCCTTGTGTGAAGAAACTCCATTGACTGGTCTCTGCAGGAGTAGAGGATGAAGCTGCAGTCATTGGCACAGGTTCCTAAGCAACAGGTGTTTGCACATAGTGGATCTGAGGAACAGTGGTTTGGACAAAATGGACAGGAACAGTGTTTGAGGACTATGCAAAATGAGCAATGTTTTGCACATTTGGTCCAGGGATATTATAGGAATTTTGATAAGTGTTGGTCTGAGGTCTTTGATTTGGATAGGTAATTATAGGTGTACCATGTTGACTCCTACATTCCCTAGCAAAATGACCAAGTCTATGACATTTATAACACTTTATCTTTGATTTATCCAACCCAACCTTTGATCTGCCAGTTAACCCTGGAAACCTTCTCCCAGTTTTCTTGTAAAAATTGTTAGTTCTTACACTGAGAAGGGCCAATTGGTGCATAATGTCCATTTCTTCCAAATCATCAGGGTCAAAATATTTTAGGTCATCATACTCAAAGGATATGTTATCAGATGCCTGGATATCACCACCACTTGCTGTAAAAGCATAGTTTGGTGAATAAGAATCGGAGTTAAAACCTGAGTTAAAGCCTGAAGTTATGTCAATGAAATGATCATAACTCTGATCCTTAGTATTTCCAGGCACCTCATCATGACCCAAAAGTGTTGTATTACCAAATATATAATCATCAGACACTTTTCCAGAGTCCTGGAGCTTCTTTTTCTGGTTAAGCTCTCTCTCATAGGTCAAAAGCTTACCATGAAGTTGGGTCAGTGATAGGTCCTTAAATCCAATTGAGTTTTTCATAACTATAGCAATAGTGTCCCATTTATCTGGTAATGATCTTAAAAACCTATGGTTCAAAGTTGAATGAGGGTAAGTTAGACCAACCAGTTTTAGTTCACTAATGAGACAGTTAAACCTCTCAAATTGTTGAGTTAATGACTCTCCCTTAACATGACTGAATGTTTCATATTGTTGGTTAAGTATTTCACGATTGTTTTCAATAACCTCTTCAGTCCCACCAAATTGTTCTTTCAGTGCATCCCACAACTCCTTTGCACTGTTACAGTGTAACAGCCCAGCATATATATCATTGGGTAGAGCCATGGCCACAATACTGAAGGCCTTAGCATCTAACTCAATTTTCTGAAAATCCTGGTCGGAGTAGTTTTCAAGTTTCTTAGGCTCCTGAACCTTGGGATCTTCGGTACTCGGCACCATCGGAACATGTGGTCCGAAGATAACCGAATTCCAACACCCAGTGTTCTGTTGAGCTAGAACATGGCTCATCCAACGTTGCCAGATATTGTATTCAGATCTGACAAGCATCGGTGGCTTGTTGTTCGTGCCAGTGTTGTGTGGATCGTGATTGATTGAAGCCATTCTCTGATTTTTCAAAAACAAAGTCTGTTTATAACCGGTTGAATCGAAAATAAACTATTACTCTGTTTTCAATCCAACAAACAAACGATATCAATAATTGTGAGCTGATCTGTTTATATTAAATTGATTGATTAGATCGAATTTAATTGACCAAGCTCTGATACCAATTGTTAGGATCTGAGTTTGATTGTTTTGATTTGTTTAGAGTAATATGAGAATTGAATGAAGTGAATGTATATGGAAAGTCCAGCAGAATGATAAACTATAATCAAAACAAAAAGAATAAATGTTTTCTTAATCGAAAGCTTTCATTAAATTGAAAGATTACAATCAAATACAAGTACTCCCCCTCAGCCTGATCACACAGTGATTATTTGTCTGAGAGAATGTTGTGTGTGACCAATAGAACAGTACAAGCACTGTTCTATTTATAGACAAATCTAAACCACTGGTGACCTAGGCTGACGTCACCTAAAATAGTGACCTCTAACTGAATAAAACATACAACATCTGCCCTATACAAACTACTGTTATATTACAAAACACTGTAAGGTAAACTACTGTTGAGGGAAAACTCTGATGGTCTTGTATCATCTGTTGGAGCCTAAGTGTTGTTGGCTCCAACAGACCTTTAGTCTTCAGTACTTGATCAGCAGTTGTTCTTCATCAGACCTTTGGTCAGCAGTTGTTCCCTATCAGTTGTTATCCAGCAGTCCTTTGTATCAGCAGTTGTCATAGCAGTTGTTTGGGTGAAACAGTTGTTAGGGTCAATAGTCTTTTGGGAAGAGTATGTTGTAAAGACTGTTTATTTATGTGGATCAACTGTTAGTATATTTTGGCTTTTCAACCGTCTGTTCTTCTTCAGGTCAGCAGACCCAACAAAAGATAATCATTATTGTTATTATTATTATTCAAGAACCTTAGTTTGAGGACTTTCTTCTCGATCTGAACATTCTGGAGCACTGTTTCTTGAACTTAAAGATGAACAAATCTTTCTTTGCATACCAAGCCACAAGACGCTCAATAAGAATGTGTTTTAAACAACTTAGACCAGCCATTCCATGGCGACAATCACATGTTAGAGTCAATGCCAACCCTTGTTACACAACATAAAAAACTACTATGACACGTACTACCATATCAAGTGTCGCCTACTTTTCTAAAGTCCGCGATACACCTTACAATGCTAGTAGGATCCAAAAATCAACAATGATTGCAGAAAGTTAACAGAATGTGGTCAGTGCTACATGTTTCACCAACAACTTCTATGGTGATCCTTGTTTCCTATCCTACTATAAAGAGTTCAACTTTTAGAAATAGATAATGACAAAATACATCTCAAGTTCTACAACCTTAATTTAATTTACCACAAATAAAAAAACAAAAGGTGCGACCCTTTGCACCCCAATAGACAAACAAAAAGAAAAATCATGGAACGAATCGATTTCTTACAATGTATCTTGGTGAAATAAGGCCACATATCCAAAAGAAATTGTTTAGCCAGACAACTTGTAACATGCCAATACAAAACAATACAGGTTAAAGAATAAAGAATCGTACATTCAAAGTAGTTTCATAAAATATTCAATGTAATACCTACATGATCATCATCGGGATTATTCAAGCAGAGAGGGATCTCGAGTATTAAATCGTGTACACTCGCTAAAGAAAGCATGGAAATCAGCTTTATAGCTGGAGCCTGAAGTAGCATAATGGCAAATGGCAATATATGCATTAGCTTTCTATTATTAACTTAATAAATCAAGAATTATTATACTAATTAAATGAAAACTTGTACTAAGCACTATTGATTCGAAACTACGAATACTCAACTGTTGAATGTTTGAAACAAAGTGTACCTCGCATCCTAACCATGTTCATACATCCAAACTCTAAATGCCCAACTCAAGAGGCCTACCCTAAACAACATATCATGTGAACTAAACTTAAATCAGTATACATACTTAGAACATAATATAGGCTACATTTTCAGTATATGAAAAGCATTCCTGAGATACAATCCTAGGTAATAAATTCCTAACTACAAACCACACACACATTAGCTAAACTAATTTGTAACATTAAGAACTCAAATAATAAATAAAGAAATGTCAAAAAAGAACCTTATACATCGCAGCACAGTTGCAAGACTTGAGCTACCTAGTTTATTAAATCCATCTCTTTAGTTCAAAGTGAGCAAATTCAACCTGTTCTTTAAGTCTTTAACATACACAGCATGACTCCTTACTACATCCTTTCCACCTAACTTCAACATATAATTTCAAAAGAGATTGTGAATCACCGTTGGCGATTTCACTAAACGACCTTCGTGCGATATGTATAATGTGATAAGTATAAAGTACTTATTTAACTTTCTAACAAACGAATAACAAAGCACACAAACATGTCAACTTAAACGCATATAACCAAAACTGTATTTCAGACTCAGATAGTCATCATCACAACCTTTAATACGTCAAAAAAACCTAACAACGATAAGTTGTTTCGACCACAAATCCAAGGCTTAGGTTCCCTTGGTTCAGAGTATTCAAAACTCATGGCTGCAAGGCGGGTTGCGAGTTAAAACATTCCTAGGGCTGGCAAATCGTGTCCCTAACAGGTTAACAGGTCTCTGACGCGCGCGAACAAATCAAGTTCTAAACATGAACACGACTCGTTTAACTCATTTATATCTCATGTTTATAACACAGTTTTATGTTTTATGTACCAAAAAAGGGAAATGAAAGATTTTTGCCTCTTAATTCTAAGTATTAAAAAAACTCAAAAAATCAAATAGTGTGCTTTTCAGTCAAACAGGTCTTATCGTGTCTTAACAGGTTACCCATTGCCAGCCCTAAACATTCCATCCATCGTCCTATCCACGCCACATGCGAAAAAGACAGCAAGCTCAGATTATGTACTAAGATAAGACCACCATGTACCCGAGTTTATAATCGCAACCATGTCAAAGCACGTTAAAAGAAAGTATAGCAAAACCTCGTGGCTCAGATTTACCAAAAATCATGGTTGAAAGGTGGGTTGTAGGTCAAGACCTACCATCCGCCATCCTTGACAGGCCATCGTCGACTGGAAAAACACTTTTAAAATCATCACAGCCATGTGAAAGAACCCATTACCATATACAAATAACAAAATAGTAGCAAATTAAATCGATAAGCTCATATATAGGTTACAGCCTATCAACAACTGTAGCCAAAAGAAGCTTCCCTTTTCTTGTCACAGGGCACCAAACACACCGACAACGACCGAAAAAAGGCCAGCAGTAGTAACAACTTTTTCCAAACACAGCAGGTGATGAGATAGAGAGAGAGAGAGAGAGAGAGAGAGAGAGAGAGAGAGAAAAAGAGAGAGAGATCTAAAGAAAAGAGCTCAGAAGACGGCGGAGATGAGAGGAAGAGAGAGACAAAGCTGAAGAGAGGCGAAATGCATTTGGCAGCCGCTGTAACTACGCTGCAAGGGGCAGCCCAGCCCTCCCTCAACCTGTACCACAACAAAACATCATCCCCTATGCGGCGGTCACCGAGTGACGAACCGGCGGATGAAACTCCCCCTATCTCTCTCTCTCTCTCTCTCTCTCTCCCTCTCTCTCTCTCTCTCTCTTCTGTTCCAAACCCAACGCCAACTCCCCATCTTGCTCAAGATCCTGCACCACCCATCGACACCTCCCCTTATAAGGGTTACACGATGGAGATATACGGCTTCATCAAAGGAGGAGAGAGGTGCGGCAGCTGGAGAAAAAGAGAGAGAGAGATAGAGAGAGAGAGAAAAGGTTGTTAATCGAATAAAGGAAACAGAGGAACAAAGGAAGAGGAGTTTTTGTTGTAGACGCGTGGCATGGAGATGTGCACAAAGACAAATGGAGAAGCAACTATTCAGGAGCGTTCAAAAATTAACATAAGGGTTAGACGGTGGAGATAGGCGGCTTCATCGAAGGATGAGGGAGGTGCGGCAGCTGGAGAGAGAGAGAGAGAGAGAGAGAGAGAGAAAAGGCTGTTAATCGAATAAAGGAAACAGAGGAACAGAGGATGAGGAGTTTTTGCTATAGACGTGTGGCATGGAGATGTGTACAAAGACTAATGGAGAAGCAACTATTCATGAGCGTTCGAAAATTAACATAAGGGTTACACGGTGGAGATAGGCAGCTTCATCGAAGGATGAGGGAGGTGCGACAGCTAGAGAAAGAGTGAGAGAGAGAGAGAGAGAGAGAGCAAAGGCTATTAGTCGAATAAAGGAAACAAAGGAACAGAGGAAGAGGAGTTTTTGCTGTAGACGAGTGGCATGGAGATGTGTACAAATACTAATGGAGAAGCAACTATTCATGAGCGTTCGAAAATTAACATAAGGATAATTCTTGTAGTCCCACATCGAAAATATAAGGAAATAATAGTGGCTATCAAGACTTATAAATATAAATATTAATATAGGCATCAGTAGGATTCTACATACACCAAAACTCTAAGGGAACGTTCTACTATAAGAGAATCTCTAGCCTACGATACGCCGTTGGGTGTTGTTAATAGTCATTTTTGGAGTGCGAATAGGAGCACGAGTAGGGAGACTCTACATCAAAGTGTCGAAGATAGTTTAAGGTATGTTCTTGTTTAAGTTATGTTTAGTTAATTATTATTTTTATTAGTGTCATTAGTAGTAGTTTAGTATTATTATTATTATTATTATTATTATTATTATTATTATTATTATTATTATTATTAGATATTAGGGCTATTATTAGGGGTGGGTATTTAGTAGCCTAGCCTTAGTTAGGCATGGACTGGTTACCCATGCTTAAACAAGGCAGCGTTAACCAATATCCAACCATAATAATAATTAGTTAGGCATACCATTACCTAACCTAGAATTATGTAATTGTGTTAGGACTTTGAGATATTACCTGGCTATACTAGCAAGTGTTAAGCATCGTTGAACGGGTGAGCTATCATGACTTTTTCTAAAATTGTGACATATACTTGTATCATCAATTGTATATGAGTATCATGATTGTTTTCCCTAAAATTGTGATGAATGTTTGTATGAATAATAGATAGATGTGAGGTGAAGGAGGTGTTGAGACCATGTAAGGCCGACAACACACCTCACCTGAGTAAATAAGTAAATGTGATGTATCATACATGCATGGGCATTAGGGTAATGTGGATCCATGGATTCTGAACGAGGTATTGAGGCTGGGGAAACCGCAGTGAGCCTTCCCAGTATGGGTTGCCCTGTAGTAAAGTACGCTCATAATAATAGGCAGTATGCCACTGTCTTGTATTGAGGCTGGGGAAACCGTAGTGAGCCTTCCCAGTATGGGTTGCCCAGTAGTAAAATACAATTATAATAGTAAGGCAGTATGCCAGCCCAGTAAAGGCATCTGTTTAATCTGTAGGGTGTATGGGATGTATTCCCACACCTGAAAAAGGAAAGTAAATGTGCCAACTCAAGTGTGTGTCCTGTAACTAAAATTAGTACTATGGTTCATGATATTAAATGAATGTTTTTAAACAATTGTGCATGAGCTCACCAGCATAAGCTGATGTAAAAACTTTTTTAAATATATGTCGCAGGATTAGCAAGTTACAAGAAAAGTTATGATTCCGCTGCTAAGTCAGGTATCAACCGTGCATGATCACCCGAGTTTCAGGATAGGTGTTACATTAACCACCATAACTAACTGCCACAACAACCAAGAACCACCATAACCAATGTCCTATACTACAATTAATCATCACAATCCGTCATTCTCGTCCTAAAAACATCTACAATCTTTGATTAATCATTTCTGTTCTTGAAAGATTCAATAAATTCACCTTCCATTTTCATTTCAGCGAATAATCCTCTGTTTCAATGGGTTACTTTGTTTCTTTTGTTTCTTGATTTGATCAGTCGTTGATCAGATTATTCTATTGAATTGATCATTCGAATCATTCAATTCCATAGATCGATCAATTTGTGATTTGTCTATTCCTATTCAACAATGTTAACTCGAAATCAGTCGTTAGAACAAAAACTTCAAGAACATGATTCCTCATTGGAGGGATTAAAGAATAATATGACGGCCATGAAAGATCAGATTGAAGCTCAAGTATCTGAAATCTTGAAAACTATTCAAAATATGTCTCATACTCAAATTCATGGTACTAGTCAATTTGGGTCTGGTACATTGGAACCCTATAACAGTCACACTAATCGTCTCACAAAGATTGATTTCCCCAAGTTTATTGGAGAAAATGTAGAAGGATGGTTGTGTATAGTAGAACATTTCTTTGCTATAGATTGTACCCCTGAACATGTAAAGGTGAAGTTGGCCATTGTTCACATGGATGATGTTGCCTTGTTATGGCATCAGTCTTTTGTAAAATCAAGAAGGGGTAGTATTGAAGGAACGTTATGGGGGGAATACAAAAGTTTTGTGTCTGCAAGGTTTAGTAGTGTGATTAATCAAGATGCCATGGGGGCTCTCGCTGCCATCAGACAAACTAGCACATTGAAAGATTTATGTCAAGAGTGTGATCTAGCATTAACTAAGGTGTCCATTCTAGATGAATATGATGTGAGTTTGTTTTTTAGGGTTGTCAAGCCTGAAATTGGGTATCCAGTAAGATTGCTAAGACCCAAGGACTTACCTGAGGCTTACTTGTTAGCCAGATATCAGGATGAGATCTTAACTGCCACTAATCCAGGTCGGAATAAGAACATTAAGAGTTCTTATGCTTCTACCAATCGTACCACACATACTTCTAACACAACTAACCTTTCCTTGTTACCCAAACCTACACTTAATCCTAAACCCTTAAACTAAAAAATATGGACATTATCACACAAAGAAATTGAAGAAAAGAGATCCAAGGGAGAGTGTTTTGGATGCCATGAGAAATATTCACCTGGGCATGTTTGTAAAAACAAACAGCCGTTCTCCATTGAGTTAATAGGAGAAGAGACTAATGAAGAAATACCACAAGATTAACTGGAAGATTTAATAGAGATCATGCTGCAACGTATGCATGTGCAAGAACCCAAGATTTCCCTTAATGCAACGATGGGAGTTCCTTCTTTTTTCAACCATGAGAGTCAAGGGGTCTATTGGTACAAAACTTTTGCAGATCCTGACTGATTCAGGGTCCACACACAATTTCTTGGATGAAAAGTTGGCCACCAGGATGAGATGTCCCTTAAAGTCTATTCCAGCAGTTAAAGTCACAGTATGAGATGGAACAAAGGTTACTTGCACCAAAATGTGTCCTGATTTTCAGTGGATGATGCAAGGTATATGGTTTAAAACTGATGTCATTATTATTCCTTTAACAAATTATGACATGGTCTTAGGGTTTCAATGGTTGCAAACCCTTAATGACATTGTCTGGAATTTTAAAGAAATGACTATAAAGTTTAAAGTTGATCAGAAATGGATTGAATTGAAAGGCATAGAAATTAATGACATAACCCTTTGTTATGCTGAAAAAATGGAATCAATGATAGAAAAGGGTCAAGTAATAATTGAAGGGTAGATGTTTAGTTTACAAGCTGTTAATGAGAGTTCATTTCAGCATGAAACTAATGTAAAAAATGAGAAACCTAATGAGGCTTTAAGTAAGTTGTTAGCAACATATGAAGATGTGTTTGCTATTCCAACAGCTTTACCCCCTAAGAGGCCATGTGATCATAGAATTGTACTAAAAGATGAGACCATTACCATTAACCAAAAAGCCTATATATACCCTGCTGCCCAGAAAGATATTCTTGAAAAAATGACCAAAGAACTGTTAGAAACTGGAGTGGTTAGGGACAGTCAAAGCTCCTTTGCCTCACCAGTTATTTTAGTCAAGAAAAAAGATGGATCATGGAGGTTTTGTGTGGATTACAAACAGTTGAATGCTGCTACTGTTAAGAATAGGTTTCCTATACCTTTGATTGAAGAGTTACTAGATGAATTGGGGGGGTGCTAGTGTGTTTTCTAAGCTGGATTTAAAGGCAGGGTATCATCACATTAGAATGGATGAAAGGGATGTGTCTAAGACAGCATTTAGAACACATCAGTGGCAGTTTGAGTTTGTTGTCATGCCTTTTGGCTTAACAAACGCCTCTGCTACCTTTCAATCCCTCATGAATTCAGTTTTCAAAGATTTACTAAGGAAAACTACCTTAGTTTTCTTTGATGACATTTTTGTAACCTCACTCATTTTTCCTCAAATTTTGAATTAATAAAATCACCACTTTACCAATCATATACTTTTTTTGTTCAATTTTTATATGATTTCAAAACAATATATTTTAACCACGTTATACTTCTTTTTATATAATAATAATAACAATAATAATAATAATAATAATAATAAAGAAAAAAATAAATTTCAGAATTTATAAAAATTCATAGAAGTTTAGAAAGGCTTCATTTTCATATAAAAAATAAATAAATAAACTTACTTATGTTTTTCTTAAAAAACAAAGTCAAACAAACCATTACCTAGATTATGGAAAGTTTATGCTTAATTGATTCCTCATAAAGGACCAACACTTAATTTTCGCTCATTACATTCACTAAAAACGATCAGTTACAGCTTAAAAGGAGCTTAACTTACAAGATTTTGACCATGAGAGGTCAAAATTCCAAAACCTTCCAATTCGACAATTTTAGTATAAATTGAGACTACATCCGCATTATGAAAGGGCCGAAAATCAAACCCTCACAACCAATTTTAGCTCCCACTCCCTGTGATGCACGCATTGTCCAATTGTTTGACCTTTCTGTTGACCCAACGATTCGGAAGCATAACAGCTTGTAAGTCTCAAATCTACACCACCTTTTTGTTTGTCAATTATTGTCGAATCATAACCCTTTAACCTTCTGTGGATTTGATTTATAATTAAACGAATTGGTTGGTTAGGGTTCATAGGGTTTAAGTGGGGAAGAAGACTCAAGGGGCTAATAAAATAAATGATTTTGAAATGAAACAGAACACCAAACAGTTGTGTAGACCAGCTGGTGTGGTATCCCTTGATAAACCTTTGGACCGGCCTTGAATCCTGGTTCGAGTTCCGTCTCCTACATTCATTTATTTCTTTTAATTGAATTTTTACAATTCTACTAAATAAGTTTCAATTATAATCACGTAACAAGTCTAGCTCAGTTGGTAATTTTGTGTTGCGTTAACTGATGGAAACCGCCCAAGATTCCAGGTTTGAACTTGGGTCGGCCCCCTTGGCCATTTTTTAAATCAAAATTCTAATACATATTTATATATAAACATGTTAATTATTTTTAAACCTTTATTTTTGTTTTTAACCATAAATAATTCATTATAAATCCATTTTTATACCAAAACTTCACAAAATTTTTTATTTTTTACATTTTAAAATAGAAATATAAATTTTATTTCTAGAAAAGTTAAAAATTGATATTTTAAACTTAATTAAAGTAATTATTTATCTTATTAGATAAATTGTTTTATTATCAATAAATATTAGAACAATTTTCCAAAAATTATTTTATGAAAAATCTATTATGAAAAATCTATTAGTAACCAATCTTTCCTACATGATTTGTCCCAATGTTCATCTTATTTTGTCATTTCAAATATTTAAACTATCTAATATCAAATGTCAATTATGTATAACAATTACTTTTTCAAACAAATATCTTTCCCCACTAGAACCCTAGACTACCTTAGATTTAGATAACATAGACTCGATTAGGTCCCAAACTAAATTATCCTTTATTTGAATAGGATAAGACCTCGAGATCTTGCCTACTTTTCTTTGCAACATTTTAGCTTATTCAAGACTAGTAAACAATGTGAGTTTACATAGCCCTTTTTTACTGTTTTACATTTTTGGGGTGAAACATGTTTAAACTTTTTTTTTTTTTTTGATAAAATAGCAATTACTCATTCTCATTATGTTGAAACTTATTGATTCATTTTGAGTTGTAACAAAAAGACACAGTACAATCATTAACATTGATCAAGCCGCCTGTTTAGATTATAGCGCTATAGGTCTGACAAACCCATCTCCCCGCATAAATTCAGAGATGATCAAAAACAATTACATTTTTACTAACTTGCGAGTTAGGTCTCAGTTGAAACAAGGTTTGATTGTACAAAAGACGCATTGTTACATGCCAGACTCATATTCTTACATTACACATTGCTACATCTCAATTGTGATTGCTATAGAAATTACTATGCAAAACCTATGTATTCTCATCAACTATTTATAGTTGACCCCCCATCTTTCTAACTTAACATGTTTCAGGTTTTACTTGCTATTGGAAATTGTACAAGTCTTGAAATACATAGGAGCTATGGACCTAGTTATATGAATCAAGTTTATGTAATCATTATTTGTATGGAAATTGTAAATCGTATAATAATATTCAACTTTTATTTAGTACCATGAGCTATTGAACAATCATCACTATGTGACACCTCGATGTTTCCGCCATCGGTTGGGGTGTTACAATTTTGGTTTATAGCCTTGATATGAACCAATATGTTCATGATTTGGAACAAGTTTTAACACTGTTGAGAGTTAATTCACTGACGGCAAAGAAGTCAAAATGCTCCTTTGGTGGGTCATCAGTGGAATATGTAGGCCATGTTATTTCAGGAAAGGGTGTGCAGACAAACCCCAATAAAATTGCAGCTATCAAAAAGTGGCCTCTACCTAAAGACCTCAAACAGTTAAGAGGATTCTTAGGTTTAGCAGGCTATTATAGGAGGTTTATAAAGTCTTTTTGGGTGATGGCAAGACCTTTGACTGATTTGTTGAAGAAAGATGCATTTAAATGGAATGAAGGGGCAGAACAGTCATTTTACCGGTTGAAGGAAGCCTGAACTACTGCCCTAGTATTGGCTCTCCCTGATTTGTCTAAGGAATTTGTGGTTAAGACAGAGGCATCTTCCAAAGGTATAGGGGTAGTTCTCATGCAAGAAGGACACCCTTTGGCTTTCATCAGCAAACCATTATCAGTCAGACAGCAGTCATTATCTGTGTATGAAAAGGAACTTTTGGTAATCTTAATGGCTTTCAAACATTGGCATCATTATTTGATTACTAAAAAGTTCGTTATTAAGACTGATCATAAAAGTTTGAAACATTTGTTGACCCAGAAAATTACTACACCCCTTCAACAGACATTGCTTGCCAAGCCTATGGGGTATGATTATGATATATGTTACAAAAAGGGGTGGAAAACACTGTAGCTGATGGTTTATCTAGAGTGTTTGGGTTAGCATTATTTGAAATGGGAATCAGTACTATCAATCCTATGCTGCTGATAAGAATCAAAGATTCATGGGTGAATGATCCTAAAGTGCAGATGATTATTTAGAAGTTATCAAATGGACAAGAGGTCAAGCATTTTTCTTGGGATGGTCAGTTGCTAAAAAGGAAATCCAAACTGTGGATAGGCAATGATGATTAGTTAAAAAGGGATATTATAGAGTTGTTTCATTTATCAACTGTTGGAGGCCATTTAGGCTTCATTGCTACCCTCAAAAAGCTACAATCTTTTTGTCATTGGAAAGGTTGTTCCAAAGCTGTTTTCTCTTTTGTTAAAGCCTGCCATACTTGTCAACAAGCCAAGTATGAACCCATTGCTAACCCTGGCCTTTTACAACCTTTACCTAAACCATCACATGTCCTTACTGATATCTCAATGGATTTCATTTCTGGCCTCCCTAAAGTACAGGGTAAAGACACTATTTTGGTTATCATTGCCAGACTCACTAAGTATGCTCATTTCATTCCCTTATCCCATCCCCATGGTGCACCTCAAGTGGCTCAAGCTTTGCAATATTCTGTGTTTAAATTACATGGTTGTCCTATGAACATTGTAACTGATAAAGATCCTATCTTCCTGAGCCAATTTTGGAAAGAATTTATGAAGTTACAAGAGGTTCAGTTGTCCTATTCCACTGCCTACCATCCTCAAACTGATGGACAGACAGAGGTTTTAAACAGGTGCCTTGAACCCTACCTTAGATGTATGTGTATGCAGGCTCCCACACAATGGCTTAAATGGCTAAGTTTGGCTAAATGGTGGTATAATACTACCTATCATTCAGCAATCAAAACTTCACCCTTTGAAGCCCTTTATGGGTATCCACCTCCCCTGCACATTCCCTATATAGCTGGTGATACTACTATTGTTGTTGTAGAGCAGTTGCATCATGATAGGGAAGTCATGATTGTGCACTTGAAACAGACCTTGACAGAGGTCGGACATAGAATGAAACAACAGGTAGATAAGAATCGAAGTGAAAGAGAGTTTGAGGTGGGAGATTGGGTCTATTTGAAGTTAAGACCCTTTGTTCAGACTTCACTCAAGGTTCAGAAACATTATAAGTTGGGACCAAGATTTTTTGGACCTTTTTTGATCATTGCTAAAGTTGGAAAGGTGGCTTACATGTTAGATTTACCTAAGAATGCACAGATACATAATGTGTTTCATGTTTCCTTGTTGAAAAGAGCTTATGGTCAGCACATTCCTACCCTACCCTACCAGTTGGTGCTCGTTTTGTGTTGCAACCTAGAGCAATTGTGGACAGAAGACTGGTGAGAAGGGCTTATAAGATGGTTGGACAATTCCTGGTTCATTCGGAAGGGCTGCCTATTTCTAAATCCAGACGGGAATTTGAAGAGGATTTTTGTCTGATATTTCCTAGATTTGCAGATTCTTGAGGACAAGAATCAAATTGGGTGGGGGGGGGGGGGAGTTATGTTACAAGTAAAAGGGTATTATGGGTAATATTGTAATAAAGAAGGATTGATAGTGTAATATGTTGATGGTTTGAATGGTTGTTATAGGTAGTTAATATGGGCGGGAATAGTAGTTAGCTAAATTGTGTAAAAAATACCTAATCAATGTGATAATAAAGCTAGCTATGATTTGATCCCTATTCTCTCTTTTGATTCTCTCTCATTTCTTAGCTAACAAAGAGATAGTGATTTAACATAGAGAGAGAAAAGTTAAGGCTTACCATCCCGTTAGATAGAACCAGAAAAAGGTCCGCGGGACCCCTACCAGCACTACCGGTGACAGTGTTACCATGCTGGTAGTTGGATACCCTTGACCAAATCTGGTGGTGCCCCGTCCCCCATAATATTTACTATTTATTTTTGGAGTTAATAGCCAAAATCATCCCAGAGGTTTGGTCACTTTTGCCACTTCAGTCCAAAACCGAAACATTTTACATCTGGGTCCTTCTGTTTTACGTTTTTTTGTCAAAATCGTCCCTGACACTAACCCAGTTAACTTATCTCTTTATTAATTTTAATAATAAACTCAACTATTTATACGGAGGGCCCCGAGATATACATATTTATCTACTCTACTATTTTATCTTTTATTTTATAAAACCAAAACCTTTTTCGAAACTATTTTCTTTTAAAGAACCCCTCTGTTTTATTTCTTTTTAAAACCCGATCAGTTAATTGATAAAAGGTTGAGTAGCAGAAAGTGTGAACTCTGGAATACGATACTCAATACTTACCCTAGAGGCTATACTATGCACGTCAGGTTCTCTACCTATGTGTTGGTTTTAGTTTCTAAAGTAATTATTGTTTACTTCATAAATTTAAAACTTGGTAAAACCGGTTTAGTAAAAATCTCGGGGCCCCCAAGATATGCATTTATTGGGCCCCCCGAGATATGCATTTATGTCTTGGTATGAATGGAGGGCCCCGACACATTTCTGGTACTTACCCGGAAATCCTCTGTTTCCGTCTTGGAGCTCCAATTTCCTGATAAATACAAATAAGAATGAATTAAGTATCAAATATTAATAATATAGCCCTAATTGTATCCTATTATGAGACTGTTTATGCCTGTTTTATATGTTAATTTTGTGAGTTATCACGGTTCAATGTTTTTTATCTTTTGGAAACCACGGCCTCGTGGTTCCACTTTGCATCATGCCGAAGGTGCAACCGATGGGGACGGTGGCCCCCAAGTCCCTCTATGAATGGAAAGAAAAATGTTTCTATGTCAAGAGGGGGTCATCCCCGTGGCGATCCTGTGGAAGGTGCTGGGTTAGCGCCAGAAGCTCACGGAGTATCCCGTGATGACGGGATATAATGAGAAGTAGTGGTTCGTGGATTTGACGACCCACACGTCTCCATATGACGTGCATTAGTAACAGGAGGCCTTCCTGGTGTATATTGGAATGAGCCGCCAATACTTGGTGCCTGGTCAAGAGCCATTCCTCTGCGACGAGGGTAAGTATCTGTTCATGCGTTATGTTTATAATAACCTTTAAAATACTGGCTAACTTCGTGTTTTCTAGGTGTGATGAAGCTTGACACGTTTTTGTAGCGCGACAATGCCAGGATGAAGTGGCGGGCCCTGCCGGCGGATAAGCCGTCACGGGTTGAAGAGCTGGTGGGCAGGTTTTACCAGCCCTATTTAAGGGGGTAGAGTTGTAACGCGCCAAAATCCATCATACGCGCCATAATTCTATTATTAACGTTTTGGGCTTAATCAAGCTAAACAAATACTAAATGATACAAAATACTCAACCTTGTAGTTAACTTGGTTAAATACCATGAGACTAATAATACTAAGACCATAACTAGAAACTAACTTGGTTATTGGTTTTAGTTAAAACAATTCCTTATGTGTAGTAGAGGGGCCAAAACTGTCATAAGGCCATAATGGTTAAAAAAATAAAAAAAAAATGAAGAGGAAGCCATCTCTACATCCTAGAGATCGACTTCAACACACACAAACACCACAAATCACACACACTAACCCAAAACCCCAATTCTTATCCAAATCAGGCTAAAATCAAAGGGGAAATCCGTGCATTAAGCAAAAAAGGATTATCTAAGGTCCAACACACCCAAAGGTATTAGTTATTTGATTCAATTTGATGTATACTTCATCAATGAACATGGTGAAAATTCTTGGGTGTTTTGTAAATGTTAAATTAGTGATCATTAGAGGTTGCTCTAGCATTAGAGAACCTTAATCATGTTTAATCTAGTCAAAAGATGCTGATACATGCATGAATTGTGTGATTCATGTGAAATTATTGAATATGTGAAAGGTGGGTTTTATCATTAGTTGAGGACCATACCTAATTTGTAATTCTAGCATCTTCTAAGGATGAAGTTGTGAGATTGTGAACTAAAAAGTAATATTAACTTGCTAGACGTAATAATCTTGACTATTGGTGGATCCATGAGGTCCCCAAGTCCTAAAGATAAGTCTAGGAAAATACCGCTTACAAGGTGTTTAATGAAATGCCATAATAAACTCAATCGTATTTAGGCATTGACAAGTTTGATGAAAACTTGGGTGGTTATATGAATAATGTCTAAGAACATGTTTTTAATCAACTATGTGGAGTACACATCTAGGTGTGAGTACCAGAGACATTGTTTGGTCAAGAAATCTCGAAATGAGGTAAAAGGGAAGCAGGCATAAGGTAAGTCACTCGATGACTTTAACTCATTTATGTATGAAATAAGATATTAGCATATATACATACATATCCATGGTTAAAATTTACTAAAGGAGCTTCTCAAATGGAAGCTTAGACTAGAATGCAAACTTGATAGAAAATGACCTTAGTCAAAGGGTGAAATCGTCCCAATTAGGCTAATGGGTCTAAATTGGGGAAAATGCTAGTTAGACAAGAACCTTAAATCGAAGGTCAAACTTAATTCAAATATAGGTATTGATTGTTTGCTTGAGTATAATCGTAGGCCATTTTGTTAACAATCTCAAGTGAGCCCAAAGTGAAAAAGGCATGAGTAAAGATAAGTCATAATCATGACTTCATAAATATATGTATACTTCGTAATTATACTATTGGGAGTGTCGTGGGAAATGAAATGCTATTGTGATTCCCAATAGGCATATAATTTATAAATAAAACCGTATCATAAGTCACATGGGCCAGGTGAGTAAGACTGAGAGAAGTGGCACATGTGGCCATGGACACGAGGCATCGCCACAACGGTGGAGTGGCTTAGATGGGCACACACCTTATCAAGTCAAAGCTTGATTACTCGTTTGTAAATCACAAATACAAATTTAGGGATCACAAGGGGTTATGTTTCAAAGGTAAGAAATTGTCATGATATGAATATGCAATAGTTTAGATAATCAAACTCATTCTTTGTTGATCCTAGCATGTTAGTATGTATACGTTACATGAGAACGGGTTGAATAAACTAATTGAAAAGTTCTTGAAATCTTAGGATTTCACAAAAATTTATTCTTGGTTGTTCCTCACCGAGTCAAGGGTCAAAAGGAGAATAAAACTCATTAAGATCTGCACTAAAATCAGACCAAAGAGCATAACACGTGAGTTGTATCTGATACCGGCGTCCAAGACTCTGGTCTGGGCGTCCAAGACGCTGGCTGGGCGTCCCAGGCGTCGCTTAGTTTCGGCCACCAACGTCCCAGATGCCGGTCTGGACGCTGGTTGCTGGTTTTCAAGTTTCAACTATTTTGATTCTATTCGATTATTTTATCGATTAACAGGTTCTTTGGCCTTGTTTAACCCTAGGTATGAAGCTCATTAATGCCGGAAGCTGATCAAGCTATTCGAAGAACCTAACGCGCATATCTCATGAAACACTTCCGCATAATTCTTGTTTATAAACATTGTATGGTAATGGGGTTTGAAACTAACTTGTAAACGTATGGATCCATAGACACTCATTTGTAAATCTTATTTTATTTGGTCAAACCTTTGGAAATGACGTCTGAGTTTAAAAGCTTGAATTTAACCCCAATGTTTACAGTCTAAATCATGTGATTAAGTCACTAAACCCGTTTTCTCAGGTTGGATCTTACAAGTGGTAATCAGAGCCCAAGGTTAAAATGACATATGCGTTGGTTCAACCTTGATCATCGATCCGGTAAGGAGTTCATTTCCTAGTCATTTAATCTAGTTAGAAAAATGTTATACATTATAATAGAACATGAGTCAATCAGGAATAAACATGGGGACGGTGTATTAAGCACTTAAATCTGGCATTACACCAATCGCACGGTCGAGTTGGGCTAAGGCTCAGCCGAACCAGGAATTGAGAAACATGATTGAATCACCAAAGTGATGTGATTGAATAAAACACAAGTAGCATAATAAAATGAATATGCCATAATACATTAAATAAACAATAAAGGCGAGATAAAGGCCTTATCAAAATATATAAAAGCACGTTGCATTGCATCCACGAACAAAATAAAATTCAAATTAAATAAGACGGGTGATCGGAAATTGTTTACCTGAAAAGTATCGTGGTGACTACGATAAGATCACCGTGTCATGTGTGGATTGCTTACCCTGGCTAGTTAAATGTTAAACACATGATACCATGGGCTTCTCGTGATCTACAAGCTTACTCTCAACGTAACAAGGACTGAGTCAGGAAAGAGGCATATGAAATCTCAACTATAGGACCCACGGGGTCTTACAATAGGGTCAATGTTAAATAATTTGAGAGGCCGAGTAGACCGGGTATGTAAAACCAATGCATAAACGACCCACAGGGCCGTAGAGCCAAAGGTATTACCACAACGGTTACACGGACCAAGATATGATTGAACCTTAATCGAAGGTTAACCCGTAAGTAGACTTGAACTTTAATCAAAGGTTAAGTCATAATTAAACTCGAACCTTTATAAGAGGGAATGGAAAGTTGTTTTAAGGAGACTTTGTTTTAATGATGCCGAGTTTAGTGAATGATGGCAAACTGTTGTTAAGGATATGGGACTTGAAGTGTATGACATATTATTATTTGAGTATGTTTCTAAACATACTTTGTTAATGTCTTGTTTCCGGAAGTTGATTTGTGGGAATTCTTTCATACAATTGTTATATGACCATTCAAGCGAACTTTTAGTACACATTTTTCTGCTATTGTTATCCCCATATTTACCATTAAAAATAACAAATAACAAAAGTTTTTTTATTTGTTTTACTAACAGAGAGTACCTGATGGTTTTTCTTCTGTCTATCTTCGTGCTAAAGTTTCAGAGGCTTTAGTAGCTATGAAGTTTGGTGAGCTTTCATGGTGTTTAAAGATAATTTCTTTGGAGAAACAATATTATTTGTATGATGGATGGTTGAAAGTAGTTAAAGATCTAAGTTGGATGTTTTCAATTTTGTCTTTCTGGAGATGAGAGACATGTTCACATTTGAATTTAAGGTTTTTTTAAACAATTCTACTACTCTTTTTCGGCAAAATCTCCAACTTGAACAATCAGTTGAAGGTATTGAAATTTCTGATGATGCTCAGCTTGATATGCAGGTTAAAAAACCGTTTATATGTTTTGTATATAATATAAGAATTTATATTTAATTGGTATAACATCATATCTAATGTTATGTACTAACATATTTGCTTTAAATGGTTGTACAGGTAGATGATTTGGATAAGAATATTACTTTTGAAGTTTATGAGCATGATGTTGTGGATTGATAAACGTTATGTAAGTTATATATTACTTTATGTTTTGTATTTTTCATTATCTTACTGAACTTAATTAAGTAATAATGTTTTCAATATACATCAACTTTTCAGCGACTTCATGCTATAATAGTTAGATTAGCTAAGATTAGTTGGCCACATAAGATTTTGGTTCAAGTGAATGGTGGTGAAGTAAACGAGTATAAACTTTATGTGGAACAATATAAGAATAGAAAATGGTATTACTTAAATTTTAATAATTAAATTTTGCATTTAATTTTAATAATACAACTAACACTCTTATATTCTCATTTCATAGGTTTGTGGTTAGTTGATGGGTAAACTTTACAAAATCCAAAGGTTTGAAAATGGGTGATTGGTGTAATTTCAAGTTTGATGAATCAGAAGGAATTTTGGTCATAACTAAACATTAATCGTATGGTAGGCAGTGAAAATATTTTGATGTTGATATAATGTTAGCATATTGGTGGTGTTTAATTATAAATCTTAGGTTAAATGTATTAACTTCATGACTCTTTATTTTGTAATTCTGAATATGGTTATTTTAGGTCGACAAACGTTGATCAGTTTTGATGTAAATTTATATGAAGAATTTTGAAATTGTAAATGTGATGTCATTGTTAGTAACAAGGTTTTAAGGCAACATATGTTTGAAGGAAATTGTTTGAGGATCATCTGTTTGATTCAACAACAGTTTTAGAAATATCTCATTAACTAACTCTAGATAATTGAATTTATAATTTGTTGTTTACTAAACATACCATAGTCGTTGTTCTGTTTATGTTTTTTATATTTTGGTGAGTAATTGTTTTAAATAAAGATATACACTTCCCGTGTTTTCACATGGGGTTTCACCTAGATGTTCATGTATTTATATATTTTTTTAGATGTTTAAAGTTTTCTTTAGTTGTGACTGTATTGAAGTTACCTAATTTTTTCTCTGCAAATGAAGTATAGGGGTTTATATTTAGGGGATCCTCTGTTTTTTTTTTAATATCTGTTATCTCAACAGAGCTTTAATCCGTCTGTTGATTTATCTTTCTCTGGTTGTAACACCTTTCAGTATTAAACATCTGGTCAGTACTATTAACTGGTATCGTGAAAGGAACAAATGTTACTAAACAGTTTTTGCTTACAACAGACGATTGACTTCTTAATGTTGTCTTTAACAAACAGACCATAAAATGTGAAATAGTCTTCCCGTGTTTTCACACGTGATTTCACCTAGTAACTATATATAAAGCAAAGCACCCATGATGACATGACATCTATTGAGGCCATTCTCCCCCATTGAATGTGTCAAGTGATAAATTGTGAGAATTTTAAAAAAAAAATTCTCTTTCATGTGCATGGCACATGCACTTTATCTCACGCTTTTTAGCATTAATAATATTTTTATACGACATTTTTGTGAAAAAAAATTACACCAAATTAACGAGCATTTTATTATCTTTCTAACGAGTACCACAGTGCTATACAAAAAAAGAAAAACAAAGCCCGACTTTTTTATGTGGGGTTAATGAAATAGATACTTAAATTATATATGAGTAGAGAAAATAGTCTGAAAACATGAAAAGTTACCTTTTTTTTTAAATGGCACGTGGTGCAATCGGTGGAGCTCCAGCTAACACCTTGGGCCCGCCTGTACTGATTACCCATTCTTTTTAGTCGATAACAGTTAGATCATGTTTCTTTATCTTTAAAATGGATCTTTACTGCTTACTTATTGATTGTTTTATTTAGTGAAAATTGAACATGTATATCAATAATTAACATATGCTCACTTTAAACATCAGAATCACGTACCATCATCATCATCATGACATATCATTTGATACCAATTTTTTTTTTCGAGTTCACATCACAACTTTAGAGTGTATTGAGAACGTAACAATTGTATAGAGACGCGTGTTGATCCTTTACAAAAAAAATCTAAAAACGACTTATTCTTTTTATAGTTTACAAAAAAAAATCTAAAAGACGCGTGTTGATCCTAAGTGCTAAGCTTACCTCACTGAGAGTTATACGCCGACAGTAGCAGTTTTCCCGATGACGCTCTTGAGTAATGCTGTTAGTGTTTTCTTGTTGGTACGTCCTCCCACTGTTGAAGATGGGAAGTGTAACATCACACAAATTTTCTTTATATATATATATATAGAACTCCATCGTTTATTCATCCGATTCATGTTTACAGTATCTTTACCATCCATTTTGTTAATTTTTTTTGTTTAAATAAGGACTTATAATCAATATTAAATTGGATTGTATTAAAAATTCTGATTTAAAAACGTTAAAAAAATGTTTGCCTGTGCCAGGATTCGAACCCGAGTCCCTGGCGGGCTAAACCTTAACCACACCACACAAACCACTACACCATTTGGTGTTTTGTGATGTTAATTAAAACCAATTAAACTTAAATCCTTTCAAGGTCCTTTAGTCAAACCTGAAAAGTCAAACGTAGTCTCCTAGTCAAGTCAAGTCAAAGTGTTAGTAAATATGGTCTCCTAGTCAAGTCAAAGTGTTAGTAAATATGGTCTTCTAGTCAAGTCAAAGTTGTTCCTAAATTCTAGCCTAGTCAAAGTAGTCCCTAATTACAACTCCAAATTATACACTATAAATACACTAGCCTACCATTCAACTCTTTGTACCATAAAAAAAAAAACATTATTATCCCATCTCCCATATACTAAAGTTTTCATCCATCATTATCTCCTCTAGCTAGTTCCGAGTTTTCCAAGGCATTATTACTAAGTGTTTGCATGCTCAATAAAACGCACGAACTCATTATGCACCTAAGGTGAGTTTACATAGCCCCTTTTTCTGTTTTACATTTTGGGGTGAAACATGTTAAAACATTTTATACACTATCATTTACTCATTCTTACATTGTTGAAACTTGTGATTCAATTACACTATCATTTACTCATTCTATCATTTGACTGTAACAAAAAGACACAGTACAATCATTAACATTGATCAAGCCGCCTGTTTAGATTATAGCGCTATAGGTCTGACAAACCCATCCCCCCGCATAAATTCAGGGATGATCGATAATAGTTACACTTTTACTAACTTGCGAGTTAGGTCTCAGTCGACACAAGGTTTGATTGTACAAAAGACGCATTGTTACATGTCGGACTCATATTCTATCATTACTCATTATTATTCTTCAACTATGAATGCTATATAACATATTGTTTTCAACTATATGCAAAAACCTATGTATTCTCACCAACTATTTATAGTTGACCCCCCCCCCCCCATCTTTCCAACTTAACATGTTTCAGGTTTATTGCTAATGGAAGTTGTACAAGTCTTGGAACACCTAGGAGCTTTGGACCTAGTTTATATTAATCAAATTTTGTAATCATTATTTGTAAGGAAAATTGTAAATTGTTTAATATTATTCAACTTTCATTTAGTACCATGAGCTATTGAACAATCATCAATACGTGACATCCCGATGTTTCCGCCATCGGTTGGGGTGTTACAGGAAGGGGTAAGGCAGTTGGCCCAGACAACATCCCAATTGAAGCGTGGAAGTGTTTAGGAGAAGAAGGAGTTCAATGGTTAACTAACTTCTTTAATAGTATATTCAAGTCTGGAAAAATGCAAATCAATGGAGAAGTAGTGTCATGGTGCCTATATAAGAACAAAGGAGACGCCCAATGTTGTGGAAGCTATAGAGGAATTAAGTTGCTGAGCCACACTATGAAATTATGGGAAAGAATAATTGAGACTAGGATTAGAAAAGAAACTCATATTTCGTTAAACCAATTTGGCTTCATGCCAGGGCGGTCAACTATTGAAGCGATTCACATTCTAAGGAGACTAATGGAGAAGTATAGGGAGAAAAGGCGGGACTTGCATATGGTATTCATTGACTTGGAAAAGGCATACGACAGTGTCACGCGTAAGCTACTTTGGGATACTTTTGAATGTAAGGGGGTGCCGGGGAAGTATATAGATATAATTAAGGATATGTATGAAAGGTCTGTCACCAGCGTTCGGGCTCCTGTAGGGGATACTGATCCCTTTCCTGTGGAGATAGGACTCCATCAAGGGTCTGCTTTGAGCCCATTCCTCTTTGCGATGGTACTAGATGAGCTGTCCAAATCGATTCAGGAGGCAGTGCCGTGGTGTATGCTTTTTGCTGATGATATTGTGTTAGTGGCGGAGACCAAAGAAAGTCTGAATGCGAGGGTAGAAGATTGGAGAGCATCTTTAGAAAGCAATGGGTTAAGGATTAGTCGCTCGAAGACAGAGTACCTCTACTGTGGTTTCAGTGAAGCAGGGGACGTCAGCGACACGCAGATCACCATCGATGGCCAAGCGGTCCCGAAGACAACGACTTTCAAATATCTAGGATCTTTTGTTCAAAATGATGGAGAGATAGATAGAGACGTAACCCACCGTATCCAGGCCGGCTGGCGTAGAAAAGCAGCCTCTGGGGTTTTGTGCGTCAGGAGGTTCCCAACTAAACTAAAGGGTAAATTCTATAGAGTTGCAGTCAGACCGGCTATGTTGTATGGGTCGGAGTGTTGGGCCATCAAGAAGACTCAAGCCCGCAAGATGGATGTAGCAGAAATGAGGATGCTTAGGTGGATGTGTGGGTACACAAGGCTAGACCGAATAAGAAATGAGCTTGTTAGGGATAGGTTAGGATTGGCTAAGATTTCTGAGAAGATAAAGGAGTGGAGATTGAGATGGTTTGGGCATGTGAGGAGAAGGCAGACGTCAGCAATAGTTAGAGTAGTGGAAGCGCTGACTGTTGAGGGTAGGAGGAGTAGAGGTAGACCCAAGTTGACCTGGGATAAGCGTATTGAACACGATTTGATAGATTTGCACCTCTCTGAGGACATGGTCCAAGATAGGAGTTTGTGGAGACGTAGAATTAAAGCTAAGGATTCTTAGGGACTGTCCACCTTTCCGTTGGACTTGTTATGTGTTAGTAACAATGCTTGCATATATGTTGTGTCCCATGTTACATATTCTCCTTTGTCTGTCATCACTTACTATATTGTTGGTACTTGGTAGTCTTATTTTATATATACCCATTCTTTCCTGTTTAGAGTCGGGGGTCTCCTTGAAAGCAGCCTCTCTATTCCTAGGGATGGGGGTAAGGTTTGCCTACATCCCACCCTCCCAGACCCTACCAATAGTATTACTATTTGTGGGATTTACTGGGTATGGTTGTTGTTATTTTATCACTTTATACGTTCCCACGAGATAAAATAGTGTCAAATGTATAATTCTATATGGGTGTTAGCTTTAACTCATTCTATCATTATTATAAGTTTATAAGACCACCCGTAGTGGGGCTCCATTGGGGCTTTATATTCAAAAATAGCGCCCCCCACACCGCTACAGGGGGGCGCTATATGCTGATTTGAGGGGTGGGCTTTATATTTATAACGCCATATGCATGTTTTGCCATCCAATCAGACCTTGCCATGTGGCAAGGTCAAAGGTCAACTTTTTTTTTTTTTTAATAATAATAATAATAATAAACTTTATAATAATAATAAACATGATAATAATATTAATAATTGAAAATTTTAAATTTTAAACGGTTACTGTTCCAAACCGTTTGAAATTCAAAATTTCCCCCCAAACCGTTTAAATTTCAAAATTTGAATTTCAAACGTTTTCCCCCCAAACCGTTTGAATTTCAAAATTTGCTAACCCTATAAATAGGTAACCAAATCAGATTTATCAACCACACCTCCAATTCCTCATCCTCCTCCTCAAACCATAATATGTCTGGTTTTCAACCAGGAGGCTCATCCTCCTCTAACCTCCGACAGTACTCTCGCCGGTATCCCAGGGGACGGGGCCGTCCCCGGAGACTACCATTCTCCTCATCTCCTCCTCCTACTGCTGCTCCACAACCTCCTATTTATCCTCCTCCTCCTCCTCCACAACATTGGTTATATCCCCCTCCTGCTGCTGCTGCACAACCAACCTTTCCTCCTGCTGCTGCTGCACAACCAACCTTTCCTCCTCATCCTCCTGCCGATGATGACTGGACGGATGAGGAATTGGTCTGGGCTATGGATTATGTCATGGCCCAGCAACAAATGGAGCGACTAACGTTGTCGCCCCCTACCCCCTGGGCTGCTTCACTCCCCCAACACCAGACTACCCCCACCCCCACCCCCATCCCCCAACAGCAACCTACCCCCATCCCCATCCCCCAACAACAACCTACCCCCATCCCCATCCCCCAACAGCAAACTACCCCCATCCCCATCCCCCAAGACCATGGGACTTCCCCAACTGAGGGGGACTTGGAAGCCCTGAGGGAGATTGAGGAGGAGGAGTACTACTATAGCCAACCTACCCCTCGTAGTGAGTACTACTACTTCCCCTCAGATGCGAGATCTGATGGACGGGACAGCTCACGTTCCGTCTCACCCGAGTACTACTTCCCCTGGGACAACTACTCTCCATAGTGGAGAAAATTAGGATTAATAATTAATTTAGGATTAATAAGTAATTTAGGATTAATAAGTAATTTAGGAATTTAGGATGTGTGTAACTTTTTTTTTTAATATCAGTTGTGTGTTTTTATTATTATTTGTGATTTTTTTATATTTATTTGCATTTTATTTTAATTATTTTGAATTAAAAGATTAAAAAAAAAATAAAAAAATCAACCAATCACAAACAGGGGCTTTATAAATAAAGCCCCACCACTACACCCCTTTTTCAGTTTCTCTCTCCACGCTGACTCAGCAGCCACGTGGACCAATCACATTCGGGGGCTTTATAAATATAAAGCCCCACTACACATGGTCTAACTTTAATTTAATTTAATTGTTTAAAAATTAATCCACATTTGAGCTGAGTCAAGATGGCTAGACTCGAATGTAAAGAAGATGCCATTTAAAAAAGATGCTGCGCCGTTAATCATTTTAATAATAAAAATAATAATAATAATAATAATACAAAACATAGAAACCGTCTCTCTTACACAATTATGTGTATCTATCTTTTTATATATAAACACAGAAAAGCTTTCACAAATTATCTTAAGAGAGAGAGAGAGAGAGAGATTTTTCTAGAGAGAGAAACAGCAACACCAAGAAGAAGAAGAAGATAAACTTGCATTGAATTCTCCTTTCAAATTCCTAATATTATTCAATTACCATTTTTAAAACCTTTTGCTGTTAATTTCAATAAATATTTATAAATCTGTGATGGTGATGGAAGGTACCGAGAGTTGTAGTAGTAGAAGCGTCGAATCATCACCGTCACCGTCACCGTCACGTTCGGTAACTAACATTAACAGTAGCGGTCACCGGCAACAGATGAAGAAGCTTGAGGTTTATAATGATGTGCTTAACCGACTCAAAGAGTTGAATAACGAAGAGGCTAATGAGCCTGGATTCGACGATGAACTTCTCGCTCATTTCAATCGCTTACCGACTAGGTATATAAACTCTACTGTTGTTAGATGCGTCAGTTTGTGTGTGTAAATGTGTAATTCAGGTTAATTAAGTTTGAGATTTTATGGAAATAGCCGGTTTTTAGGCTGATTTATCTCGTTTGTGTTTTTAACCTAATGATTTGTTGTTTTAGTAGACAAAGACGCTTTTCGCGTCTACATTTATGTAGTTTATTCCTCCCCTAGATATTAACTATTGACTTAATATGTGTAGGATGAGTTTATTTATTTATTTTTTTTTTCTGCGTCGTTGAGATCGATCTTCTAGGTTAAAGAATAATTGACGACTTAATTAATTCGACAAAGATAATGTTAAATACTATTATACAATGCAAGAGGATTGGGGTGAAACAGTCATATATGCGGGGCCATGTTTGAGTATGAGATTAGATTTATTAGCTTAATTTTATACAAGTAGACACTGCACAAGTTATTATTATTATTATTTGCATTTTTTTATGCATAATGGTTTCTTTGTATATTGAACGTGAAGTGATGATCAACCAAAGGTTTTAGTTTGTATAATGGCTATTGCAGCTGAGCTCCTATTTCAGGCAACTAAAAGATTAAATAATTTTGTTGGGTTGTCAAATAGGATCATATGCTGCATTTGAGTGTGTGCACATGATTTAGAATCAAGGTTTGTTGCATACAAGCTGATCTTAGAGCAAAAATTTTGTTATGTGTGATTATGATTTGGGAATGCGTATTTTTGTTTTATTGGTCATTGTTTGAGTTTAGGATTAAAATGTGAAATCATTTGGTAGCTGGATTCGCTATATTATCTTTCTCAAACACACACATGCAAACTGCAATAATTGGATAATGCAGTCGTGGTTTAATCTTATTTGTTGTATTGCTGCAGGTATGCGCTAGATGTAAATGTGGAAAGGGCGGAAGATGTACTCATGCACAAACGGTTACTGCATCTGGCTCATGATCCTGCTAATAGGCCTGCATTTGAGGTCCGGCTGGTACAGGTTAGCTAATGCACCTAGAAATCCAACAAAGTTTATTGGGAAAGTTTGAGCTTTTATTAATTGATGACGGGAACATTTAAAATATCACCTTCCTGGGTTGAATGTTGGGTAAACATAACCGTTGTTTATATGCAGGTTTCTACAACAACCGAGGGTAGCTCTGAAGATGTAGTTTATTCAAGCTCTCCTAGACAGCAACCAGCACAGAGGTAAAATTTAATTGAAAATAACCAACAACTTTGTTTGTTTACCTAATCAAGCTTCAATGAGGTTGGAACTCCAATGCTCTTTTTTATGCTACAAATAAGTTTTCTTGGTTCTCAAGGTCGTTTCTTTACCATTTGTTTTTAATGCGAGTGTTAATATAATTTTTTGTGACAGTATTCATCCGCCACCTGCCTTCGGGTCATCCCCTAATCTTGAAGCCCTTGCCCTCGAAGCAAATGAGTCTCAGGGTCAGAATGGGGATAGTGCTGTAAATAGCTACTCAACACTTCCCAGGTGCGTCTTCAAGAATCACTATGATTTCTTGCATTAGCATGCAATAAATTTACTTGAGAATTACTTTTAAACTTCTCAGTTTGGTATATTGCATTCTTTTCTTCAGAAGCCTCACATATTTAGATATTTCTAAGCCAAATTCTGTTCTTATCATTTTCATTTCATCTGGTGACACTCTTTTCTGTCATTAACTCCCATACAGGCCTATGCATGAAATTACGTTTTCAACAGATGACAAACCAAAGCTTCTAAGTCAGGTGCTTATTTTTTTTTCTCTGAAAACAAACCCCACCACGGAGGGTTTTATATCTATATGAACTTTCTTTGAGTAGTTATTGGCAGTTTACGGATACTAACATGTTAATGATTCCAGTTGACTGCTTTGCTGGCTGAAGTGGGACTGAACATCCAAGAAGCGCATGCTTTTTCCACAGTGGATCGATACTCATTAGATGTCTTTGTTGTTGATGGTTGGCCATATGAGGTATGTTCTTGAACTACTAATTACTAAATGTATCTTATAAAAGAAGTGTAGTTGGATTTACTTATTTTCTCTAGTCCGTGTCAAATGCCTGTTGCCTGCACCTCTACTGTTTTAGCTTGACTTTGTCTCAGAGATTGAAAATTCGCTGCACATGTTTTCAGGAAACTGAGCAGCTCCAAACTGCACTGGAAAAAAAACTTTTTAAGCTTGAGGTATGCACCTGCAAATGAAGATATAATTAAAAATTGACTACTGCTAGTTAATTACTGTATGTTACAAGCACCTTTGCCACTATTGGAATTTGTTGTCATCATATATATGGCCATTTTTATCTGTGCAGAAACAGTCTTGGCCAAGTCAAAGTTCATCATCCCCTTTAAGTGAGCTGGAGCAACCAAGCGGGCCATGCCAAAATCGCCTAACGATACCCAATGATGGGACCGATGTTTGGGAAATTGATACACGGTATCTGATACTTGACCACAAAGTTGCATCTGGGTCGTATGGTGATCTGTAAGTGTTTTTTAATAAGTATTTCTTGAGTCACATTCTTGGATTTTGCAGTTGGTACACATAATAAGCTGAACTTCATTAATTGATGCAGATACAAAGGTACATATCGTAGTCAAGAAGTGGCTATCAAGATACTAAAAACAGAGCGCGTAAACACAGATTTGCAGAAAGAATTTGCCCAGGAAGTTTACATCTTGAGGTCAGTCAATATTTACTCTTGTATGTTTGCACTGTTTGGCTGCAGTCCTTCTCAAATTGTATAACTGTTCTTTCATACATTTGAAATTCAGCAAGATTTACTGTGTGCAGGAAAGTCCGGCATAAGAATGTAGTGCAGTTTATAGGAGCATGTACCAAGCCTCCAAGCTTGTGCATTGTAACAGGTAATACTCGTAAAACCCATGTATTAATTCAAACTTTGTACTTCTAAGGGAAATAGGCTGTATTTTAGTTTTTAAACTCTTACCGTTTCACTGTTAATTATAGTCTGTTTTACTTTTGTGGAACACAGAATTTATGAGTGGGGGAAGTGTGTACGACTATTTACACAAACAAAAGGGTACATTTAAGCTTCCAACATTACTAAAGGTCTCAATTGATATATCGAAGGGTATGAATTACCTGCATCAGAATAACATAATCCACAGGGACTTGAAGGCTGCTAATCTTTTGATGGACGAACATGAGGTTAAATACTGTCTTTCTATAGTTTTGACATTTATTTCTCTGCTATCATGTTATTAGTTGGTGGCTCATACTCTAAGCAGTTAATGCGGTGGGAAATCGAATATCGGTCAAGGGCCGATATTTGATATATAGGTTATCGCGGTGGGATATCGGCGGGATATCGGTAATTTTAATATCATGTAGAATTTTAATATTTATATATTAACATAATATAAAACCTAAACATAGTCATATATAATACTAAATTACTAATAGTAATATCAAAAGTCAAGACTCCAAAGTGTCAATATTTGAAATGTTATCTATATATAACCTAAAACATAATAATATATAACACTTACAAATTTGATGGCAGTCACAGACGAATGGTAGAAGACGAATGAGAGACAAATCTGTCCACTTTAGGGTTTTAGAAGCGTTTTTGGGTAGTTGGGCTCTTAATATTTATGGGCTTATTCCAAAAAAAAAAAAAGATTATTATTGGCTTTTATTGTAATTTGGCCTATAAAAAAGCAAAACCTAGAAATGTGGCGCTATAACCGATATATGAGTATCAAAATATCGGTGGGATATCAGCAAATATCACCGATAATATCCGTACCGATATTTGACACCGAATATCGGTGAGGGTCCAATAACCGATATCCCACTGCTATCCCACCGATATTGACTGCTTAGCTCATACTTTAGGTTCTTATCACTTTCTATTGAACCTTAAAGCATGACAGGATACTAGAGTTGGCTATATGGCCCAGCTAGCAGGGATTGGGTTAATCCTTAATACTTTTTGTCCAAATTTAAAACTTGTTACGCATATACAATGGGATTACCGGATATGATTATCAATAGTATGTTATTTCAATCCTAATAGAGTTTTATTTTCTTTCAATAAAGAAATAAATTGTTCGGAGGTGTTTTGCTTTTGAAAATTACCGTTTTAGCCTCTTTTAGTTTACCTATTAGAGATGATACATAACCTGGCTTGATCTGTTTATTAGTCAATGGTTTGAAATTGGCATCTCTATAATAGGCATCTTTAGTGACATATTTTGTATTAATTACTTTATTTCTGCTATACACTTGATACCAAATTCTCCATGACACTTTGCTTTCAGGTTGTTAAGGTAGCTGATTTTGGTGTTGCGAGAGTGAAGGCTCAGACTGGTGTCATGACAGCTGAAACGGGAACATACCGATGGATGGCTCCTGAGGTACCATTTCTTTAAAAAAAATTACAGAAAAAAATATACAGTTGTGGTACTAAATTTATGATATGGACATGTATGCCTACAACATGATGCATAGGTATACATGTAATGTTTAGCTAAAGTAGCGTCTTGAAGGCTGAATTGGAAAGAGCACAATTATGGAAAATAAACAGAAGAATGGGGGAGAAAAAGAAGAATATGAACTAGTTTAAGTGACAATTATGGAAGTATAAGTATTATACAAGTCTAAAACTAATCAATCAAATAAAAGGACAATTTTCATGCCTTACTACGTACAAGAAAAATGATGTAATGGTAATTTCCATAGGGTTCTTTAAACTTACTAGAGCTTGTAGTTATGTACTGAATATACGCCAGCCTGTGGCGGGATCAGAACTTCTTAGTGGATGGGTTATCATAACATTCTATTCTATGCCGATTATAACCAAGGGTTCCAACTCATCTTATTATATGACCAGATGGTCAGCGGACCCTCTTGACCGTCCCCCGGTTTGGCCCGTTTGATTCATTTTACCAGCTAGAGATGAAAAAAGAATATATAAATAAATGGATCAAAATTGCCACCAACCAACCTTCTAGAAAACTGATTATATTAAAAAAGTTACATTTATAAAATCATCGTTCACATTTTGTCTTTGATTTTTCCTAATAAGTTACTTCTTTTGTATTGAAGGTTATTGAACACAAGCCCTACGATCATAAGGCTGATGTTTTCAGTTTTGGGGTTGTATTATGGGAGTTGCTAACTGGGAAGGTATATTTTTTTTTTTTTTGGGAATGGGTCATTTGTTTGGGTGATTATTATTTACATTAGAATTTATATATTTTCTTTTGTCCAGCTTCCATATGAGTACTTAACCCCCCTCCAAGCAGCTGTTGGCGTTGTTCAAAAGGTGAACCATTTTATACATGCACAATATTGCTCTAGGTTAACCAAACCTGATCCGGCTTGTTTCAATCCCTACTAAAAATGATACATTTTGACCAGGGATTTAAAAATAAAATAAAATCTGAACACGAAATATTCAGGACGAGTATTGCTCTAGGTTAACCAAACCTGATCCGGCTTGTTTTAGAATTTTATGGGGGTTCGTGATGGGTATGGTATTAGGTGATACTGCCCCATCATCCGGATGTATTAATATACTATGTAATCTTAAAGAGAATAATTAGTAGTATGTTGAAGTTGTTAGAACATGCAATTATTATTAATCTTATAGAAATTTTACAAGTGTAGTTGAGTATTTTATATATTAATTCAGTTTTCAAGTGAGTTCAAGGTCCGGTTAGTGGGCATCCCAACGCTTACTTTTAACCACATATGATTCTAAATGGGCATACCCTTGAACCCGGTGAGTACTGACTAGTGAGTAATTGGTGCTCATGGGTATGGGGCACGGTATTATAATTTGGGACCGATACAATATATATTACCTATGGGTTACAATAAATATTATTTTTAATCATATGACGTTTTTGCTGCTTTCAGGGGTTACGACCTACTATTCCAAAGAACACTCCACCAAAACTTGCTGAGCTGCTTGAGAAATGCTGGCAACAAGACCCGAGTTTGAGACCTGACTTTACAGAAATCATTGAGATTCTCAAGGAGATTGCTAAAGAGGTAAACTCTCTAATCTAAAACCATGTCTCTGCTAACCTGTTTACATCCTGATCACATTAAATAATATTAGAAGCATAAAATAAATAAAACTAAATATTTGAAAAAGGGAGCCAATGGGTCAACTTGGGGCTACTTAACTAGCGAGCCAGCTCCAACTTGGGCTTGAGCTCGAGGTATAAACGAAGCAGCTAGGCTCGGCTTACAAGCTGAATTTTAGCTCAAAGCTCGAGTCAACTTGTGGCTTGACGAGATAACTCAATTTAAAATTAAGATTAAAAAAAATAATATTAAAGTAGAAATTAACATTAGGTGGCCTACGTTGAGATCAGCTTGTTTAAATTTTTAGTGAGCTTTGAAGAGCCCTAGGTCAACCTGCCCCAGTTAACACAACCCTATCCAACCCTCATGTTTTGCCACCTCAAAATTTGATTATCGCTTTATCGGGAAGACTTAAAACTCTTCCATGATTTAACCATTCTAGCAAATCCTAGTTTCTTCATTAACTACAAAACATTCTGGAACAAATCAAATGTGTTGTTCGGTCGGGCAATTAAGATTTGATAGAAAGTTTACAACCTTCCAAATTTTCCAATTTAAAGAAGTTAAATTATCAATTTTGTAACTTACAACTTCCAAAATAGTATTATAAAACATGGACATTTTGTTCGGTGTTTTCAGGTTGGAGAAGAAGTAGATGATCGAAGAAAGGACAAAGGATTCCTATCTGTACTTAGACGGGGGCATCAGTGAAAATTGAAAGCTAAACAGTGCACGAATCATTTTAATCATTTAACATTCTTGTTTCTAACAACCAGACGCATAGTGTCTTCTTTTACATTATGCATGAAACCTTGTGTCGTATATTTAGTGGAGTCTAATCGTCGACGGGGGCCTTCCTTTGGGAAATGGCTTTTATACGAAACCATACTTGAACGATGAAGACGTCGAGTTACATGTCTTTTTTTTTTCGTTATTTTTTATGTAGTATTTATAGAACAGCAAAAAATCCCAATTGATTATCTATGTATGATGTTACAACAATTAGAAAGAAATCGTAAACAAATTGTAACTTGTAAAAAAGACATTTATCAAAGTTTCATGATGCTTACCTAAAAAGAAAGGCTTTCTATTATTTCATTGTCTTCTCTCTCACCAACGAGTTCGCTTTCTGTCTCCCCTTCTATAGAAACATTTAAGCTCTCCTACACAGTCTATGGCGACGGACCTGCAACTCTCTTCCATGTCTACAACAATCCACCTGAAGAGATATGTACCTCGCGTGCGCATGGCCCCACAACTCCACACACGCCAGTAGCAGCGCTGACTAAACCTTCTAGAAGCTTGCGTACGTAAACTTCGTACACGCCAGTTGTGATCCAACAAAGAAAGGGACATACAGCCAACCAGAGGCCGTTATTCCCTGCTTCACAATCACCTGTAGGTACGAGGTACAAGGAAATGACAAAAAGGACGATTACAAGACACGCGGACCTATCACAGGAGGACAGCGCATGGACACCAACGGTTGACAATCGTACACGACAGCTGTCATTCTCAACCCAGCCAATCATACGACATCTCTGAAGCCTATAAATACTCCTCCCTGAGGAGAAAGATTCGTTCAATCTTTCAAGCATTCATACTTAGAGAATTCTGTGATAGTTGAGAAAGATAGATTATAGTCGAAACATTGTAACAATTTGTATTCGAGTGTCTGTAATCATCCAAGCCATTATTAATACAATATCTCTTAATCGTGCTCGTCTATATAAATTGTTATATTGATGTTTCTTCATTGACGCAATCCGTATTTCGAGCATTTAGAACAGCAATCCTTAAAAAACTCCTATCTTTCTAAAACCCAACTATGAGTTCTCTACCATTATCACTGTCCTTCCCTAGGATAACTCAGGCACTGGTGCTGCTCCGGCAAACACCAGTCGGCTTGACAACACCCAGGAGAGGCAAGAAAACATAACTGAAGCAGGTCAGCATGCTAGCTACACCGTCCTCAGAGACCGGTCAGACCCCATCCTTTGTTTTCGCCAATGACAACGTCAATACGAGTACCCCATTGCGGATGCTTCAAGCTTTATGTGGTGTTTTTAGTCATTATCTACAAGAGCTTTTTGAATCATATTTTTAGAAGTTTGTTCCTATTGTTGTTGCTACAACAAATAACTGCCTAACGATGGTTCTGAGTCACAAGGGAGGTTTAGGGGTTCAAGGGTTCCACTTTGCCTAACGCAGGTCGTGGTGTCCTTCTACGTTGCAAACGTAGAAGGAGGTTCAAGGTTATTTTTCTTGTTTTAGATGCTTTAAGGTTCTAGTTTGAGACGTACTCGAAACCAGAAAAGGAAGTTCTTGAGATCCGAGTGGAGAGAAATATTCTTCCACGTGCAAGACCAAAAGAATTAGAATGAAGTGTGAGTGATTGTGATGGTGTGTCCAGAGCTGAGGAATCAGCCTCTGATTTATAGAGAAAGGAGATCTCCATAAGGAGAAAGCATCTTGCCTTGAGCCTTGTTGCAACTAAAGGACATCCCACAAATGGTAAGTGGCTGCTATGGACCTGCGGTCTGTTGGCTGATGTTACTCCATCAGCTTATTTGTCTTGCTCGATGAAAAAGATGACAGGACAAGTCATCTTTTTGACTTAGGATGCTCCTGGTTGTCTGAAGCCTTGTAGGATTCAACCCTTTAAGCATTGTTCAGTAATGTTGTTTATTTATATTTGCTTTAGGCTACCCACGTCATCAGCCCCCCAAGTCAGAAGGTTTGATGAGGTAGCTTAAAAGCTTCTGACTGTTTTCTTAGTTTATCCTTTGCTTGAAAGGTTCGAGGGTTCGCTGTGATTTAGGCGGTTATTACTCAGCAGTTTTAATGTTGATTGGACTGTTGATGTGACATCTGGCAGTTCGCTCAGACTAATTACTGCATGTCATAATTACGGTTTTTTGAATTAAAATAACCGTTTTATTTTTCTTTGTTAAACCTTCTTTACTTCATTTTTTACTTTACCTTTTTCTTTTCTTCATCTTCATCCTCTCAAACATTTCATCCATCTTAGGGTTTTGTGATTTTTCACCACAGCAGGTTAGTTTTTCTTCTTCTCGCTTTGTTTACTGATCATCCTTTTGAGCACAATGGACGCTAAAAAGGACATGGCCGTTACTTTTTCAACTCTTTCTCAGAAAGAGGTAGAATCGTTTTGTGCCGAATGGGATATTGATTTGTCGTTCAATCCTGTGGCTCCTGGTAAAAAACTTTCTGTTTCTGAGTGTCCATCTGGTTCTATTGCTTTGTACTGTCGTCATTTTGAATTTGCAAACCTTCGTCATCCTTTTTCTGTATTTTTGTTGAATGTTCTTGAGTATTATAGGGTTTCCCTTGGTCAGATCCATCCACATGGTGTTGGCCGTGTTTTACACTTTGAATGTCTTTGTAGAGCCTTAGGGTATGATCCCACTCTATTGATGTTCAGGCGATTCTTTCACCTTGCCAAGAATGGTGACTGGTTCACCTTCGAGGGGTCATCAGTGGAGACTAACCTTCTTTCTTCCCATGTTACAACGGTTGGGCAGTGGAAGAATAGGTTCTGCTGGGTGTCTGATTCTATTTTTCCTTTTAAGCCTGTGTGGAGGCATCCTGAGGCCGTTCTTAATGAAGGGGAACCCTCAGAGTCTGAACTAGATGATACCTTCCTAACGACTCTTAGAGCCTGTCCTTCGAGGCTTCGTCCATTTGCTGAACCCTTCTTAGTATTATCCGGTGTTAGCACTCGTTGGGACAAGCCAGGTAGAGATCCTGTTGTGATGAAGGATGGTTAGGGTATGAATTTTGTTTATTGTTGATTTCTTTCGCTTTCTTTGTTTCTTCCTTATGTGTTCTATTTTTGCAGTTATGTCGGCTCTTGACTTTATCAAAGGTGATGATGCTTCGGGCGTTGTTTTTTCTGATGCTGAGGCAGCAGAAGGGGAAGATGCACTGACCAAATATCAGAAAGGGAGGTATGATGGGACCAATTATGTCGCTGTCCCTAATGTGAAGGGTTTTGCTAAAGCCAGTTCTTCCAAGGCTTCAACAAGGAGGTCAAGCAGACGGCTTTTGAAGGATGCTAAACCTGCTGATCCTTTTGAAGCAGTGACGGTTAGTGATGACATTGAGGAATCTGAAGATGAGAAAGATCAGACTATGGATGATGTTCTTGTGGATGCTGTTGTTAAGAAAGGTAAGGGTAAGAAGGTGAAGGTTGGAGTGGTGACAGAAACGGATGTGTCAGCTAGCTTTGATGAGGAAGGTCTGTATGTTCCTGGGTGGAATGTGAAGTCCAGTGATAACTTTAAGTCTTCGGCTGTTTGTGAGGAGGTTCTTGCACACTTTGCTACTCCTGGTGCCAAGGCTTGTCTTGAGGGTTTGGATGATGATGCTCTGTTGGCAAAGATGATGGTGGGTACCTGTAACCTTGCTGCTATGCTACCAGAGGGGATTAGCAGGTTTAGGAAGGTTATGGGTAAGTATAGTGACTTTGCCAAGAAGAAGAGGGAGATGAAACAGTCCATTGCTGACATGAAGAAGGATGCTGAGGAGTATGCTAAGAAGGAGATTACTTTGATTTCCCTCATTGATGAACTGAAGAAAGGGCATGAGGCTGAGATGGCAAGGCATGAAGCTGCTATTCTTAAGGTGGAGGCAGATCAATTGGCTTTGGAAGCGGAGAAGAAGGCTTTTGAAAGTGAAAAGAAGGGGTTGGAGGCTTCCCTTGCTGCTGCCCAAAGTGATAACAAATGGCTAATTGAAGAAGGATTTCAGCAAGTCGTTACCTACCTTCTTCATTCTACCGAATTCAACTCTGCCCTTGGGGAGGTATATACCAAGCTTTTGACCCATGGTAAGCATGCTGGTTTTGTTGCAGGGTTTAAAGCTCACGAGTCTGGCCAAGTTTTGGAAGAATCTCCCTTTTATCAGCCTAACTCCTTGGATGTTTTTAAGGAAACTGTCCTTAAGATGGAACACTCCAGCTACCCTTATGTTGCACAAGTCTCTTCCTTCTATGGGAAACCCTTGAAGGAGCTGAAAGAATTGAAGCCTGCTGGTTTAAACGAAGTTGTTTCTGCAAAGGTGCTTCAATCTGTTTCAAGGAAGAGGGCACATTCTGGTGATAGTGAAGAGACGTTGGATGTGGCTGAAACATTTTCCAAGGATGCTAGTGTTGAAGCTTCTGAAGCTGGACTTGTGGAGAAGGTTCCAAAGAAAGGGAAGAAGGCAAAGAAGGCAAAGGTGGTCAAGGCTGTGAATGAGGATGAAGCCTCTAAGCCTTCAGAGTCTGGTGGTGATGTCTGAACTTCCCATTCATAGCTTTCTTAGCATCTTGGTTTGTTAAAACAATTAACTTTGTGTTTGTGTTTCTAAGTACTTTTTATCTTTTGTTGGAACCTTCAGTGGTTCCTTGATGGTTATGGGCTGTAGCCCTTTGAACAATTATGCTACTTGTTGGCTTTGTTAAAAGCCCTTAAATGTTAAGTCTTTGTGGCTGGTGTTTAAGTTTTATCGTTGTTTTTCTGTTGTCATTTATGTTTGTCTTTGCTTGTTTGGGAATGTTTATCCGGTAGCACCTTTAAAGGTTGAATGCTGCAGTCATTCATCCTTAAGGTAGTCTAGGCAAACATGTCACCATCTATCCTATATACACTTAATCAAGTGTTTTCGATATGTTTTCGTAAGTTTGTTTTCTAAACTTAAGGAACGATTGGTGTAGGTTGTTCAAACCTGTCTATGAGATTCTTAAAAGTGTTTTTTGTTTATCTCATGGAGTAGGATTGATTTAGGAACTCACCCCTTATATAGGTCCGTTTATCCTTCGAACCTATTGAGCGAAATGGCCTGGGAGCTCATCCCCTTACATGGTTTCTACCATGGAGTTTCTTGCAAGGTTCTCAACCTGAACTTAGGATAGAAAGACAAAGTTTCTAAAAGAGGATCAAATGATCCTTTCATTCATTAGATGGGATAACATTACATCATTTGGAAAAGAACAACATTTTCTTACAACTTAAACAAAGAACCTTTTGAGGTTCTTGCCGTTCCAGTGATGGGGGAGTTTTTTGCCTTCCAAGCTTGCCAATTTATAGGATCCCCCTTTGTGGGATTCTAGGATTGTGTATGGGCCTTCCCACTTGGATCCTAGCTTCCCTTGACTTTCCTTCTTGCTTGCTTCGTTGTTTCTCAAGACCAGGTCGCCGGGCTTGAATCGTTCGTGCTTAACCCTGGCGTTGTAGTAGGACTCCATCTTTTGTTTGTATTGAGCTTCACAGATTGCTGCTGAGTCCCTTGCTTCTTCCAGGAGATCAAGGTTAAGCAGTGATTCTTGTTCATTTGCCTGGACATCGACATGAAAGGTTCTTGGTGTGGTGATTCCGATTTCAGCAGGTATCACTGCTTCAGATCCAAAGGTAAGGCTGTAAGGCGTTTTCTTGTTGCTTGTCTTCTCAGTGGTTTGAATTGCCCAGAGAACGCTTGGCAGTTCTTCCAACCAGTTTCTTCCTTGTCTGCCTAGTCTAGCCTTGATCCCTTCAACCACACTCCTATTCATTCTTTCGACTTGGCCGTTCGACTGGGGGTATGCCACAGAACTGAAGACTTGAGTTATCCGGTACTCCTTGCACCAAGTACTGAATGGTTTTTCTGCAAATTGCTTGCCGTTATCCGTCACAAGCACCCCAGGTAGGCCATACCGGCAATTGATGTTTTCCCAAACGAAGTCAATTATCTTTTTCCCGGATATTTTCCCCAAGGGCTTCACTTCTGGCCATTTTGTGAAGTAATCTACTGCCACCAATAGGAATTTAACCCCTCCTTTTGCTGGTAGGAAGGGTCCAATGATATCCATTCCCCATTTGTAGAACGGCCAAGCTGAATTAACAGGCACCAAATCATGCTTGGGACTTTTGGGGACTGGGGCGTGAATTTGGCATGCTTCACATCTTTTCAGCTGTTCTGATGCATCACGATGCATGGAGGGCCAGAAATATCCCAGGTTCATAAGTTTTGCCACAACTGACCTTGGACCGCAGTGGGCTCCGCAGATTCCTTCATGAACTTCCTTAATCAGGTACTTGCTCTGTTCGGGTCCTACACATCGGAGCAGTGGGGCTAGATACCCTTTTTTGTAAAGCATTTCATCTTGTATGGTATACTGCTTCGACTTGTTTCGGATCCTTTCAGCTTCAACAGGGTCCTGTGGCAGTTCTCCTTTTTGTAGGAACCTTACAAACGGAGTCATCCAGTTTGGTTCATTTTCAGTGATGACGTCTTGGACTTCCAACTCTGATATGGCAGGATGCTTGATCACCTCAACCAATACTTTCTTAGTAAGGTGAGCAAAAGTTAACGAGGCGAGCTTGCTTAGTGCGTCAGCCTTTTTGTTGTGAGACCTTGGAACTTGCTTGATCTTGCATTGTTGGAAAGTGTTCATGATTTCCTTGGCTTTCTCTTTGTATTTTTTCATGTTGGGTTCTTTGGCAATGTAGCTATCGTTCACTTGGCTAGAGACCAGTAGTGAATCGGTGAACACTTGAAGCTTGTGAACCATCATCTTTTTTGCAAGCTTGAGTCCTGCAATTAGGGCTTCATATTCGGCTTCGTTGTTTGTTGTCTGAAATTCCAAACGAATGGCATATGTAAATTCTAACCCTTCAGGGTTGATTAATATAAGACCAGCTCCCGAGCCTTTGTTAGGACAAAGAGGATTGGTGAAACCACTTTTGGAAACCTTAGTCTAATTCACTTCTGTCATTTTGGCTAAGTATAGAAGTACTGAAAAGAAAACAAAGAACTGCTGAAGAGAAGATATGAGAAGTGCTGAAGAAGAAACTTCATCAGAAGTTCTGAAGTCCAAACCAGACAAGTTCACTTCAGAAGTACTGAAGACAAACTACTCATCAGTAGTTTGTCATTCATCAGCACTTAGCATCAGATATTTTCCACCGCCTTTTGCATCAGTAGTTTTATTGTTTATTATTACTTTTAGCTGTATTTGATAGTTTCAATGTTGCAACTTGTGCAACTTGTTTCTGTTGTTTCTGTACTTGCTTTTTGGGCAAGATACATGTATGTAAACGTCTATAAATAGGAGGCTTCAACCTTCTATTTTAGACATTGATTTTAATAGAAAAATCCTTCAAACACTTTCACTGTTCTATTCCATTTCAGTATTTATTATGAATCTGCCTAAGTATCTAATTCTCATTTACTGCTTGGATTCATAATAAATACTTGTCATTATTAGTTTCAATCATCTAGGGGGAGTAATAACTCTTCCTTAGTATAAAAAGTGTTGCTTTAACTTATACATTCCGCTGTGCTTATAATCTGATATACAAGGGCTTGCTAAACACTTAAGTGTCAAGATAGCAAGTTCTTACTTAGCAAAAGAGCAAACTGATCCAACAGCCTTCAACGCTGGAAGCTCCATCTGTGTAAAGCTTCCAGGCTTCAGGATCAAGAGGTTCGTCTATGGTCATGTTAACCTCAGCAGTTTCTACCCTTGGAATTTCAGCAATGAAATCAGCAAGTATTTGTGCTTTTATTGCTTTTCTCGGGACGTAGGTGATTTTGTGTTCACCTAGCTCAACGGCCCACTTGGCTAGTCGTCCCGAGGTTTCAGGCCTTTCAAGCACATTCTTGATTGGTTGGTCAGTGACTACTTGAATAGGATGTGCTTGAAAGTACCTTCGAAGCCTTCTGGCTGTTTGTACCAGGGCCAAGGCTAATTTTTCCAAAGGAGGGTACTTGACCTCTGCTAACTTTAAGGTTTTACTGAAGAAATAAACGGGTACCTGAGCTTTTTCTCTTTCGATAGTGAGAACAGCGCTGAAGGCTTCTTCAGTGACTGAAAGATAGACAGAGATCGTTTCCCCTGCTTCGGGTGCTGCAATGGTGGGAAGGGAAGCCAAGTAATGCTTCATAGCGTTGAAGGCTTCTTCTGCTTCTTCTGTCCACCTGAAGTTCTTCTTGTCAGCACAACCTTTGAGGGTCTTGAAGAAAGGTAGGGATTTTTCAGCAAGTTTCGACACGAAACGTTTCAAGGCGGCAAGTTTGCCGTTCAAGCTTTCCACTTCTTTCTTGGTTTGTGGTGACTTCATTTTGAGGATGGCTTGAACCTTGTTCGGGTTAGCTTTTATGCTTTGTTTTCCTACAACATGACCCAAGAATTTCCCTTCTTCAAAACCGAAGGAACACATGATGGGGTTTAGTTTCATGTTGATCTTCTTGAGATTGTTGAAGGTTTCTTGTATGTCTTCAAGCATTTCGTCCTCAGTCTTGCTTTTGATAACCAAATCATCCACGTATGCTTCCATGTTTCTACCAATTTGTTCGGCAAAGGCTTTGTCGACCAACCTTTGATAGGTGGCACCTGCATTTTTTAAACCGAAGGGCATCTTTTTATAACAAAAGATACCCTTGTCAGTATGGAAGGCAGTCTTTTCTTCATCTTCCTCCTTCATTTGTATTTGGTGATAACCTTTATAGGCATCCAAAAAGCATTTGAAGGGGAAACCTGTTGAAGGGTTAGCTTGTAAGCATGCATTATGTGAAAAGAAACAATTTTGGAGGTGTTGAATAACTTAAAAGTTGTTTTTAGGTTCAAAGGTAACCTGTCAGCGAGTCAACTTTCAAATCCACCTCCGGTAAAGGATAGCAATCCTTTGGACAAGCTTTATTGAGGTCTTTGAAGTCTATGCACATCCTCCATGAGTCGTCAGGTTTCTTAACCATTACTGGGTTTGCAACCCAGGATTGGTATTTGACTTCTCGGAGGATTCCTGCTTCAACCAGTTTATCAACCTCCTGGCAAGCTGCTTTGCTTCGTTCCGGTGCAAGGCTTCTTTTCTTTTGCACTGTTGGTTTGATGTTTTGGGGAACTTTAAGTTCATGCTCAGCAATATCACGTGGGATCCCTGTCATGTCACTGGGACACCAAGCGAAAACATCGACATTGTTTTTTAGCAACGCTTCAAGCTTTGAGAGAATTTCCCTAGGAAGGGCTGTGTTTACCCGTATCCTTTGATCAGGGTATTTATGATTGATGCTAAGACCGAGTTTGCTTTGTTCTTCAACAACCGTTAGCATAGAGGCTGATGGTTGAAGGGTTCCTACTCCTTCTTTGGTGGGGAACTTGGCACTCTTCCGGCTGATGGAAACGGTCATATCGAAAGCTACTACACCGGGTCTACCAATGATGACATCGTAACTGGATGGTAGGTCTAAGACAATGAAAGTCAACGGTTCAGTTCTTCGCATTTGTCCATCAGAGAAAGTCACATTGAGCACTATCTCGCCCAAGGGTTTGATGGGAATGTCAGCTATGCCTTTGATGGCAGCTTCGGCTGGCTTGAGCATGGAGCGTTCTTCATGGCTTAGAAGGTTGAAGTATTTTGCAAACATGATTTCAGTAGCAGCTCCGGTGTCTATGTAGGCTTTTTGTGTTTGACGTGAACCCACAAGGGCTTCAAGGACTAGTGGATCACAATGTTTTTCTTCGTTGGTACAAGGGAAGTAGATGCCTTGACATTCCCAATCCTCCAACCTCTGTCGTTTGCTTGGCGCTTCACTTTCAACAAACACCATGGCAACATCTTTCTTCTTGCCATCAGCTATGTTTTCTTTGACACCTTTGACCAAGTGGGCTAGTTCCCCAAATCTAACTGCTTCTTCAATCCTCTTCTTAAGCTGGAAGCAGTCGTTGGTGTGGTGTCCCTTTTCTTCGTGAAACTCACAATACTGGTTGGAGTTTTCGTTTCTTTTGCTTTTAGGCAAGGGACGAGGTGGTCTAAAGGTGTGTTTGACTTCTTCCGTGGCTAGAATTTCTTGAGGAGTTTTGGAAAGGGCTGTAAAGTTTATGTTTCTGTCTTTGCTTGGAGGGTTCCTGCTTTCCGACCTTCGAGACTCAGATCTCCTGGATCTGTTGTCATAGGTGCCGTAGTTTCCTCTTTTTCGAGTAGGGCTGTTGTTTCTCCAGTTGGAAGCCCTTTTTCTTTGCTCCTTTATGTCTACAGCCTTTTCTCCTCTGATGTGGGCTTCGGCTCTTTCTAAAGCCTCTTCAAGGGTTTTGGGGAGACTTTTGTTAAACTCCCTGGTGAGGTATTTTGAGTTGATGGCATTCATGAACCCTGCAACCTTCATCTTTTCATCTGCACCAACATAGGTAAGACCTTCTTTTTTGTACCTCTCAATGAAACTCTTCAGGCTTTCATCATCTTTTTGTTTTATCTGGAAGATGATGGTTGTATCCTTGACACATCTTCTCTGTTGTGAAAAGTTGGCTAGGAATCCTTTGCCAAGTTCATCAAAGGTTCGGATGCTTCCAGCCTTCAAGCCATTGAACCAGATTCGTGCAGATCCAACAAGGGTTTGCATAAACATTAAACAACACTCAGGATCACCCCATTTCTCGATCCGAGCGGCCCCTGAGAAGATCTGAAGGTGATCTTCTGGATCATCAGTACCATCATATGTTCTTATATGAGCTGGCATCTTTAGCTTGTTAGGAAAGTCATAATCTGCTATTTCTGGTGAGAAGCAAGATAAGCTGTTTGGCTTGTAGGGTGGGTTGACAGGGTGTTCTGTCCTGTTGTTGGTCATTCCGACCGGAGTTCCTTGTTGAGCAGCGATGGCCTGACTGATGAGCTGCTGCCAAGGGAAGTTAGCCATCATTTGTGATATCATATAGGGCATGAGGTTAAAACCTTGGAGATTTTCGGTTGTGGCCACATTGCCAGTCACCATGGGGATGCTCATGGAAGCGTTCCTAGCCATGGGGAGTGAAGCCATGGCTTGCTCCCATGAAGTGGTTACCGGTGGTGGGACACTGGATATCGGTGACTGTAGAAGTTGATCCAGGGTGACTTCGTGCCCAAATGGTGTACCATTGGTGGCAGCTTGGGTGGTAAACAGTGGGAAAGCAGTGGGGCTGGACCTTGTTTCATGCTGAGAAGTGGAGAATGTGTTGCTGGGGCCAGCGTTACTGCTTCCGAGCCGTGGTCTATGACTGTAGGTGGCATTTAGAGGAGGAGGAGGTCCCGGTGAGAGTGACACTTCCTCTTCCTCGCCATAATCTAGACGGAGGCGGACTCCTTTATCCCTTTCACTCATGACGTACTGGTTCAAAAGGGATCTAAGCTGCAGGAAGTTTCTTTCCACTCCTTCAGGGGTAAGATCTATACGTTGGGGAGTCTGTGCAAGATCAGGGAGAGGAGAAAACACCCCTGAACGAGTGGGAGGTGAAGTCTGTAAGCTTGCCGTCCCATGATGTGCAGGTGGGGACTGAGTTCTAGCTGGAGTGCCTCCTGGAGTGGAGAAAGACACAGATCTGGCTGGAGAAGTCTGATCTGTGCTTGGAGAGATCTGGTTGACTTCCTCTTGGGACTCAGGGTCAGACATGGAGAGAGTCGGAGCTACACAACTGATTTTTGTAAAGGCAATGGCGTAGCCCCACGGTGGGCGCCAACTTGTTGCTACAACAAATAACTGCCTAACGATGGTTCTGAGTCACAAGGGAGGTTCAGGGGTTCAAGGGTTCCACTTTGCCTAACGCAGGTCGTGGTGTCCTTCTACGTTGCAAACGTAGAAGGAGGTTCAAGGTTATTTTTCTTGTTTTAGATGCTTTAAGGTTCTGGTTTGAGACGTACTCGAAACCAGAAAAGGAAGTTCTTGAGATCCGAGTGGAGAGAAATATTCTTCCACGTGCAAGACCAAAAGAATTAGAAGAATGAAGTGTGAGTGATTGTGATGGTGTGTCCAGAGCTGGGGAATCAGCCTCTGATTTATAGAGAAAGGAGATCTCCATAAGGAGAAAGCATCTTGCCTTGAGCCTTGTTACAACTAAAGGACATCCCACAAATGGTAAGTGGCTGCTATGGACCTGCGGTCTGTTGGCTGATGTTACTCCATCAGCTTATTTGTCTTGCTCGATGAAAAAGATGACGGGACAAGTCATCTTTTTGACTTAGGATGCTCCTGGTTGTCCGAAGCCTTGTAGGCTTCAACCCTTTAAGCATTGTTCAGTAATGTTGTTTATTTATATTTGCTTTAGGCTACCCACGTCATCAATTGTAAAACTTCAAACCGGCTGATTGGTTGTAAATTGGGATAATTCCAGTTTTGGTTAGGTTGTAGAGACCTTAACATTCGCAGTACGGAAAGAAGTTGTAGTTTAGGGTCTTCGGACTTTTCTGTCGCAATTAGTTACCAATAATTGAATGCCCCTTGTTACATACAACACAAAACATATAACAGCCATCAATGGTTTATTACAATCCTCTGTGGGCTTTAGACTAGGGCCCGGTATTTTTTTTTGAACGTAGAACTAAGTAAAGCCAGGTACTTCGTACGCGGCTAAATGAATATAAGAAGAGTTAATAAAAAAATAATATATGATTTGAAATTAGGGTAAACATATGATCTGTCAGTTATAGTTAACTTCTCAAAAGTCAAGCAAACACATTACATAGTTGTGTATTTTAGTTTGTATTTATTTTAGAATGGTTAACACACTAACATCCTCTAATCCTACTTCAAGTTCTATATCAATGTCCATTAAGGGACTGGAACACTCAACTAGAATTCTACACCAATATCTCTATGGATTGAACCCTCTCCATGAGTTTGAGCATTTTTGAGTGTCATAGTGAACATTTATATAGAATTCCAAGTAGGATCAGAGGGGTGTGTTAACACCTAAAAATACTCATGTGTTACATAATCATCTACAATGTCACATACGATCTCAATGGTAGCTCTATCAACCAACATGTAATAAAAAAAAGTAAAGAAACCTATTTCCATAAACTATGTGGTCATGCCCTTTGAGGGGCATGGGGTGACATGTGGCAATCACATCAGCTCAAGGAGAACTCCCCTCCAAGAGCTTAAATCCGCAGGGTGGTGGAGGCATGGGTGATGGGCCATGAGGTAATTTTGGTTTGTTTTTTTTCTTTTAATCGAGTACTAAAAAAACATTTATATTAAATAAACAATAAACATGTCATAAAATTTTTAAAAAAATACATAAAATTAATTATCATCCTCGCTATCTTGATCTTGATCTTCATCGTCATCGTTGCTGTATTGAGGAATATTCCAAATGTCTTCAACCAAATCCACTCGAAGGCTATGAAGCGCCTATTTGTTAAAAACATCACGTATGTTTAATTCTCTCGCTTCATCACCGTGTCTTCATAATCTGGTTGTGCTTCCTCCTCATATTCCAAAATTGTTTTTCCTTTATCCTCCAAAATCATGTTATCTAAAATAATGCAAGAGTACACCACGTTTCTTATATTTTCTCATAATCCTACACGGTATGCTCAAAATGTGTCATTGTTTCTACAAAACACCAAAAGCTTGCTCAGCGTCTTTTCTAGTCGCCAGTTGAGCTCTGTTAAAATTTGTTCTCTTATTATCTAACGTGGTTTTGTTTGTAAATGATTTTACAAACACAACATATTCAGGGTGAATTCCATCAGTTAGATTATATCCGTGTTTGTGCTCTGCCCATTTACAAAAAAGAGGCCTTCTTTCAACATCTTTTATGTGGTCGTTGAAAATGGGTAATTGATTAAGTATATTTAGATCGTTATTTGAACCGACCGTACCAAAAAAAATGAATGCCAAATACAAAGATCTGATGATGCAATCACTTCAAGCATCATAGCCGGTTTTATATGATACCCACTAGTGTGTTGGTAGTGCCATGCAATTGAACATAATTCTCACTCTCATTTCATACAATCTAGACTACCGATCATCCCAGAAAACCATGTATATTTCGATGAGCATCCAAAATATGTTGTATGTCACTCGTTTCGAAATTTTTAAATAGTCATTTATTATGTCAAAACTAGTGCCACAAGCTAATTGTCTAATCGCAGCCGTGACTTTTTGCAACGCACTAAATCCCAAACTACCCCACGCGTTAGTTTTATATTAGAAAAATCAAATCTACTTTACAATCTTTAAAAATAAAGATCAGCTCATACGAAAACGCCACCGAAAACTCATAGCAAAATAATCACTTACCAACAATTCATGTGCGGTGAGTTGATCACATATTATATATTTCCTCCTTTTGGGTTTCAAACTCCCTTCGTCTTCAGTGATGGACTTAATGACTTTTAATTTCTAATTGCTGATATTATATGTTCTACTTCTTCGTCACATGAATATGACAAAAGCCTCGGGTCATTCGAAGATGATGATGAACTTTGATATTCCATTTTGTTTAAATGATGAATATGGTAGGTTGGCTAATGGTGAGTCGTGGTTTAAAAGGGAAGAAGAAGTGAAGAGTTGCGTGTTAAAAAAAATGAGAGGTGAATGATTTATAGTGTCAAAAAATAGGTTTATTTTTTTTAAATAAGTTACCATTTGAAAACGGTATAAACAATTAAGAGGGCAAACCAAACACCTATCAGTCGTCGTTATTTGGCTGGCGGGCCTCTAATGGTGCTCCCTGATGACACCGGGGAAACAGGGGGTGAGGAAGCTATTGATGCAAAAATTCGGTACGTTGCAAGGGCGTGACCCTGTACCATGCAACTTAAATTGTCTTTCTCAGCCGTTAAATAATAAAACGAGAAAAGGTAAATGGGAACCGATTAGGCCAAATGGTGTTAGAAAAGAGAATTAGAAACTGTTCTTCTATCTTTTGTCATTTTAGTAAAAAGAAAACGATGCATATAATTAGGAGTTACAAGTTACGAGACAACATTTTTGCTTATCCAATTTATTGTCCTAAAGGTGGGCGGTGTGGGAGTTGGGCACCCAGTAGGGCAGTACCCAAGAAGCTACACTGTCCCGTTTTGCTCAGGGGGGTGTCACACCCTTAAATTCTTCTTGTTTTCCTCCATGGTAAGTCGCGAATGACACTCACTGAAGTTACAGAGTGGTTGGAAATGTTGCAGAACCATGGAGATGCTTTCATACGTTTCAGTTAGGCCGCTTAAGAGTTAGGTGACAAGGCGCTGATTTTTGACTGGGGCTCCGACGTTTTTCAGTTGATCCGCGAGGTGTTTGACTTGTTGGCAATAGGCAGCCATGTTGAGGAAGGCGTCAAGGTGAATGTTGGAAAATTGTTGTTGAAGTTAAATCTGGCGAACACTTATATTATCATTGAAGTGATCTGCCACAGCTGTCCAAGCTTCGTAGGCAGTCTGACCGGGAACGAGGATAATATCAATGAGAGTATGGCATATGGTTCCATAGATCCATTGAAGGACTATGGCATCGATACGAGACCATAGGGCCTCGGATTCTGCAGCAGCACTGGCTTTGGCCGTGTCTACTTCGGAGGAAGAACAGGTGGGAGCAACGGCCGGGGGACGTGGCTGCAGATGTTCGTTGACCTGAAACGCTCGACAATGGACTTAAAGGTAGTCCCTGTCGAGGGTTGGGAGGATTCAGCATCATGGGTGATAGGAATCATATTTTTAATGTTGGTTATTGTCATGGCTTGGTGGATTTTGCTATCCATGGGAATATCAGAGGGAGGAATCAGAGCAAAAGGGAAGAAAGAAGGTGGTCGATGGCGGCGCAGGGGAGGAAGGCGATGGGGATAGATGGATCAAGAGAGGTTTGATACCATAAAGGAGGAGATAATTTTACTGAATGATTTTTACATTAACAATGGATCCTATATATAATACAACATAATCTCACAATTATGAAACAATATTAATCACATCAAACTATATCGCCTAAGAATCTGCACTATCCAAATATAGACTATTAAATTCCTACTACAATTTCTTAATAGTGTTTCATTTTGTCCATGCTATTTTTGTATTTCTTTTTATATTGATATTCATTGTAACCCCGAGATAATCGGACATGCATGGCTTAACCAGTGGTTTATAACCACCACTTCCAAATAAAAAAACTTCTGGTTAATTTTCCCAAATCTTTCATTCATCATTCTATATCTAAATTCCAAAACCAAATCCTTTTGACCTAAAAACCATTTCCAGAATGGTTGAATCCAGAGCAATATTATTTCTATGATTGTATATTTCATGCAACAAGAAATATACATATTGCTCTGGATTTGTCCGTTCTAATCACTTTTAACCTCAATTTCTACAAAAAATAATCGTTGGATTGTCTATAAACTCTTACAAATCTCTTCAAATTTATCTTCCATGTAATTTTTAAGGAAATATAATGGATAATTCTCCAAAGTCGAAGCAATCATTGGAATCTAGCAGCCACAACGACGTCATTGTTAAGATAAATGGTCAGGAGAAGGATAAAGTAGAAGATCACACGAATTCACTAGATAGGTTCAGTTTTTCGAATCCGAATTCGGAGAGTCCGGTTAGTGGTGTGATCGATAGGGTTTTGGATTCAAAAAAGTCTTTTGAAAAGGATGATAACAAGTTCAGAAAAGACTCATCTTCGGACGATTATGATGATGACTACAATGAAGATGAATACCGGTTATTGAACAAGCAACGTCAAAGACGAATGCCAAGCAATTCAAGCTACGTTTCGGATTATGATGGTACCGGAGAGGTTTTGAAATGCACGTCTTATCAACGGAGGGCAAGTTTGGTAATATTATTGTAGTGCTTATAATAAAACTTTTGCGTATATAGCTGTAAAAAAAAAGCTCGTGGCTCGTTTTAATTGGATTGGTTTGTAAACGAGCCGAGCCCAAGTAAAGGGTGGCTCGTTAGTTAGCTAGGCTTGATTTGGCTACAAGTAGTGAGAAATATTGCCCTGATGGCATGTCGTCAGAAAAATTCCTCATATCAAACGCCTTTTCTTATAGTGACACTAGGTGTGTAAGAGAGACATACAGTTCATCAACTATTCTAGATCAGCTTGTTAAAACCTTGAATCGTACTAAGTTTAAACGAATTCGATCTTAAAAAAGTAAGTATAAATGTTTAATAAATGAATCTGAGCCTTTGTTTAATCATGCTCTAAGTGGATCGCTAATCTAAATGAAAGCCTATGATCTATATAAATTTTAATTTAATATATTAAATATATAAATACAATAATAGTTATTATTATATACAATTACGATAGGAACAACTAAATACCATATACTATGGTATATATAAAGGATGCAATGAAAAAAATATATATATATATAATTAATTAAAACATATTCAAAGTCAATTGATTGATAATAAATAAGTTGAGCCTGAGATTTAAATTTTATTTACAAGATGAGCTTGAGTTTTATAAATGAAGCTTGAAATAAGTCAAGCTCGAGTCTACTCAAGCTCAAGATTTTGAATGTTTAAACTTCAAATTATCTTGTATTTGGAATCCAAACCGAGCCTAGCCAGCTCGTTTTAAATTCTAGCCGAGCCCAAAGCTATTCGTGGCTTGGCTCGTTAACAGCGTTAGCTAGTTGTAGACTTGCAGATCAGCTGTAGATTATGTTATAGTTTGTTATTCACAGTAATACAAAGATACACACAGATACTCTTCTCTTACAGGTAAGAACCAAAACGCATCAATCAAGATTGATTGATCCGCCGGAGGTTTCTTATTCCAGCCGGTATTATAGAACAGGCGGTCACACGCCTCCTAACAGCTGGTTGGCACGCTCTGGGATGATAGACAACGAAGATGAAGATGAATCTTTGTTTGATGATGATAATCCTGGTGATCTGAAGAACAACAAGATTGATGCAATGACCATTATTCAATGGATAAGTCTTATTTTAATCCTAGCATCTTTAATTTGCACCATTAGATTTCCAAATTGGAAACGTAGATCTTTCCGAGGTTTGTTCCTGTGGCAATGGGAGCTTTTGATTCTGGTTTTGATATGTGGGAGATTAGTTTCCGGTTGGTGTGTTCGAATCGCGGTGTTTTTCATCGAAAGGAACTTCATTTTGAGGAAAAGGTTGTTGTATTATGTGTATGGAGTTAGAACACCAGTACAGAATTGTATATGGTTATGTTGGGTTTTGATTGCATGGAATTCTGTATTTAATAAAACAGTTGAAGCCCTTCATATCCCACTTTTGGAGGTGATAAACAAGTTCATGGTTTGCATGTTGATTGGAACCACATTGTGGCTCATCAAGACTTTAATAGTGAAGGTTCTTGCATCTACATTTCATGTGAATGAGTTCTTTGATCGGATCCAGGATGCTTTGTTTAACCAGTATGTAATCGAGGCGTTGTCTGGGCCTCCATTGGTGGAGATTCATAATAATCAGTCGGGAGAGAAGAGTATGTCTAGATGTTCGGAAATTGGTGGTTATTCGTTTAAAGGAAAGGGTAGTAGTGGGCAATTTGTGAGTGGAAAGTTGCATAGGAGCTTGAGGGGTTCGACAAAACAAGATGGGAAAGATCAAGGGATAACAATTGATCACTTGCATAGGTTGAATCATGAGAACGTGTCAGCTTGGAACATGAAGAGGTTGATGAAGATTATCCGTCATGGATCATTAACAACTTTGGATGAACATTTGCAAGGTACATATTATGATGAACCTGGGACGGAAATCAGAAGCGAGATTGAAGCGAAACGTGCTGCGAGGAACATATTCTTAAATGTCGTGAGACGCCGATGCAAGTAAGCTCCTTAAACTCTGGAAGACACCTGTTTGTCAGCAGGGTGTTGGCGGGGTCATGCCCATTTTTCATGACAACTTAAACTATATAAATTGAAGTTTCTTTTCCAGGTTCATTTATTTGGATGATTTAATGAGGTTTTTGCGAGAAGATGAAGCTTTGAAGACATTATCTTTGATAGTAGCATCACCTCATGAGGATGAAAGAATAGGGAAGAATGCCTTGAAGAATTGGGTGGTAAGAGTTGACACATAAAAAAATATTTTTTTACAAACTATAGATATATGAAACTATTACAAGTTAAGAAGGATATATTAATATTATGTCTTCTATCTTGCAGGTTAGTGTTTTCCGAGAACGAAAAGCACTTGCCTTGACACTAAATGACACCAAAAGTGCGGTCAACAAGCTACACCGGATGGTGAACGTGATGGTTTTACTTGTCATTTTGGTCATTTGCCTTGTGATCCTAAACATCGCAACTACAAAAGTTCTAGTTCTTATTAGCTCTCAACTTGTTGTGGTGGCGTTTATATTCGGAAACACTTGCAAAACCATATTCGAGTCCATCATCTTCTTGTTTGTGATTCATCCTTTTGATGTTGGGGATCGTTGTGAGATTGATGGAGTTCAGGTATCAGATAGATTTGAAGAAATGAGAGGGGCATGTGGGTTGGATACCAGTTAAAACTTGTTTATACACCATATTGTGTGTGTGTGTGTGCATATGTGTATATACACACACATACACACATTAGAGGTTGAGACGACTCGTATATTTTAATAAAACTTGTTCATTGTTAGATAACTCGATATAGTTACAAATCTATAAAGTGTAACAAAAATGAGAAGGGTGAGAAGGATATAAAAACCACAATAGATCATGAAATATGACACAATGAACCGCAAAATATAACACAATACCGAAAAATATAAAACAATACTGAAGAAAAATGACACAATGATGAAAATAAAAAAAAAAAAAGACACAATGATAAAAAGAAAATTCTAAAAACTACAAGCTAAAAATCCAAAAAACCGAAAACCTAAAAACTAAGATCGTATAGTTCAATAAGACGATTCCAATGTTACTTGAATGAGTTCAACCAGAGTCCGTTTGATACCTGTCCTACGACTTCTTATTTTTCTTTCATTGTGTATTTAATTCTAACCTTATCTATTATAACAAACTAGTATTGAAGTTTTATGCATTAATAGATACAATCTAAAAAGTATAATTTTTATTGTGTATTTTAAGCTACTATATACATATTGTATTACCTTTTGAATATCTGAATCTGATTTCAGATGATTGTTGAGGAGATGAATATCATGAACACAATTTTTCTTAGAGGAGACAATCAAAAAATTTACTACCCTAACAGCACTCTAGCGGCAAGATCCATCGGCAACTTTTATCGTAGTCCAGATATGATGGATACAATTGACTTCTTAATTCATGTCAGCACCCCAGCAGACAAGCTCGCCACCATTAAGCAACGAATACTCAAGTATGATCATATTAGTGTTTCACCTAGTATTTTTATTTTCCTTATTATTAGTTAGTTAACATAAAAACCAATAATTTAGCTCCATCGTATCATTTCTTTTTTTATTTTTTATATTCATCCCACCGTACGTATTTCTTACTCTCACAATAAACCTTACTCAAAGGTAAAACCACCCCACACTAGGGCGGGCAATTTAGACACGAACACGATAACCTGATATGAACCTACACGATTTTAACAGGTTTCGTGTTTGGCCTTAACAGGTTTCGTGTCTATAACAGGTCGACACGTTAAGACTTGTTTATTTTCGTGTCGTGTTCGTGTTTACCTGTTTCGTGTTCGTGTCTTATCGTGTACGTGTCTTAACAGGTCTTGTCGTGTCTTATCGTGTTTCTTATCATGTCTTGTTGTGTCTTATCGTGTCTTATCGTGTCTTGTCGTGTTTTATCGTGTCCTGTCGTGTTAAATTATTTTAGTAGGTGTTCCTTATCGTGTCTTGTCGTATCTTATCGTGTTAACCTGTTATACACAGGTTCGTGTTCGTGTTTGAAAAAAAATTACACGATTAGATTTCGTGTCGTGTTCGTGTTTACAAGTTTCGTGTTCGTGTCTTAACAGGTTCGTGTAACCTGTTATGCCAGCCCTACCCCACACACACGTTGCATAGCAATACTTTTTTTTTTTTTTTTTTTCACGTTTGCCTCACCATGATACATAATCTTAAAGGGATGGGTGAGGTTAAAACAACTAACTTTTAATACGGGTTGAGATACAAATAATTTTTTTCTTCTAAATTATTTGATTTGTATAAAAAAAATTATAAATTCAACAATTAAGATTTTGAAATATATACACGTATTAAAATTATAGTTATAATTATAATTATCTTAAATAAAACCACTTCTAGTAGATCTAAAACTTAGAGAAGACAAGTAATGTTACGATTTGATGTTTTTTTAGGCGTACTACTAATTGTATTATTGATGCTATGTGTAGCTTTATCGAAAGCAATAAGGATCATTGGTACCCCAACCCGATCTTGCTACACAAGGACATGTTTGATCTAAACACGCAAAAGTTATCGGTCTGGGTGAGACATAAAATGAATCATCAAGATCTAGCAGAAAGATTGACGAGGAGAGGCAAGATTATCGAGGAGATGAATCGAATCTTTAAAGAACTAGACATTGAATACCGAACGTATCCCCTTGATATCAACATCCGGAGCATGCCTATACCTGTTGCTCCTGATCGGTTTCCTTCCACATGGGCTGCTCCTAACTGAGTTGAGAAATCGGGAACCATAGACCTACATCACCAATAGCTACGACATGAGCTCATCGAGCTAGCTAGCGAAACAAAAGAAAATCTTTGTTTGGCTCGTTAGAACTATAGTTGACACCAATGCCCAATGTTCCACAAAGTTTATCCATTATGTCACTTTATACAAAACAAAGTGATTATACAAAATTTAATTGGAACATGAGATGGAAAGGAGGCTTGGCAAATACTTGTGAGGAATTGAGGATGATCAGCAGATCACGTTAAAGCCGGTTTATGTGAGATATGGTTAGGCGTCATGGATTTAATGTAGATAACTTGTTTAGAAACTCTTTGCTCCATTGTTTTTACCTAATTTCTTCCTTATCTTCTCATATCTCAAAAAAAAAAAAAAATGCACGATTTAAAGTTTAAACCTTTTTATGAATTTTAGAGATTATGATTGGTCCGAGAGCTAAGAGCATTCACATTTCATCCATCATTTTTTACCTTATAATTTAACTAAAAATCATGCTTTTCAAAATTTATCTCTCATTTTAAAAAACCTTTCACATCCTATCCACCATATTTATTTTTATCTTACTCATAAATACTTATTTTCTTATATTTCTCCTTATAATACACTCACAATAATTTGGTGTAGTGTGAATAGTAACTTTTCATATATGAAAAGCTAAGATAACATTTTTTCATAATACAAAGATGGGGTATAAAATACTGTGGTGTGTTTTTAGTAGATTTTTTTTTTTTAATTTTAAAGATGAGGAAAGGTTTGATGAATGAGTTGTAAATGCTCTACTAGACCCTGCTTTCTTGTTCGGCCCATGACGTTGGACCATATATGGTCCACTCATTGTATAAAATATAAATATTCTAATATCGATGCATTACTTGGGATAGTTTTAAAATAAGTAACACAAGTCACAAAGCTGCACAAATAATTCATATAATTTATATGGTATGTTCATATTTTAGCTTTTATGGCTGATAGAAGTTACATATTTAGTTTTGGTTGTTTGACATAGATGTCTGATTGTTTTGAACATTATATCATATCATATGTCGTTTTTCAACTCGTCTTTCCTTTTATAGTTAGATTAATGTATTCATAACGTTCAATCATGAATTCATGGTCTAGCTCCAAAGTTGGTACCAAGAAAACACTTTCGTTTTTTTTATAATGCGTGACTATCATGACTCAATCTTTAAAGAATAAGTTGATTATGAAATTAACAAATTTGTGTTAACTCAAATTAGATGACCAAATTTAGGTGTACTCGAATCATACAATAGGTAACTCTAGTAAGACTTTTTACTTTAAGGGATTAATAGTTAGCACCACCTACAACCATTGTCTCCCCACCTACTTGTTGTCTCCAAGACCACCCACCATCTCCATTGCCACCCCCCACCACCACCAGCGCTTCCACCAACACCAACTCAGTGATCAAGTTTACTTTTCAATATCAAGTCTTATTAATAGCAAATTTTACTAACTGTTTGTGGTTTGATATCTTACTTACCCTTACCAGTAAAGAAAGGTAGGAACATTCTTTAAATGCTTTTTTGATTGACCATTTGACAACGGTTAGAAGAGTTATGGAACCATACAGTGTTTCTTTACGGTCGAAAGGATGTGAAAACCTATAGAAATTTTTTCCCCTCTAACTGTTAAGGCACTAAGGGGGGACGGGGCGCTACCAAAATTGGTCATGGGTACCCCACTACTAGCACGGTAACACTGCCGCCACCCATGCTGGTAGTGGTCCCATGAACCAAATCCTGGTTCTAGTTAACGGGCTGGTACCCTTGAGTTTGTCTCTCCCCTTTTGTCTTTTTCTCTACTTTATTTTCAGTGAAGTGTTGCCTCCAAAAAATTGTTTCAGTGAAGGAAATCAGTGAAGTGATGTGGCAATGTAGGATTGGTTAAAATTAGTAAACTTGAAAAAACTTACGGGTAGCGCCCCGATCCCCTTAATATGCACACATGATTGGATTAATAAGTAAATGAAAAAAACAAATAATAACAATGATTTGACAGACTTTAACCCGTCAAAAAGAAAGACAACAACAACGAGGTGTTAGTTTTAAGGGAAAATGGATTTTAATATTTCCAACTATAGCCTATTGGCGGATAATACTCCCAACTTTCACTTTCACTTTGGCCAATGGCACTCCAAACTTTCAACTTATTTTCTTTCATCAATCCCAAACTAACGGAGGTCTAACCTAGTTAGTCTTCGTGGTCAAAATGTAAAAACTTAAATTTTGGGATATTTATGAAACTTATTATTATTATTATTATTATTATTATTATTATTATTATTATTATTATTATTATTATTAAAATTTTATAAATCCACCCCCCCTATTCCCCTTCTGTTGAAGGACACCCCCCCCCCCCACCCCTTTCCTCTCTCTAAATCACCAACAACCACCACCCACCACACCTTCCACCACCACTGCACCACCCATACCTTCCACCATAGCTTCCACCACCGCACCAAACACCACCACTACACCACCCACCACCCCCTCTTTCTCTCTCTGTCTCGTTGTACGACCATTAAATGTCGGAATTCTCCGAACAGAAACCTACCACCACCCCACCCCACCCTACCAACCCACCTTCTTCTTCTTCTTCATTACACTCAAACCCACCACCACCACCCCACCCTACCAACCAACCAAACAGAAACCCGTGACCAGCCACCTCACCACCATATGCCGCCTAACATTAACATTACATGAGACCATCAACATAACTTCACCACCACCAACCCCAATCGAAACCCTAGCTAAAATCCACCAAAAACCAATCTTTAACCAACCCCAATCGAAACTCTAGCTAAAATCCACCAAAAACCAATCTTTAACCAACCCCAATCGAAACCCTAACATTAACATTACCTTGTTGACGGAAGCGGAGGAAATGAGGGGAAGTGAAGCATTGCTCTGACAATGATCGAAACTGTTATTATTATTATTTTTATTTTCTTGTTGGCTGTTAATAAGGAGTTTTGGTTCGGAGCTGCGGAGGAGGACGGTGAGTTTTTGTCGGCCGATTAAGTCTCCGGTGAAGGGTGGTGGTGGTTTAGAGAGAGAAAGCGACAGAGTGAGAAAGGGGGGTTTCTGTCACAGAAGAGAGAGGATTGGGGGGGGGGGGGGGGGGGCTTGGGATTTATAAGTTGAAAGTTTATTATCAAAAATGCCCCTTAAGTTTTGGTTTTTATATTTTGGCTACAAAGAAGTTTTGGTTTTTACACCAAAGCAATGGCACGTCAGCTTCTGTTAGCCACGTAGGATAAAAACTAACGTCGTTAAGTCTAGGAGTGATAAAAGAAAATAAGTTGAAAGTTTAGAATGCTATTGGTCAAAGTGAAAGTTGGGAGTATTATCCGCCAATAGGTTATAATTTGAAGTATTAAAATCCATTTTCCATGGTTTTAAAACGGGCAAATGCCACAAAAACAACATACTTTCTATTATTTTTCAAAAAAGTTCCTCAACATTTTTTTGCACTTAAAAACCAATAAACTTTTTGTTTTGTCTCAAAAAAACCCTCCACTTTTTTTTCAATTAAAAAACCAATATACTTTCTGTTTTGTCTTAAAAAAGTCCATTAACAACTTTTTCACATAAAAAACCAATATACTTTCTACTATTTTATCATACAAGTCTCTTAAAATGATAATTTTGAAATAAAAATCTCTTAATTAGTTAATTATGATCGGATAAAATCATGAAAAATTAGTTGAGAATTAATTATATTATAATTGAGATAAATTATTTATTTAATAACTTTTTAATGCTTTTAAATTTATATAAAGGGATGCAAACGAGCCGAACTACTCGTGAGCTACTTAAGCTCTGCTTGCAAGAAAACTCAAAACGAGTTGGGCTTAAACGAACAGGAGCACAAGCCCGAGCACCCCGTTCTTTTTATTTTATTTATTATTATTCACTTACTTAATTTAAAATGGAAAATAAAAGACAACCGTTGAATAGACTTTGGTTTGTCATTTGTCTGATTTACAACAATAATTCATCTCAATTGATTTCTTACGTGGTATTAATAAGTAGAAGGATTATTCACAATTTTGTTCAAATTTAAAATTTGGAAGGACTATTATATGAAAAAAAAAATGGAGGGATTTTATGAGACGAAACAGAGAGCATATTGGTTTTAAGTGCAAAAAAAGTGAAGGGATTTTTATGAGAAAAACAGAAGGTGAGTTGGTTTTTATTATGGTATTTGCCCCTTTAAAATTTGTTGTGTCAATTGATTTAAGATAGAAATTGGGACCCTCGTGTGGAGACGCACAAATCATTTTTTTTATTTCCAGACCGGTTCTAATTCAAACTGGTTTAGGTCTGGAATCAGTTTGGTTCCATCCCGCTTTGGTCTATTCATTTTTCTTTGTTTTGGCTCGTCAATCGATTCTTACACGCACATTTAAAAAATAAGACAAGTTTTTTTTACATAAGATTCAACTTTTGTTAATATTTTTAATGTGCAAGTGCATGTGCTTGTATGTGTGTATATATGTGCTATGTGTATGCATTTCTATATGTGTATGTGTGTAATTATGTGTTAGTGTATGTATTTCTCTGTCTCATATATATATATATATATATATATATATATATATATATATATATAATTTATAATCTATATTATATATAAAGCATCTAAAAAGGGTGACCGTTAAATTTAAGTAATCACAACCTTTTATGCATATAGTAGGCTAATTATAAAATGAAAACCCTCTTGAGTTGAGAAAACCTTGGAAACCCATGTAAAAAAATTGTTATTTTTTTTTTTGAAAAAAATAACCAATGTAAAATACATGTTTTTAAGTGTTTTGGGCCAAAAAAATAAAAAAAAGCGCCGAAGGGATTTTTTTTTTAACAAATAAACAAAGCTGCGAAAACACATGTTTACACCTGATAAAAAACAACAAATAGCTGAAAACATATGTTTTTTTAGCAACTTTGTTTATTTTTTTTAAAAAAATCCCTTCGGCGCTTTTTATATTTTTTGGCCCAAAATGCTTAAAAACATGTATTTTACATTGGTTATTTTTTTCAAAAAAAAAATGATTTTTTACATGGGTTTCCAAGGTTTTCTCAACTCAAGAGGGTTTTCAATTTATCATTCCCTATATATATATATATATATATATATATATATATATATATATATATATATATAGGGTAAGGTTCCTGTAAGAAAATGTTTTTTTGTAGGAAGTGTAGGAAGTGTTTTGATCCATTGGATCTAAAAATTGATGGTTGAGATTAAACCTATAAAATTGTTTAGATTCTAATTAATTCTCATAATAGATGGGGGCAAATTTGTCTATTTAGTGTTTTAATTGAGGGCAAAATTGACATTCTATTATTTTAATTAAGAAACTTTTTAATTTCTCCTAAAATCATGCTCAACATCCTCTCTCCCTCTTTCTCAAGCCTTTATGGTTGAATTGAAACAAATAAAAAACATAACAACAAAAGATCTACACCCTTATCATTAAAAACAATTAAGATCTCCAAACAAAAACACACATTCTGTTTAAACCCATAATATCACCGTAACATAAGGAGTGTTTTATTTGTTATAACAATGTAACATCAGAAGTGTTTTGTTGTTATAACACTGTAACATCCGAAGTGTTTTATATATCATTGTTTCTGTTAAGGGTAAACATCATAATATCACTGTAACATAAGGAGTGTTTTTTTTTTTTTTTTTGGTGATATAAGGTGTAACATGAGAAGTGTTTTATATAGCATTGTTTGTGTTAAGGGTAAAACATCATAATATGACTTTAACATAAGGAGTGTTTTGTTTGTTATAACAAAGTAACATTAGAAGTGTTTTGTTGTTATAACAATGTAACATCATAAGTGTTTCGTTGGCATTTGAACAAATTTATTATTTAGTTATATAAAACACTTATGTTGTTAAAAATGTTATATAAAACACTTCTGATATTGTTAAAACACTTCAATGTTAAAAATGTTATATAAAACACTTCTGATATTGTTAAACAATCGGTGTGTCTCTGATGTGATCGAGATCGTATGAATCGATGTTATGTGAAGAACCGAAAAAAATCAATTATTTTGTGATGATATTATGAAATCGAACGAGATGATATAACAGTATGATGAATATGAAAGCAATCAATTATTTGGGTTGAAAGATCTTGATGTTATGTGAAGAACCAAAAAAATCAATTATTTTGTGATGATATTATGAAATCGAACAAGATGATAGAACAGGATGATGAATATGAAAGCAATCAGTTATTTGGGTTGAAAGATCTTCATAATTAGGCAAAAAATGTTGCTAAAAAAGTGGGATTATGATATTTAAAAATGGTACATAAAGTCTATAATGCCCCTAATCTAAAATTTTGATCCAATGGCTATAACTCTTTCCTACACTTCCTACACAAAATCATTTTCTTACCGGATCCTCTACCTATATATATATATATATATATATATATATATATAATTTATAATCTATACTAATTATATATAAAGCATCTAAAAAGGGTGACCGTTAAATTTAAGTAATCACAACCTTTTATGCATATAGTACAATTCTAAATAAAGTTAGTTAGAGGGTAAAATTGTCTTTCAACTTCAATATTAAAGTGATCATCAATATAGAATGTTTGTTTTGTAAGTTTTTCTAATAATCTAGGGGTTAATATGAAAGTGTAAATTAAAGCAATGAAGTGTTGTTAATACAATTAAATTAATAAATTCATAAATGAAAAGACAAGTAAATTAATAACAACTAAACCGACACATCATTGTGTGATACGCTGTTTAAACTAGGAATTTTGAAAACTAAGATTGTTTACTGATTATGATAATTTGTTAGCCATTGTATTTCAATTGAAATTTTGGGTATTATTATTGTGAGTTGGTGCAACTAGCTTAAAATGTTGTTAATGATATAGTGGATCGGGTTTTCTCTGTTGTTTTTGATGGACTGGTTTTGTGTAGAATCACTCAAAGGAAAAAGTTTAGTTTCATGTATATACTGTTTCGTGTAAATGGGTTTGATAACCGGTTTGTCAGTGTCAAATTATATTTTTAATGTACACACCTCCAGATTTAGAGTACCAACATAAATACAATACAATACAATATACCATGATAGGGTTCTAAACTAGCACAAAACGAGTATTGGGTACTACATTATTGTCACCGCTGCATCGCGTGGCTTTCCGACATTATGTGCTCCAATATATGTCATCCCGCGGTAACGCGCGGGCACACCACTAGTACATTATAAAGGAGGAGTGATGGTCAACATGGTCATTTTCATTTCCATATAACTTAAGAAGCAACATGTACAACATATTTAAGCAATAAATTTAAGGGTATAATAGGCATAGTTATGACAATTAAGACACTTTGGAGGTTATGATAGTAATTTTGTGTTTTGTTTTTAGTTAAAACCTAAAATCTCATCCCCATAATACCCTTCCACCTTTCACCTTCCAAGAAATCAATGATCCATTGATAAAAAGTTATTGTTTCAATTTAATTTGATGACAACTATAAAATCATCATTTTGAATCATAATATTCACCTTTAATCCACCAACTCAAACATCTGCTATCGGTTCTGAAATTCCACAAGCATTTTATGATTTTGATTGTCAATCCTAGAAATCGCAGGCCTCAAATCCATGTTGTTCAATTGAACCTTTTTAGAGGTATTTCGTGAACTCAATGAATCTGTTGTTTTTTAATCATTTAGTATGTTTTTAGAGGTACTTCGTGCATTTGTTTAATTGTTTTTGAAGTGATCATGTATGTTTAATGGAATTTTCATGTTTTGGACAGAGGATTTTTGTGAAATTAGTTAGGTTTTTCGTTCTAATTGGGGCTTAATTTAGGTATAGGTTAATCTATAATGGTGTTTGTTGTGCTTCTTATCAGATGTACGTTTTTATTTGCAACCAGAAAATGAAAAAAAAAACATGCTTGATTAATAATGGTCAAGGCATGAGTATTCAAGATATGCTTAAAATCTTGTTTGGTTCATTTGTTGCAGAGTGATATTTGCGGATTGGTTTCACGGCTACAAGAGTTGTAGAAAAAGGAATTTAGAATTTGATGAAGCAAATAAAAGACTGCGTCAAAGGTTAAGAACTTTTTGATACATTCTTGTGGTTTAATCCATCTTATTAGTTTGTAATTGGTGATGTTAATATAACTTATGATCTTCTTTATTGTTAAGCTTAGTTCATAATTTAATGAGTCGATCTCAACTTTTGTGTTTTTTTTTTGTATTTCCAAGTATATACACGTTAGGCGTTCTCATGTTTATGGGTTCTTAAGGTGTGTCTAACTAAACTTGGAAAAGTTTGCGTAAACGTTTCCGTCATGTAGCGTATGTTTCAACCAACTTATACCATATGCAAGCTACAAAACATATATTAAGATCCATATTCTTTTTTTCCAAGAAAAATTGATTTAATATTTAGCCCTTCATTAATATTTTCCATAGGTTACATCTTTGTTGAATAATTAATTATAATTAAAGTAATTTATTGTAAATAAATTTTGGAGTCCAAATTAAATCTTTAGAGTTGCAACAAAGCTCAAACGAAGAGTATCTCTTAGCCATATTTGTGTAATGAAATGCATTTACTAAATACTCGATCAACATATTAACTTCTATTTATTGTGACAGGCCAAACATTTGGCATGACTAACTTTATAAACCCAAGGGATCTTGTAACTATGAGGTAAGTATGTAGCACACATATGTATATATTAAATTTATTATCCTTTTCTAAACATTTGTTATCATAGTATTCATATGATTAAGCATTATGATGATGTAATTTAATGTTAATAAAATTTTCACTGAACTCATACAGAAAATAAGAGAGATGACAGAAGGTGGGGTAGACTTCAGCTTCGAGTGTTGTGGAAATCTTGATGTACTTCGTGAGGCCTTCTTATATGCTTAAAATCTTGTTTGGTTCATTTGTTGCAGAGTGATATTTGCGGATTGGTATCACGGATACAAAGTTGTAGAAAAAGAATCTAGAACTGGATGAAGTAAATAAAAGACTGGCGTCAAAGGTTAAGAACTTTTTGATACATTCTTGTGGTTTAATCATCTTATTAGTTTGTAATTGGTGATGTTAATATAGCTTATGATCTTCTTTATTGTCCATTCATAAATTAATGGGTCGATCTCAACTTTTGTATTTTTTGACCTAACTCGTTTGAAAAACTTTTTATTTGGGGTTATGTTTCACTTTTTAATTTAAACAAAGTAGTTAGTATAAGGTGAACTATTAGTGTATAATATATATAACATGCTATTTTTTAATTAGAACACCATTTAGTTGTGCTATTGATCTACATCAGACTATAAAATTAAGCACCAATTAATTGTGATATTGATCTATCATCTATATTAGATTTAGGTACATATAGTTGTTTAGTTGTTTTTGAATTTCATCTACATCAAATTTACGCAATATGATAATTAGTAACTCCATTAACAGAAAATAAGACAAAGCATGTTTCATAAGTCATAAGATTGTTCCTTCTAACAATTAGAATTCAGCATACAAAAAGTAATAAACAAAAGAAAATAATGAATGATTGATCAAATTAAAAGCTGGCATTAACGAGGAAGGTGATTTCGGTCATCAATCAATCAAATTTTTTCCAATTACACATCAAAGCCGCGTAAATTCGAATGTGGTAGCTAGGTTTTGACTTTGCTGATTTGACCAAAGGGTTCTGAATCAGTTTAAGTAATATTTGTTTCCAAAACTAACACAACCACCAAGGTAGTGTAGTGGTTTGTGTTCTAAAGTTTGGGCCACTTGGACTCTGGTTCGATCTTGGTCCTAAGCTTTTATTTTTAAAACTCTTTTTTTAACATAAACCCTTATAACTTGTTTATTTCGACTATAAATTAATGAGCGTGACTAGGAAAATTATATAATTATTGACGGGTGGTTCAAGGAACAACCCTCCATATTGTTAAAACGCTTATATTAACCACATTTGATCACGTTATTGCTTGGAATTGGATAACTACGGGTACTTTGGTTGCAGGTGCAATAAAGAGCTTAAAACGAAGAAATACGGGCTTTGGAACGGACCGGAACGGGATGGAGCAAAACAAGAATTGAAAGATGAAAAATTGCTTTTTAGGAGAGCTCCACCGTACCTTACGGTAGCCACCGTAAGGTACGGTGGCCTATGGACACAAGTTTCTCACCGTATGGCAGACTCTCCTCACCGTTGGCTTTTATAACCCACCGTACCTTACGGTGGCTACCGTAAGGTACGGTAGGCCCTGCACAATCTTGTAACTCCCACCATTTAAGGCGAAGTTATGGTGTCTTTTGGGCATCTCTTTCATTGTGAACGTTTCTAAGACTCTTGGGGGCGATTTTTGGCTGAACTAATCATTGGAGAACATTTTCTAATCATTGTTTTGATGTTTGTAATCCTTATGAACAATTGCTTGAAGATGATGATGATTCACAAAGCTATGTTAGGCTAAACATTTGGTGATCATTCCTTGGTGAAGTTTTTCTTGAACTCTTATGTATTTTTCTATGAATTTCTAGAATGATAATCTAGTATGTTTGCTTGGTTATTGTGGTGTTTGAACAATTGTTTGTAGTTGTTAATTACTTTACCAATATTTAGTCTTAATCGTACGTTCTTGGTGTTGCTAACAATTGAGATATTGCGGGTAGGATTTGGGTTGGTTAATTGATTAATTGGTCATCGGGCAACAACCTCGCATTAATATAATCCGAGTACTTCGTTCCCTTTTATCACAACAATTTATGCACGAGTTATGTCTATGTAACTCTTTCTAGTTGGAACTTTTGCATAAGTGTTTAGGGAAAACGGATCCTGGAATGGTCATTGCTTTTATAATCTTAAGAAACAAACTCACTTTGATTAAGTAATTAGTTTATAATTTAGTTCAAATCTAAAACAATCAACAACTCTTGATCTTTATTTTTATTTATTAGATTAATTTTAGTTAATTCGCAAAATTATTAGTTTACACACATTCCACAAACTCCTTGTGTTCGATACCTTCTTGCCACTATCCGTTAGTTGTAATTGGGAAATTTTACGTGTACCACGACAAGCACGTCAAATTTTGTTATCAAAATGACCCATTGAACGGGAAATTTTACGTTTAATAAATAAACTTTATAACCTCATATTTCTTTTATAAAAATTAAAAAAAAAATCACTAATATTATTGTTATTATCATTATTATCATAATAAGAGGGTTAAAGTATATATATACTTTTGTTAAAAAAAATGGAAATTTTATGAAATGTTACATTAATGACATCATCTATATTGTTAAGGAACTCGTGTACCGGTCTATGACATCGTTTATTTTGCTTATCAACACCATAGGGAACGACTACTAGGACACGTCGCTTTCGTCAACTATTAACGATACATACAAGCATCTCAAGTATGCTACATCACACATAGTCACCATCAAAACGTCATGGATTAACCATGCTACTCTTCTAAATGTCATTTAACCCACCCCTTATCTTTTTATGGACATAGTAAAACCCTCGCATAATCTGTTACCATTAACGTCTCACACTTGACGCATCTACATTATCTAACCAACACACTATCTAGGCAGACAACAACCTTAGGACTGTCAACAGATAAAGTCCCACCTAACTCCTCGTACGACTAATTAATTCTCAACGGTATAAACCCACGCTACCCGTTACTCCCGCTACTCCTCGTTTGCGTGACTACGCATCCCGATTGACAAAACTCTTGTTTAAGGTTAATCCCACTCATTACCAGCACCCACGACTCTTTGACAAAAGCAAAATTATCGAAAAACGGTAAATAACCGATATATCCATAAAACTCTTCTTTTAATGAAAATAAGTAAATACATGTATGCTAGCCCAAAATGTATAAGACAAAATGTATTAGAAGTCACATGCAAAGAATGCTCACTTCACCAGCTGAACGTCCTGCAATGCGTAACCGAGCACTAACCTGCCGTCATACGAATAAAGTTACTAAAACCGTACGGGGGTACCCAAAGCTTCCACCATCAGTTCGCCACCTCTTGCCCCAAACCACGCCACCATCCGCTTCCCACGCACCCCTTTTTGTTACCCACGTGCAGTTGAGAACACGTAGGCAATGCCTCGGTCCGCGTGCCTTGTTTCGGGTCATGTGCTTGTCTTGTTCGGGTGCCTCGTTTTGCTTTTCTTGTTGTTTGTGATAGATCGGGATCTGCACTGGGTGTGTTCGGGTGATTCAAGTGTTCTCAAGGTTTGGTGATTTGGCTAACTAGCGAAGCGTTCGTGGATCCATTGTGCGGTTTCTTTGGCGTTTTCGTCAAGGTAGTTTATTAAACACCCTATGGTTGTGATACTTTTGTTTGTTTGATATTGTATTTGGATCATTGGTATGGGATTTTGATTCGGTTGAATATATATATGTATATATTGTTTTTGTTGTCACGTTTCTGCCTAAAAAATATATTAATACAGTGTTATTAATATTTTGTGAAAAGCTATATATCTATATATACATATATATATATACACACACACACATACACACATATATAATAGGGATTTTATAATAAAATGAATAGATAGATTCGGGTCAGGTTTTGACCTGGATGGATTGACCCGATTCCCAACAAAATAAATCCTGACTGCATAAAAAGGAAGAAGGGTTTGTGAGGAGAAGCGTTGGGATTCAAGGGTTTATAGTTAGAAGCCATGGATGAAGCTGGTTAGTTGATAATAAGGGTTATTTTATAGGAACTATCGGCTAATGGGTTGTTTGGTTGATTAAGTGCTGAATTATTAAGTTGAACCTCTTAATAGTTAGTTTCTTGTCACACATTGGTAGGATAGCCTCATTAAGGTTCAACATAGTTCAATGCTTAATGGTTCAGTGCTTAATGATTTAGCTATATCTCATGTCTTAATGGTTCAGCCTTAACCATTCCATTCAGAAGCTGAAACAAACGCGCTGAATGGTTCAGAGCCTTATTAAGAGGCTTACCAAACAACCCCTAAGGGTGTAAAAGGAGACATATATTTGGCTATAGCAGACTGCAAATAAATCTCTGCTGAAAAGTTTGTTGATTTTTAAAAAATATCTTGCTTACTAAAGGGAAACAGAAAAGAAAAAATGTATATGATCCGTATATTCATATACGAATCGTATATGTATGATGTTTGACTGGTCCAATGTTGTACCTATACGATTTGTATAGACCTATACAAACCGTAAAAATGTGTCAATTTAGAGCATGTTTGGTGTAACGACCCGAAATTTATCGAGTCATTACGGATTGGTAATCATGACACTAATCTTTACTTTAAATTTCATCATATTTAATTAAGAAAACATCATTACTTATATTACAACTCATTAGTTTCCAAATCCAAAATACAACACATCTCTTTTAAACAAACAAACTTTTAACATGACTTGGGCCGAAGCCTATTTGGACGCAATCCGGCCCACAGGGCCGGTTATTTATCAACTTTGCATCGACTCGATTTTAGCCTACGTAGAGCTCGGGTTTCTCTTTCATTCCTCAACCTGAAATGCATGTCGAAAATACGTTAGCGATGCTAGTGAGTGGTGCCAGAATGACCGATTACACTTTTTATAAACATGCAATTTTCGTATGGATCGATCTTTTCTAAGGTAGGATGTATATCGATGGAACATTTTGACATATGTTATGTGGTCCGATCCTCTAAATGGTCGGAATACATCCTTTTTAATACCGAATGGATCCACTCTCGTTATTTCTATACGATCGAGTTCTATGGTTTTTCATGATCATGACACAATGCAAACTATGACATAACATAAATCCTTTTACTCGACCAACATGCATTTACCCCGAAAACAATATAACAAAAATGGGGTACACACACTCACATTTGTTACTTCGGATTGCGGTGTTTCACAAGCGATAGAGCTACTAGTTTCTTCGAGTTCCTGTTAATGATAAACCATATTATAACAAGAAATATAATCGTATAGCTGGCCGTTACAGCTTAGGCGTGTTTCCTAACTATAGCTGGCCATCACAGCTTGGCGCTTGGTTCCTAAAGATTAGACAAAAACACTTACCCGGATGCGTTAATCTTCTCTAATAATAACCGGCCGAGTTACGGAAGGGTTACACACTTAGTATTATTGTAGGATTTAAATGAAAAGGATGAGATTATAAGATGTTTCTAAATGGGCGATTGTTTGAGTGGTTGGGGATTGGTGTCTTGCATGGTGGTAGAGATCTTGGGTTGATGGTTGGTTTTCTTCTTTCAAATAATGGAGCCGGTTCATTGTCTTATATCTACAACCATTCATGCATGCCCATTATTACATCTAGTACCTTAGGCTTATGAGGTGGAGAGCTTATGAGGTGGAAGGGTATTAATGCCCTTGAGTGTCCATTAGAAGATTGTGGAGATCTTATGTGGGGATTCTAGGTGCAAAGTGGTGGCACCTCATCATTATAATTGCATGGGCTGATTACTTCCTTCTTTCAATTATAATTATTACTTGGTCTTTAGTTATTGGACTATAGTTGTGGATTTTAATTCCTATCCTAATGGGCTTGCTAACATAACTGATCGGTTGTTGGGCTTGTTTGCTTATTGGGTTTATATTACAGCCCACTATACTCTATAGATCTTACAAAATTATTTTAGTTATCGGGCCTGACTAATGGGCCGGCTATCGGGCTGGTCTGTTATCCGGGTAGTGTTATTGGCCAACACCTTTGGGTGGCCCAATACTATTTTATTAGTCGTCATAATCGTAATTATTTTTAGAGTTGTTACACTCTCCCCCCCTTAGGGAATTTCGTCCCCGAAATTTTTAATAACTTTACCTGATTTCGGAATAAGTGGGGGTACTTTGTTTTCATGATGTCTTCTCTTTCGAACGTAATTTCAGGTCCTTGTTTGGCATCCCATTTAACTTGTACTATAGGAATCTTGCCTCTTCTTAACTTCCTTTCTTGTCGTGACATAATTTCCACTGGTTCCTCGGTAAAGTGAAGTTGAGGACTTAACTTGACCTGATCTAATGGAATAATGGCTTGTGCATCTATTACACATTTTCTAAGGTTAGAAACATGGAAGACATCATGAATTCCACTTAATTCTGGGGGTAACTCCAATCTGTAGGCCACTGGTCCTATTCTAGCTTTCACTTGATAAGGTCCTATAAAACGGGGATTTAACTTTCCTCGTTTTTGAAATCTTATTACCCCTTTCCAGGGGGATACTTTTAGTAGGACATAATCTCCTTCTTGGAATTCTAATGGCCTTCTCCGATTATCTGCGTAACTCTTTTGACGACTTCTGGCTTTTTCTAAACTTTTCTTGATCTGCAAAATTTTATCTGTTGTTTCTTGGATAATTTGTGGGCCCGTGAGTTGGGTTTCTCCGATATCGTTCCAGCATATCGGGGATCGACACTTTCTACCATATAGAGCTTCGTATGGTGCAGCTTGAATGGAAGCGTGATAACTATTATTATAAGAAAATTCTATCAATGGTAGATGAGTGTCCCAACTGCCACCAAATTCCAGGATGCAAGCTCTTAGCATATCCTCTAGTTTCTGGATGGTTCTTTCACTTTGGCCGTCTGTTTGTGGGTGATATGCGGTGCTCATTTTTATTTGAGATCCTAATGCATTCTGGAAGCCTTCCCAAAATCTAGAAGTGAATCGACTGTCACGATCTGAGATTATTGAGAGGGGTATTCCATGTCTAGATACTATTTCATGCAGATAAATTCTAGACAATTTTTCGATCTTAAAATCTTCTTGTATAGGCAGAAAATGAGCAGATTTGGTTAGACGATCTACAATAACCCAAATAGTATCGTGACCTCTTTGGGTTTTTGGTAACTTTGTTACAAAATCCATAGTGATTTGATCCCATTTCCAGACTGGAATTTCTGGTTGGATTAACAAACCACTAGGTTTCTGATGTTCAGCCTTAACCTTAGAACAGATTATACATTTGGCTACAAACTCGCCCACGTTTCTTTTCATACCGGGCCACCAAAAATTTCTCCTAAGATCTCGATACATCTTATGGCTTCCTGGGTGAACAGAATATTTGAAACCATGCATTTCTCTTAAAACAATTTCTCTTTGATTTCCATGCTGAGGTACCCAAATTCTTTGATTGTATCTTAGTATCCCATCTGTTCCTTCTATTAGTCTTTCTTCTTCTCTGTTGAGTGATTCAGTTTTCACTAAGGTAGGTTCTAAGGCTTCTCTTTGAAAATTTCTTAATTGTGCTAAAAATTCATTGATTATGGAAATTTTATAACCTTTTGCTCCTAAAGTTCTATCCTTTCTGCTTAGAGCGTCGGCTACAATATTAGCTTTTCCTGGATGATATTTTATATCACACTCATAATCGCTCAGAATTTCTACCCACCTTCTTTGTCGCATATTTAGGAGTTTTTGATCAAAAATATGTTGGAGACCCTTATGGTCCGTGTAGATGGTACACTTGGTCCCATATAAATAGTGTCTCCATATTTTCAATGCAAATATTATGGCTCCCATTTCCAAATCATGAGTAACATAATTTTGCTCATGTCTTTTTAGCTGTCGGGAAGCATATGCGATAACATGATTTTCTTGCATTAATACACAACCTAATCCTTGTAGGGAAGCATCACAGTACACTGTAAATGCTTTTCCCTCTTCTGGTAGAGTTAACACGGGAGCTTCACATAACTTTTCTTTCAAGCTTTGAAACGTCTGCTCTTGTTTTTCCTTCCATTCAAACTTAGAAACTTTTCTGGTTAAGGACGTGAGAGGTAGTGCTAATCTAGCAAAGTTTTCTATAAATCTTCTATAATATCCTGCTAATCCTAGAAATTGTCTAATTTCTGTAGGATTCTTGGGAGTTTCCCATTTTTGAATGGCTTCTACTTTTGTAGGATCTACTTGGATTCCGTCCTTATTGATAACATGTCCTAGAAATTTAATTTCTTTTACCCAAAATTCACATTTGCTAAACTTAGCATAAAGTTTCTCTTTTCTTAAGGTTTCTAGAACTTCTCTTAAATGTTGTTCGTGTTCTTCCTCAGATTTTGAATAAATTAATATATCATCCAAAAACACAATCACACACTTATCCAAATAAGGTCGGCAGATCCTATTCATTAGATCCATGAATGCTGCAGGAGCATTTGTTAGTCCAAAAGGCATGACTAAAAATTCATAATGTCCGTACCTTGTTCTAAAAGCAGTTTTTGGTACATCTTCCTCTCTTATTTTCACTTGATGGTAACCTGATCTAAGATCGATCTTTGAAAAGTATTTTGACCCATGCAATTGGTCAAAAAGATCATCTATTCTAGGTAACGGATATCGGTTCTTAATAGTTAACTTATTTAGTTCCCGATAGTCTATACACATTCTCATCGATCCATCTTTCTTCTTAACAAAAAGCACAGGTGCTCCCCAAGGGGACGTGCTTGGTCTCACAAACCCTCTTTCTATAAGTTCCTCCAATTGGTTTGTTAATTCTTTTAATTCCGTTGTGGCTAACCTATATGGAGCTCTAGCAATGGGTGCGGCTCTAGGAATTAGGTTAATCTGGAATTCTACTTGACGAGGTGGGGGTAAACCAGGTAATTCGTTTGGAAATACATCTCTAAATTCCGAAACAATCTTAATTTTTGCCATTTCTAACCCTTGTTCTTCATTTCCTAGATTCACGTGAACTAAGAAAGCTTGATGCCCTTTCTTTAAATATTTAATCATCTTAGCACTCGGAATTAGGTTTAACGTTCCCTTAGGTTTTTCTCCGTAAATGGTTAAGATTTCTTGATTAGATAATGGAATTTTTACTAATTTCTCTTTGCAAATAATTTCAGCCTGATTAGAAGCTAACCAATCCATCCCTATTACAATATCAAATTCTCCTAATGTCATAGGTATGAGATTGATTTTAAATTCCTGGTTTTCAATAGTTAATGTAAAATTTTTAAATACTTCGGTAGCCTTCAAAATTTTACCATTAGCTATTTCAATGTCATAGGGTTGGTTTAATGATTCTGGGGAAACGTTTAGTTTATCTATAAAGGTTTTTGAAATAAAACTTAGATTAGCCCCAGTATCGAACAAAGCATAAACGGGTAAGTGATCAAGATAGAACATACCCGTCACTAGATCTGGTTCTTCTCGTGCCTCGTCCGCATTCATGACAAAAGCCCTTCCTCGTGCTTGCTCTTTTTGTGGAGAATTCTTGAGTTTTGGACAATCAACCTTGTAATGACCCGGTTCTTTGCATTCGTAACATACCCGTGGGCGATCGGGATCGAACCTACATTCCTTGGTTTGATGTCCTACTTTGTTACATTTTTGACAATGAGGTCCTTTGCACTCACCAAAATGAAATCGTCCACATCGATTACACCTTTTTCTACAATCTCCCGTATGGTAAAACTTACATTTTTGGCAAAATGGGTTGCTTCCCCTATATGGTTTCTTTCCTAGGTTTCCTTCCTCTCGGGGATTTTCTTGACTTTTACCTGAAGTGTTATAATTGGTGGGACGGAAGGTTTCACTCCAACCTCTTTTATTACCTACTTGTACCTTATCTTTTTCCCTATGACGGATTATGTCGTCGGTTAAGCTTAAAGCTAGTTCACATGCAACATCATACTTAATAGGTTTAGCACCTCTGACTATCCCCTGGATTTGTGGATTTAAACCCCAAATGAATCTTCTTATTCGCTTAGGCTCGGGTGTTACCTGGTGTGGTACTAAGCGAGCAAGTTGATTGAATTTGTTGATATAGCTTACACAGTCTAACCCTTTCATTTCTAGTCCTAAAAATTCCATCTCCATTTTCTCCATTTCATTAATAGGATAGTATTTTTCGGTTATTAGGGTTCTAAATTCTACCCAAGACATATTTGCTACCACGTTTTTCCCTCTTACTTGTCTAATCATATTCCACCAGTTTAAAGCTTCTGCTTTTAGGGAATGAGTGGCGAATTTTACTTGGTCACGGGGTGCACAATTACTTATTTCTAGAATTGCTTCTATTTCTTCTAGCCATCTAGTGGCTCCGGTGGCCCCTGAATTACCGTCAAAAGACTCGGGTTTACACGCCATAAAAGACTTATAGTCACAAGGTTTTCCTGAATTATTTTCTGGATTAACATATTCCTCTTCTCTGTTAGGAACAAAAGCTTTTGAAACGGGTTGCTTTTCTATTCCTAACATGTCTATTAGAGAGGGTAATGAGTCGTGAATCCCATCTAATACTAACTTTTTCATTTTCTCTTCTAATTCCGATGTTTCGGTTGAAGTAGGACGTTCTTCTAGGATTGGTTCTTTCATGGTTTCGGTTGGTTTAGATGAAGAGGCGCGATTTTTCTGTTTAGACTTTAAGTCATTTTCAATGTCTGGCGTAGTTTTTGCTTTTCGGTCTGATCGTCTAGGACTAGTCTTTCCTCGAGGCATTTATCTATAAATACAAATTTGATTTAATTAGTAATCCATTCAAATTTTTAATTTTTTTATCTACTTCAATCGATATTCATCATTTACTAGTTACTATAGTATTAATTATTTTTCTTTAAGACAAAACAAAACATCTAGATATATATATTATATCAAAAAGTCTAGATGTTACATCCAAATTTTATCTTATTTGGATTACATTACTACCATTACTTCATACATCTTTCTTACTTAGACTTCATTCATACTACACTACTTAAGCAACTACTTTTCTTCATACGGTTCTTGTTCTACTTCCATTACTACCATTCGGCATTCTCCTCAAAGCACCGTAGGGTACTTTGGTTCCTCCATGATTTGCCTAGTTTGGTGCCCAAACCTCCTTATCACCCTCTTGAGTTCTTCCACCATTTCCCATGCTTGGTCACGTTGAGCTTTCACCTTGTAATATTTTTCTACCAATGCCATATGTTCTTGTTTGCTTACGTAGTCTTGAGGTTGCAAGGCCAAGTTAGTGCGATTAACTATAGTGGCTTCTAAGTAGGGATCAATCACGGGAGCCATTGGAGTAGTCGGAGGGTAAGTCAGGTAATATGCGGAAAGGTATGGGTTTGATTGGCTTGATCCTTCCATTGAAAAGCTACTAGAGGAGCTAAGAAAATCTCCGAAGGTTGGGTCGGGATAATAGTGGGAAGTTGGCTCGACATACGGGTATGAGTGGACGGGCTCGGATGGGACATACACCGGCTCGGGTAGTGGCCCTATGATGCCGATAGTCCCTAGATTTAGTTCCACCCCGTTTTCGCTCCACTCCAATCCCGGTATCTCTCTTACCAAATCTTCCATACTCGGAATCTCGTGCGCGTCATTTTCCATGACTACCTCTTGAATTTCTCCTTCTTCAATTTCCATAACTTCCACTCGTTCTTCCACGTTTGCCATTCTATTACACATAAATTTTCAAACAAATAATTCAAGTTAGTTCTAATTGTACCCACTATATCCGAACCCGAGCTCTGATACCAACCTGTAACGACCCGAAATTTATCGAGTCATTACGGATTGGTAATCATGACACTAATCTTTACTTTAAATTTCATCATATTTAATTAAGAAAACATCATTACTTATATTACAACTCATTAGTTTCCAAATCCAAAATACAACACATCTCTTTTAAACAAACAAACTTTTAACATGACTTGGGCCGAAGCCTATTTGGACGCAATCCGGCCCACAGGGTCGGTTATTTATCAACTTTGCATCGACTCGATTTTAGCCTACGTAGAGCTCGGGTTTCTCTTTCATTCCTCAACCTGAAATGCATGTCGAAAATACGTTAGCGATGCTAGTGAGTGGTGCCAGAATGACCGATTACACTTTTTATAAACATGCAATTTTCGTATGGATCGATCTTTTCTAAGGTAGGATGTATATCGATGGAACATTTTGACATATGTTATGTGGTCCGATCCTCTAAATAGTCGGAATACATCCTTTTTAATACCGAATGGATCCACTCTCCTTATTTCTATACGATCGAGTTCTATGGTTTTTCATGATCATGACACAATGCAAACTATGACATAACATAAATCCTTTTACTCGACCAACATGCATTACCCCGAAAACAATATAACAAAAATGGGGTACACACACTCACATTTGTTACTTCGGATTGCGGTGTTTCACAAGCGATAGAGCTACTAGTTTCTTCGAGTTCCTGTTAATGATAAACCATATTATAACAAGAAATATAATCGTATAGCTGGCCGTTACAGCTTAGGCGTGTTTCCTAACTATAGCTGGCCATCACAGCTTGGCGCTTGGTTCCTAAAGATTAGACAAAAACACTTACCCGGATGCGTTAATCTTCTCTAATAATAACCGGCCGAGTTACGGAAGGGTTACACACTTAGTATTATTGTAGGATTTAAATGAAAAGGATGAGATTATAAGATGTTTCTAAATGGGCGATTGTTTGAGTGGTTGGGGATTGGTGTCTTGCATGGTGGTAGAGATCTTGGGTTGATGGTTGGTTTTCTTCTTTCAAATAATGGAGCCGGTTCATTGTCTTATATCTACAACCATTCATGCATGCCCATTATTACATCTAGTACCTTAGGCTTATGAGGTGGAGAGCTTATGAGGTGGAAGGGTATTAATGCCCTTGAGTGTCCATTAGAAGATTGTGGAGATCTTATGTGGGGATTCTAGGTGCAAAGTGGCGGCACCTCATCATTATAATTGCATGGGCCGATTACTTCCTTCTTTCAATTATAATTATTACTTGGTCTTTAGTTATTGGACTATGGTTGTGGATTTTAATTCCTATCCTAATGGGCTTGCTAACATAACTGATCGGTTGTTGGGCTTGTTTGCTTATTGGGTTTATATTACAGCCCACTATACTCTATAGATCTTACAAAATTATTTTATTTATCGGGCCTGACTAATGGGCCGGCTATCGGGCTGGTCTGTTATCCGGGTAGTGTTATTGGCCAACACCTTTGGGTGGCCCAATACTATTTTATTAGTCGTCATAATCGTAATTATTTTTAGAGTTGTTACATTTGGCTTTCCATTTTTTTAAGGGAAAATCACCAAAATAGCCCGTTGACCAAGTGGTTTACGAAAATAGCCCCTCCCGTCTCTTTGGAGAGACGGCTCACACCTTCCAAGACGCCTCAGATGTCTCCCGAGACGTCTCCCACTCCAACCAATAATTTATCGCCACGTCATCACCCACCCACTCTCACTCTCTCCTCATTAATTACCTCAGTCTCTCTCTTCTTTCTGCTCACTTTCTTTCTCCTCTCTTTCCCTTTCTCTCTCCTTTCTCTTTCTTCCAAAAAAAAAAAGTCAAAGTAATCTTTATCCATTGTTTTTGATGACCCTTTTCTTTTCAAATACCATCATTCCAAACTTTATTATTATTGTAAGAGAAGAAGCACATCAATAAATGGATAAGGATTGTTTCCGATGACCCTTTCCAAACGTCATGTGGACATAGCGTCTGTTACATGTGTATTATCACTCACCTTGATAATAAGAGCGATTGTCCTTGCTGTTATGAATATGTGGTAGACGTCTCCAGTGAGCAACTAGGCGTCTCCGGTGACGTCTCGGTTTAAACTGTTGAACCCGCTAGATATCTGTTACTTGCCTGTTGATTATATGATATTTGGTTACGTGATGTTTCATCGGTAGAAGATAGAGAAGTTCTGGTTTCTGAAACTCGAGAGAGAGTTTATTGTGTCTCCGGTAAAGGGTAAGAGTTCTGATGGTGGGTATAGAGAGAGGCAGAGAGAGGAAAAAGAGTGTCAGACTATTATTAATGAGGAGAGAGGAGCGAAGGAGAGAGTGTGTGTCTGATGATGACGTGGCAGTGACTTATTGGTTAAATCTGGAGACGTCTTGAAATGTGTGACCCGTCTCCCAAAGACGGGTCAAGGGGCTATTTTCGTAAAACACTTGGTCAAGAGGCTATTTTGATGATTTTCCCTTTTTTTTAATATAGCTTCTTTAAAAGTCAAAAGTTAAAAAAAAATGTTTGGATAATGGTTTAAAAAGAAGTTTTTTGAAGATTTTGTGTTTTAAATGTGAAATGCCCCGCTCACGGCTGTGCGCATATAATGTATATATGCGTGGCCCTCAGGGGGTTAACGTAAAAAATGACGGAAGGTTAATCATGCATCAGGTGGTGACGTTGATAGCTAAAAGACAAGGGGGTACATGCACCAATCGGGTTTGTCCCGATTGCTAAGTGTTATGTACCTTATTGTCTAAGACTTAGGGCTGTAAACAAACCAAACGTTCGGCGAACAGTTTGTGAACTGTTTGGCAGGAAGTTCGTTTGTGTTCGTTCGTTTAATAAATGAACGAACACAAACAAAAAATTCCGTTCGTTTAGCTAAACAAACGAACATGAATAGAGGTCGCGTTCGTTTGTTTATGTTCGTGAACGTTCGGTAACGACGTGTTTGTTTGTGTTCGATAGTTCATTAGGGTTTTTAAGTTTTTATATTTAATTTAAGTACTTCAAATTTCTTAGTGGTAGATTATTTAACATATATTAGTGTATCACATGTTAATAGTACTTTAACTATTTTGATTAACTGTTATTTTTGGTGGATTAAACAAAGATTTCAAGTTCAATATGATGCCTTTGTGTTTTTATAAGACATTATGTGATCAAGATTATGTTACGTATATTTGGGTAATTGGATTAGTATATTCTGGGCGGACAATGTTAGCGATGAAAAATGCTAATTTTTGAATTTAATGTGTTGGTTTGTGCTCGATTTTGTTCGGTAATGCCTATTTGTGTTCGTTTACGTTCATTTGTGTTTGTTTGTGTTCGTTTTTGTCCAACACCTAAGTTTAGCAAATAAATACAAATGAACAAAAACAAAATCTCGTTCGGTAAGTGTTCATGAACAGTTCGTGAACACATTATTTTCTTAACAAACGAACACGAACAAAAAAATCTCGTTCGGTAAGTGCTCATGAACAGTTCGCGAACACGTTAATTCTTTAACAAACGAACATGAACAAGGCCTTGTTCGTGTTCGTTTGGTTCGTTTACAACCCTAAGAGTTGATACAAAACCACTATTAAGCGAGGAGTCTCACTGAAAATAGTCTCTCTATTCTGACAGAATAAAAATAAGGTTGTCTATATCTTACCCTCATCAATCATAATAATTATGAATGATGTGTTTTAAATGTGAGTTTTAAATTAAAGAGATAAAGATAAAAGGAGATGGACACCAACAAAAGGTATGAAAACACGATGACATGACAGAGAGTTGGTGAGGATAATCAATTTTCAGGTGCAAAATTCCGTGATGGCGACGACGTCCGGTGGTCTCCGACTGGCGCTGCCACCATACTTCGACCACCGTGACAAGACTTCCGTACGGATTGTGACACAACCCTCAATTCGTGCAGCAGTGAGTAAACAAGGCGAGAGGTTTCTAACATCAGTCGCCACCACCCACAATCCAGCCACCACTTCAAGATTAATTCGCAAATTCATAGCATCTACCTCCAAATCTGTAGCTCTCGATGCACTATCTCACCTCGTCTCTCCCAACACCACCTCATTCTCTCGTCTCTCTCCTCTTGCATTCCCTGTAAGCATCTAACTGAATCCCTATTAATAATAATAATAATAATAATAATAAAATCGACGGTTTGATGTTTTAAAAAAAGAACCGATTTTCTGGTGAATCCGTCGTATTAACAAATTGCACATAAAAGTTGGGTCTAAATGTGTAATAATCAAATAATCATGATCTTGTGATTATATCTGAAGCTGTTATATATACTTGCAGTTATACGTGGAAATCAGTAGAACATCATGGTTTAATTGGAATGCTAAATTGATAGCTGATGTCATTGCTTCACTATACAAGCATCAAAGATTTGATGAAGCACAATCCCTAGTTTCAGAAGTGGAAACAAAACTAGCGAGTCGAGAACGACAACTTTGCAACTTCTATTGTAGTCTAATGGAATCACATTCGAAGCACCAATCAAAGCAAGGGATATATGATTCATGTGAATGTATCAAGCAGCTTCATTCACATTCATCATCAGTTTATATTAAGAAACGCTCTTATGAATCGTTAATTGGTAGTTTATCTGTAATTAATTTGCCTCGTGAAGCTGAGACTTTGATGCTTGAGATGAAGGACAAAGGGATTAAGCCTTCTGTGTTTGAGTATCGATCGTTGAGTTATGCGTATGGACGCTTAGGGTTGTTTGAAGATATGAAGAGGGTTATAGGTTTGATGAATGACGCGGGTTTTGAATTAGACGTGGTTTCATCTAATATGGTGCTTTCTTCATTGGGATCTCACAATGAACTCGCGGAAATGATCTTATGGCTTCAACGAATGAAAATCTCCAAAATCCCATTCTCGATTAGAACCTATAATTCGGTTTTGAATCATTGTCGTACCATAATGTCAATCTTAGAACAGCCAAAAGGGAAGAAACCGACGTCGTTAGAAGCATTGCTTCAACACTTGAACCATGAGGAATCTACTCTGATTCGGGAGTTGGTTGAGCCATCGGTCCTGGTTGAGTCAATGGAGTTGACTTCTTCTGAACTTAAGCTTGATTTGCATGGTATGCATTTGGGTTCTGCATACTTGATTCTATTACAGTGGTTTGATGATCTTCGGGTGAGATATGCAACGAGGAATCATATGATTCCAGATAAGGTTGTGGTTGTGTGTGGCATAGGCAAACACAGTGTTGTCAGAGGCGAATCGCCAGTTAAAGGATTGGTTAAAGAGATGATGATGCAAATGAAGAGCCCGCTGAAGATTGATAGAAAGAATGTAGGATGTTTTGTTGCCCATGGAAAAGTTTTTATGAATTGGCTCAATGAAGTTTCCTCTACATAATTCAATCAAACGCCCTTTTCATAATGAAATTTGCAAATTAGTAACTTACTATGTACTTTTGAGAATTGATTAATGTCAGATGCATACGTGGAAGTGACGAATGGGTGATATTAATCGACGAGCTTGTTGCAGCCAACGCAAAGATGGTGCTGCTCAAACATCAACAATGATACCTTGTGTGCTTCGATTTAGCATATGGCCAGCTCAAATTTCAGTAAGAAAAAAAATCAAACCTAGTACCTCCCCTCCGTATATAGTTTTTTTTTTTTTTTTTTTTTTTTTTTTTTTTTTTTTTTTGTGTGTGTGTGTGTGTGTGTGTGTGTTCAGTGACTATTTTATATATTTACACAACAGAAATTATTTTTTGAATTTACCCATTCAAAATACATAAAGTTTCATATTTACATATTTTATTGTATACAACTTATAATATGACAATTATTTCTCCTTACACTCAAACTGTCATATCCTATGCCGGTTTTAACTGTTAAGGGAAGGGTAATAAGTTTAGGATTGGGTATTATAAAACTATAAATACCATGTTTTGTCCAGGGATATATGAAATTATCCTCTCTTTTTGTGTGTGACCAAAACAGGAAGATGGATGAAAGTCTCGAGACACTCGTGAAAGCTTTTAAATGTTCCCTTGATACTGAAAGGGTAATCTCGCAAACCTACAGAAACGTGCCTTCATACCCTGTTAACCCAACCAGTCAATCATATTCTGTACAGTTTATGCAATGTGTTATTAATAAACAACTGAATCAAGATGAAGAGTCAATCAAAAAGAATATTTTCTCCATGGCAGTCTCCACTCTCCAAGACTGACTTTATGCTCGATCATTAACCAAACAGCACTCGTGTGTGCACAAGCAACACGGGCCCTAAACCAAGCTGCTGGCTCAGATAATAATGTGTTTAAAAACCACTTGTGGAGTGCAGGAAGGAATATGGGAAGTATTTTGTTCTTTAACTAACAATGCATCTTCAGCCATTTTTATCATGGCATTGTTCGGCTTAATTTGTGAGTTATTTTTCTGTCTATCAAACTTCTCGGAGAATATGTTGAAGACCACGATTTTGGGGCACCCATTCTACCATGGACAATCCTCCGGTACTGAAATAACAGAAAATGCATATTTAAAAAGCTTCCTTATACGGCTTATCTGGACTCTTGGACAGTAACCGATATGTCATTGCAGTCAACTCCATCGTATGCGCATCTTTCCTCGAATATAACGATTAATGTATGTTGTGTTTAGAGTTCTACCCTGGAGAGCACAACACCTGTAGCGTGTGATTTGCATCCCACAAAACCGGCCGAAAGATTTGAAGCCCACAAATTAGCGTACTTAACGAGTACCCTAGACAAAATATCCCTTAGACTACATATATAGTGTTTTTAGAACATGTTGCATCGTCTTCCTAACCCAAAACGAGTGTACTTTGATATTTTTTTTTAACTGCGAGTGTACTTTGATATAAACTTGGATTAAGTTGATTTGGAAATATTTTGATGTGAACTTAGATGAATTATTTTGGCAAGCCTGTAACATGTTGGATTTATTTCTTAAAAACCTTTTATATGAACCTTTTAAAGTTTTAGAATTGATTTATTTTAAACATAAAATTTCGGTATAAATTAAATCCTAACATTCATATACACTACTAAGGCTTTGTGTTGTGGCTTAACGTGAGCACAAATATTATCGTATTATTTCAAGTCATCTGGACGTAGACATGGCAATGGATAAAGCTTGAGTTCACTCACTTGACTCTATTGTGGCTCAAGGTGAGCATGCTCGCTCGCGCCGTCGTTCCCATCTGCAAGTCTTCCTTTTATTTCCTTGCTAGCCCATGCGAGCAAGCTTGCGTCTGCTTGCTCGCGGGACCGTTAACGCGTGAGGGTCGTGGTGTTCGCGAGCCACATGGCTCGTTGGCTCGCTCGCGGACCACAACACACAGTCTAACAACTAACAAGATTATTAACAGAAGTTGATGGTTTTCGTAATGTTTAATATAGATGAAAAACAAACACGAATATTTTCATATAAAATTAGATTACAGCATATCTCATTATATTGTCTTATCGGTTATTATTAACAAATTGGTTTAGACATTCAGTCATACATTTTTCAGAGTATGAGAAATCTCCGACGATGAGGAGTATCAAAGACTTTGTGTTCTTTGTCTCTAACCTCAACCGATTACTACCCACCATTCTAAGCAGCTCATCTTCGATCACCAATAATCGCAATCAACCATCCATCGTAGACCACTTAGCATGGTATGCTATTTTCAAAATTTGACCATAAAATGAAAACTCCATGAGATATAATGAACACATCTCCATTCTTTTTTATAAGGTGTTTGTTTGTCAATCTACTTTTTTTTTTTTTTTTTTTTTTTTTTTTTTAAATACACTTCTAACTTTCGAAATTTAAGAATTTGTTTTTTTTCTAAATAAATATATACTTTTTTTTAATTATACATATATACATTTACATAAGATATTAACAGTGTATTTTTTTTATGGTATATTTTTTCACTTCACCACCTACACCTTATTCGAATTGTTTTTCTTCTTTTACTTTAACCAAATTATGTTTTTACCCTCTGAAATTTAATTAAGTTATCATACGATCATAGACTTTAATATTTCTTTTTAACCAATTTACTTTTCTATCTCTGAATTTTAATAGAGTTGTCATACGGTACGTGGAGCTTAGTAAAATTGTTATCTAGTTCTTTTTTATTTAACTTACTATAATTAAACCATGTGCCTTGTTTATTTTTACTGTAAATATTTTTATAAATACTAATGTGCATGTTGTTGAAACCGATTGTTAGATATTTCCCATCAGATCCACACCCCGCTATAACATGTGATTGTGACACTATTAACTGAGCTCGTTAACACTCTAGGACCAATATTTTTATAAGGTATCGTTTGGTATGATGAAATGAAAGGGGGAGTGGAATGTACCATTACGAGGTAATGGAAAATAGTGTGTTTGGTTGGTTAAATAAATAAAATCACCCATTCCAAAAAGACATTTCATTCCCTCAAAACCATTCCATCCACCCCCATGTTTTTTTCATTCCATCCTCCATTCACCCTTTACTAACAACACCATAACTCACCAACCACCACCACCCACTGCCATCGTCACCACCCGCCACTATCACCACCCATCACCGCTGCCACCCACTACCTTCACCCACCCACCACCACCGCCGCCACCCATCACCGTCACCCACCCACCCACCATCGTCGTCGCCGCCACCCACTACCTTCATCCACCCATCACCGCCGCCACCCACCACCGTCACCCACCCACCATCATCGCCATCCACCTCCACCCATTGCCACCACCGCCGTCGTCGCCACCTACGACCACGCTACCGCCACCACCACATACCATCACTGCCACAACCACCACCCACCACCACCACTGCCACTACTCACCATCACGACCATCCATCTCCACTGCCGTCACCCACCATCACCGCTACCGCCACATATCACCACTCACCATCACCACCACTGATCACCACCCACCACGGCCACTCACCATCGATTTTATTTTTTCGTCTTTTCCTGCCTATCTAACAAAACATAAAATAGTAATGATCAATTTCATTACTTTCATTCTATTATGCCATACCTTTTTTTTTTTTTTTTGAAAAGAGAACTTCATTAAACACCTCGAAGAGTCCTCAAAACAAGGACCTACGAGGGAGCAAACGCCAAACAAACTACATCAATCCAAAGGACAAGTACACCATTTTTTCCACTCGATAGATTTACATCTAGTTCTATGACGAAACCAGAAAACCGACGTAGCTTTGACCACTTCCACTACTTCGACAGGCCTCCGAGCTTTGTTGGTAAAAATCCGATTGTTTCTTTCATTCCAAAGTGTCCACATCGTCGTGTAAACTAAGCCGAGAAGAATGAATCTCTTGTCTTTGCGCCGAGTATGATTCTTCACCGCTTTGACTATGTCTGTGGTTTCTAACAAGTACCCATGCGCCATACGACACCATGATTCGATCCGGAACCAAACCTCTTGGGTAAAGGAACAAGCTGTGAACAAATGTAATACCGTTTCCAGAGAATCATGGCAAAAACTGCAATCCGCTTGATGTATCGGCACACCTCTTTTGAGAAGCTCCGCCACTGTAGGAAGGCGGTCTCTAAATAGTCTCCAAATCGTGATCTTACATTTGAGGGGAACCCAACTCTTCCAACTAACCAAAGAACCATCTTGATCACCGTCTCTAATAGTAAGAACCCTTCTTGCAAATGCAACTGAGAAGACTCCATCTTTTTCTGCTTTCCAAATCCAAGTGTCCCTTTCACCTTTCCAAGCATGTTCATAGATATCGTTGAGGAGATTGAAGAGCTCAGCCAATTCAATGTCGAAAGCAGGGGCAATCCTTCAATCCCAGTGTATATTCTTGGACCCGTTAGACCATATAATACGTTGTGCTACCTTTGCCCACTTGTTTTTCTCTAGTCTAAAAAGACTAGGATACACCAACCGAAGTGGAACACTTGCGAGCCAAGGGTCATTCCAGAAATGAATTGATTTCCCATCGCCTACTTCTCTAGCAAAGTAAGAGTTAAGAGGAAACCCGTTTGGGTCTTTCTTATCTCCTATTTTAACAATATTTTTCCAACACCCGTTTAACGATGAATTACAAGGGAGCATCGTCCATGGTCTTCCCGCCCCGTGACAACCTGTAATTATAGCTTTCCACATAGAAGCATCTTCTTGTTTAAATCTCCAAGTCCATTTAAGAAGTAAAGCGTCATTCACATCTTGTAATCTGAACACTCCCAAACCCCCCATGTGTTTCGGCTTAGTGACAATCTCCCAAGCAACCCAATGAATCTTTCTTTCTGTACTCGCACCCGACCAAAGGAATCTCCTCATTATGGCTTCGATCGAGTCAATAATCGCCTTAGGTGCTTTGTAAATAGAGAAATAATAAATCGGTAAACTTTGTAACACAGACTTAATAAGAATAAGGCGGCCGCCAATGGATAAAGTTTTTGCTTTCCATGAAGAGAGGCGATTTCTAATAACTTCCACCACCGGATCCCAATTACTTATACGAGACATTTTCGCTCCCACTTGAATGCCTAGGTACTTAAAAGGAATAGCACCACGCTTGCAACCCAATAACTCAATCATGTTATCTACCTCACCCTCCTCCACTCCAACCCCAAAAATATTGGACTTGTGTATGTTTTGCGAAGGCCCGAGCAGAGATAAAAAATCCGAAGCACTCTAGCTATGTTTCGAATATTTTCACAAGTCCAGTCCCCCAAGATGAGAGCGTCATCCGCATAAAAGAGATGAGTTAATTCCCCTTCTCCCTCTGCAAAACGGACCCCCTTAAAAATTCCGATATCTTGCGCTTTGTTTAGCATCCACGATAAAGCTTCCATAACCACCAAAAATAAGAAGGGAGAAAGAGGGTCTCCTTGACGAAGACCCTTTTCGCACTTAAAATCGAAGGTGGGAGACCCATTTACTAAAACCGCGGCTCTAGCTGAAGAACAAATACCCTTGATCCATTTACACCACTCCGAACGAAAACCCATTTGAGATAAAATGCAAACCAAAAAATTCCAATTTACGTTGTCATACGCCTTTTCAAAGTCCAATTTAAGAAGGAAAGCTTTTTTGTGTCTTTTTTTCAAACATCCCAAAACTTCATTGACCATAAGAGGGCCGTCAAGAATAGATCGTTTCGCTAAAAAAACCGATTGATTTTCCGAAATAACTTGACCGAGCACTTTTTTTAATCGATTGGCAAGTACTTTAGAAATTACCTTACTCACCATCCCGACAAGAGTAACGGGCCTGTACTCATGTAAACCCAATGGAGACTTGACTCGGTGAGATCGCACCCGAAGCATGAAAATCGGCCATTATATTAAACAAATCGTCCTAAAAAAGATTCCAAAAGCGCTTGACAAAACGAAAGTTGAAACCGTCCGGACCCGGCGCCTTATTCGAACCACAATCAAAAACCGCCTTTTTAATCTCATCTCTGGAAAATACCTCGATCAAATCCAAACTGTCTTGCTCCTTGAGTTTTTTTTATACCTGTGCATATCATCGATGGACGAACAGCCACGGCCTCTTTGAAGTGATTACGAAAGTGTTTTAAAACCTCTCTTTTTACAATCATCGGTTTGGTCACCCATTCACCGTTTATCATAAGACCCGGAATGAAGTTTGTAGCTTTCCTCCCGTTAACTACATTATGAAAAAATCTCGAATTTTCGTCACCCATCGTCGCCCACTTGACACGAGACTTTTGTCTAAGGTCCCGAGTCTTGTGGTGTTCGATCTCATCTAAAGCCAGCTTACATTCAGTCCAGACCCACAAGTCTGCTTCGTCCAGATCACGATTTTCCATTTGCACCTCGAGGTCGTCCTTTTCATTCCTCAGCCGAGCCTCGTCTGCTTGTTCCACCAAAGTGTATCTACGATACCAATCTTTTAAAGCCGACCGGAGCCTTTTAAGTTTGAGGAGCAAATTAGATTCTGGGCTACCATTATCTATCCAACTGTTCCAAACCGTATTGATAATGTCTACACAACCAGGGCGATCTAGCCAAGAGTCAAACAACCGGAATGGTTTAGGACCGAAGTTAGTATCTATAACCGAAAAAACCAAAGGCGAGTGATCTGAAAATTCTCTTTTAAGAGCTCGGACGCAACCATTCGGCCACCGATTAAACACATTTGCGCACACCAAAACTATATCGATTCTGCTCCAAGTACAAGAGCCCTTCTTATAAGACATATAAGTATATTTCATCCCTTTTAAATTGTACTCTCGCAAACCTGCTTCATCAATAAAGTCGTTAAAATCTTTCGAGGAGACCCTAAAACATATTTCAAGTTACAAAAAAATATTTAAAAATAATATCCTCTCAAAAGTGAAAATACACCATTCGAGTGATCCACGAATTAAAAAATTCTGGTCCTTGACATATAATCAAAAGCCAACCTAAAATATAAACAACAAGCAAAAGAACTCCATGATTCCTTCTGCTTCTAGGTATCTTCCAACACTCCTATTTAATTCTGCAACACATCCACATCCACATCCACATCCACATTCAGATTCATTTGATCCATAAATCACTTAATATCAATTAATCAATCTCCTAGGGTTCCTCTGCATTTATTTCATTCAATTAGATAAACAGTTTGTTGTGTAATCATTATTATTATTATTATTATTATTATTATTATTATTATTATTTATTCAGGATGACGAAAAAACGTGACCGGCCGAACGTAGATACGGCGGTGGCCGATATTTACCGCCGGGAACTCGGTCGTATTTCCAACCGGAAATTTGCTAACCGCCTCGCTGCTTCAGAGGTATATTTTTATACATTTTTATAAGCAGTGGATTGGATTGATTGTGGTAGAAGGTTGTTACGGTTAATTTAACTTTTTAGGGCACTGGTTATTGTTAACACGAGATTCTAGCTATATGTGTAGTGTTTAATTAATTAATTAGTTTTGAATGTGTGTTAGAATATTTTAAGATGAAGTGATCGATTTGATTGAGTATACACCCCTATACGGTTGTTTTAGGGTTAATTGAACTTTCTAAGTCACAGTTTAATGTGAATAGGAAATTGTAGGTTCATTTGTTTGATTTGGTAATGCATAGATCTTTTCAGATGCAATGGATTGAATTGATCTATGCAGTTAACTCGGCCGATTTATCACCGATATATCGGTTATCGGTCATCAACCGATATCTCGGTTATTGGCGATATTGACTGATATTTTACTGATATTTGACCGTATGTCACCGATATTCCTGATACCCGTACCTTTCTTCTTAGTTCTTCCATTCATCTTTCTTCTTATTGCTGCTATTAGTGTTTTAAGTCTTAATAAGTCCTACTTGTTACAATTGTTAGTGTTTTCCAAGTTGCAAAAGGTTTATTTGTTACCGGTAGGAGAGTATATTGAATTGTTAGTGTTATATTGCTATATATATAAATTTTGCATGATATAAAAATTATCGATATCTAAAATGACTGATATCTCATCGCGATAACCTATATCTTAAATATCGGTCCTTGACTAGTATCCGATTTTTTATCGCATTAACAGCTTAGGAATTGAGTGTGGTATGCAATTGTTGGGGTTAATTTTACTATTTACGACACAGTTTAGTGTTGACGGGAAATTGTAGGCATGCGTAGTCTAATATTTTTAGATGCAGTGGATTGAATTGATTGTTGTATGCAATTGTTAGGGTTAATTGAACTTTTTAGGGAACAGTTAATTGCTGCCAGGAAATTGTAGGTATATCTGTTTAATTGACCAATTCTGAATGTCTTAGAATACTTTAAGACACAGTGGATCTAATTGATTGTTCTATTCAATGTTAGGGTTAATTGCACAGTTTGTTGTTGACAGGAAGTTATGTTTTTTTTTTCTTGTTTTTGGAATATGAATATGTGAATTTTACATTGTTACATGAAAGGATTGAGACGGATAGTGGTATACAATTGTTAGGGTTGATTGAACTTTTAGGTCACAGATCATTGTTGAGTGGAATTTGTTGTTTATTTTATTGCTTTTGGAATATGAATATGTGAATTTTACATTGTCATAAAAAAAGATTGAGATAGATAATGGTGTGCAATTGTTAGGGTTATTGAACATTTTAGGGCGCAGTTTATTGTTGACAGGAAATTGTTGTGTTTTTTATTGTTTTTGGCTTTTTGCAGTATGAATATTTGAATTTTAAATTGTTACATAAAAGGTTGAGACAGATGGTGGAAGAATGTTATTTCTAGGCTTACAACTTCTGCTTTTGATGGCAATTCCAAATATGTTTTGTTTTTGTGTTAGGATCTAGTCCTGAGATTTCAACTTTTGAAGAAGCTAAATAAGCACAAAGGATGTGTGAACACAGTTAGCTTCAATCCAGATGGAGACATATTGGTGTCGGGTTCTGATGACAGAAAAGTTATACTTTGGGATTGGGAATCTGGAAATGTTAAGCTGTCATTCCATTCAGGTCACGGTAACAATATCTTTCAAGCAAAGATCATGCCTGGCACTGATGATAGAAGCATTGTTACTTGTGCTGCTGATGGCCAGGTACTTTTCGGTTTCTTCGTTAAACGTTGTATTAAATCAAAGTGTATACTGGATACAAATCATATTTTGTGTAAATGCTTACGTAATCAGTTCAAGACTAATCTTGGTCTAAAAAAGTGCGCCTCGAGTAAATTGGTCAAAATCAGGGTTTGTAAGGGAGGCTGATATGTAGAAATAACCAAAGGGGTGAAGAAGTTATGAATGTTTACTTGATAAAAAGGCTGATATGTAAAAGAGATGAGAGAGGCAACTTCTAGTTGTGCACAGAACAATGCCTAACGTACGTGAAGCTCTTGCCTCTGGCCTCGGCTTTCGGGACCTTAATGCCTTGGATCCCCTCACCTTTTTTTAAGACCAAGCAATAGCCTTATTAGTAATAAATCTGGAATTGTGGATCAAATTTAATATACATAATGCGTGTTCCCCTGTTCGATGATTTCCTTTTTTAGCTAGTATCCTTCTAGATTTATATCGTATGTCACCGTCATAATGGGAAAATAAGTTCTTTTCCATTCTAGGTAAGGCATGCTGTCATCCCAGAATGTGGAGGAGTAGAGACAAAGCTGCTTGGAAAACATCAAGGAAGAGCTCATAAACTAGCCAGTGAACCGGGCAGCCCACACATCTTTTATACTTGTGGTGAGGATGGTTTAGTCCAACATGTAAGTCATGATCCGTATGCTTACATAATATATTGAATGTCTATAATTCAGTTACTTATACACGTGTTTGTTTCATTTATTTCATATGCCTGACAATTATATGCATCTCTTGTTTTTCCAGTTTGATCTAAGGACAGGAACGGCTACAGAACTGTTTACTTGCATACCAGTGCTTGATAGAAGTTTTGTAGGATTTACTAATTTAAACTCCATAGCTATTGATCCAAGAAACCCTAATTTATTTGTGATTGCTGGCTCTGATGAATTTACTAGACTATATGATATCCGTCGATATAAATGGGATGGTTCAGCTGCTTTTGGTAAACCGGCTGATTATTTTTGTCCCAAACATTTAATTGGTGATGAAAACTTGGGGATTACAGGATTAGCGTTCTCGGATCAGAGTGAACTACTTGTATCCTACTGTGACGAATCCGTTTATCTTTTCCCAAAGGGCACGGGTTTGGGGACTGATGTAAATGCGATTCTTGATAATCATGTTATGGGTTCTGATTCAGAGATGGAAATTGATGACGATGATGGTATTAAAGTCTACAAGGGGCACAGAAACAGTGAGACTGTTAAGGGTGTTAACTTTTTTGGACCGAAATGTGAGTATGTTGTGAGTGGGTCCGATTGTGGGCGGATGTTTATTTGGAGGAAAAGTGATTCAGAGCTTATTCGCGTTATGGAAGCAGATAAGCAAGTGGTTAACTGTATTGAACCTCACCCACATACAAATATGCTTGCTAGCAGTGGGCTCGAACGCGACATAAAAATTTGGACACCCTGTGCAGTACAGAAAGCAACTCTCCCAGCAAGAATAGACAAGGTATGCTTCCTTTAGTAAACCTGTTCATTAAAGCATCGGTTTATAAAATAATATTAAAATATTATAAAATATTAATCTGGTCACAAAATTGTTGTTTAAAATAATATTTTAGATTTTTAGTTCAAAAATTCAATTTAGGAGGTTGATACATTTGAATGCTTTTGCCGACTTACAATCTCTCATTTTATTATTACCCAAGTTTTTAAATTTGATATTTTTGACCTGTTGGTAGCGATTTAAATGAGAGATAGGCTCACTTAAAGTTTACATCGACCAAGCCTGAGCTTCATGTACCAAGCTCGAATGCTTGAAAGGCTAGACATAAAATTGTTATTATTAATATCTAATTTAAATAATTATTATGTATATAAATAAATACATAATAAATAATTATGAACTGAATTTCTCATGAGCTTAGCTTTGGATTTAGATATAGATCTCAAAACACGCCGATATCGGGCTCTGCTCATTTACACCTCTCAAAGCACGCGGCTATCGGCTCCGCTCATTTACACCTGTCAAACCACGCGGATATCGGGCTCCGCTCATTTACACCTCTCCCTGTGAGATAAAATATAATCCAAATCGACCGTTTCCAAACAATTTATTGAGAATGTTACAGCTACCAATGTGTTTCTAATTTCTTTTGCTATTGTTTTCATGAAAGGTTTTTCAGCCTCATCGTTTTCGGTTCTTTCCTTATTTGGATTCCGATTCCGATGACGATGACGAGTACTACTCCAACGAGTACAATGATGATACTTCCAGCAATCATAGTGATAGCCTGGATGATGACAATGATTTTGATGACGATGATGAATACGATGACGATGATGATGACGACGACGACGATGACGAGTTGGATGAAGATGTTACTTCTGATTTTATCAACGAGGATGAAGTTAACGAAGATCCTCGAGAGGATCGTTCTGAACTTTTTGACAGTGCCAGCAACGAGGAATATGGCGATTCGCTTGACGATTTTCGTGATGATGAGCAATGACGAAGGTGGATTACTTTGATATCGGTGTAAAGTATGTCGAGTGATGATGATGATGATATGATGGTGTTTTTGCAGTTTGTGTTTCTTTGACATTGTGCCACTTCTTGCTACACGAATGTGTCATGACTCAAAGATACAAGATGGTGCAAAGATGACGATAAAGAAGAGGAAAAGCGTGTGATGAACGTTTTGAATGAATAAAAAAAATGTGCTTCATCTTGTATATAGCAAGTCCAGAAACATATAATATACTTTTGGTTTTTGAATTTAGAATATATATAGGAGGTAATAACTTTTGGTTTCCGGGATGGATTTTGAAAATATCTTGCTCCAAATCGAATTGATTGTAAACACACCGAGTTTGAACTGATCCTTGCTCGGTTCGTAAACAAAGTTCGAGATGATTCTAGCTCAGTTCGGCTCGTATAAGTTAAGCCAAAATTTTAATGTTTATATCCTTTTAAGTTCTTTTTTTTTTTTCTACCTGCATACTACGGCCTAAGAGCATTCATAGTAGCTCCCCTATTTCTACCTGCCAACCTGAAATTGTACAGCCCAACCCCAATACTTGAAACTAAAAACCATAAACTCCATGTTCTTCTTCATCTCTGAGAAACCCCCACCCAAGCGCGATGGCGCTCTTGCATGCACCTCCATGTATCTGTCTTTTTGCCCCGTCGGACGTCCGCCCCTACTACCACAATTGTTCGTAAACACGCATACCATTCAGTGTTAAGCCATTTTCATCTCTATGCAGTTCATACCTTTTTGTATTACGATTTAACAAGAACTTGCTGTGTACTATTTATCAAAATTCAAATTTGAAGTTATAAAGTTAGAGTAACTTCAAAAGTCAACTAAAACACATGTTGAAGCACTTTTAATAGATTTCGTCTACTATATTAGACTATATGGGGTGGGAGCAAACTCCCTCAACTTCCCTAAATGTCACATCAGCGTCACCCCATTTCCCCAATTTTCTCCCCTAAAGTTTGGAAATGGTTTCTCCCACTTCCCCCATTTCCTCTTCCTTTTTTTTATTATTATTTTTTTTGATCTATTTAATATTTATATTATAAAAAAATACATTAAAACTAAAATATATATATATATATATATATATATATATATATATATATACACACACACACAACCACTTCATCTTCATCAAGAGCAACCATCACACCCACCTCCACAGCCACCTCCATCTTCTTTTTGCAGTTACCTTGGGCTGTTACAGTCACTAATCGGATTAGAGCCACCAAGAGAGTGTTTGTATTTCACATTTATTCATTGTCTTTAGTGTACAATGGGCGAGGCACAACATTCGTCAAGGTTTGATTACAGGCTCATGCCAGTCACATAACGATCATTGTCTTAGCTAGGCAATGGTTCAGTCACCCATGTATTACACATACATCGAAACCCGTGACCTCGCCAACTTTATTGGTGACATTTTATTTGCATGTTTTTCAGGCAATTGATTATGGAGCAAGAACTTGGAGTCGCGCACTAGCATATGGGGATATTATAAACTGATCTTTTGTTAACGATCTAGAACAATGTCATTGGAAGTATGGTTTTTGAGACAATATTTTCTATTAAAATGTTAAACATTGATGTCTTTTAATATATCATTGTAGTATCATTGTAGAACTTCTACACAATCTCATCGTTAGCATCATTAGCAACTCTAAGGTGGGACGGTGTGGGTCTCGTGTATAGGAAGCGAGTATCCCTACCCACGCAGCAAAATCAATCACCTCGGTAGTGGATAGTGGTCATGGGTGGTAGTAGTCGAGGCAGGTAGTGTGTTGGTGGGAGAGCGAGAATGAGACCAAGCGAGAGGGGGATAAGTGAGAGAGAAAGAGAGAGAGAGAGAGAAAGGTGTTTTGGGGTGGTTTAGGGTATAAGGCTATGGGGTGTGGAGACATGAAAAAGGTCATGTCTCCATGCCACCTTAGATGCCACCTCACCATTTTGGTGTCTCAAGCATTTTGAGACATGAGTGGGGTGTGGAGACACCAACACTCCAATGTCTCAAGCATTTAAAAAAAAAGAAAAAAAGAAAAAGAAAAAATCTCATTGGAGAAACAAACATGCATTTCAAAAAAAAAAAAAAAAAAAAAAATCTGATTGGTCAGTCCTTTTCGTTCTCAGAGGGACGTGGGTATAGTGGGACGGGGCAGGGGGCTGTGTGGGGGTGGGGGACGGGGCAAAAAGTGAGGGACAGGGGGGTGCTGCATACCCATCAGCCTAAGTGAGTTGGAAATGTATGATTGATAAAACCTAGGGTAGCATGGAGTTGCATACCGCTCTCTGGTAATTTTTACCAACTTACAAGTAGATTATTCCCAATTTGAAAAAGAAAAGAACCATAAACAGATGGGTAAAACTTGATGTGCTCATATCATCCCTACTACTAAACATAATAAGAAACCCAAAAGAACTAAACTACATATACAACCAACCATACCAAGCAAACTAATCCCTCTCTATAACATTACCACTTCCAGCATACTTCCATAGCTTCTCCATGTCAGAAGGCTTAGGGATATCCAACTTATCATTGGAACAATTATCGTCATTAATAGGCGTAGGGGTTGCTCTAGCCGGACTACGGATCAAAATAGGGGATGTGGAGAAAGTCGGGGTGGCAAACGGTGACGATAAAGGCGTGTGTTGGATTGAGAATGGACTCGGCGACATTCGTTTTTGTATTGGTCGCCCTCCTAAACCGCCTCTGTTAAAAGTGGATAATGAATCTGAATGTTTTGTAGCATCGTCTACAAACATGACGTCATCAATTCTTGCGGTTATGTTAAAGGCTAAGCTCTCTAGTACCCTTGAATAGCTTTCCAGTATCGCCTGCCCGACATCCTGAAATCAAAAGAACAAAAAAAAAAAAAAAAAGTTAATGGATGGGTCAATTTGGTTGAAAGTTGTAACTCCCCAAAAGTTTAATTTCAAAACATACAGCCTAATAAAACTTCTTTTCTTTAAACAATAAACATCATTATTGAAATTTATTTTTTCAACTAATTATCTATAAATTATACAATCTAAACAACAGTTTAAAATGGGTTTAAATGAGCCAAGGCGCAGGTGAACTACCAAATACCAGATCACTCAAACAATACGCATGAGCTCAAGCTTCAACTACAAAGCTTAAATATGTTCCTGCGCCCAAGCGACCTTATTGTTAATTGATTTATAATAATTTTTATTTATAAAATACAGATAAAATAAAATAAGAAATACTAATACACATAGTTATGAAAAAAATAATTAAAAAGTTAATATTATGTAGCCACTTCGATCCCTGTTTTCGCTGTTGATCAATACCTCCCACCCCACCCCACCCCACCCATTTTGATACCTCTTAATGTTAGAAAACATATGTATAAAAACGAGTGTCTACTATGGAATTCGATACACTTACCTTGTTATATTGAATTTTGGTCATATCCAATGAAGTTTGTGGAAGGCCAGGAAACCGAAGTCTTAAGCTGTGCAACAGAGTTTCTGCTCTTTGTGCTAAGAAATTGTTCCTATCACCATCAATAACTAAACCCTTAACTTTCCCACTCCATGATGAATGTTTGGTTTTTGAGTTATTATTTGTATGTTTTTTAGAATCTTTTAATCTCCATGCATAAATTGCTCCCTCAAGCCGATTTGCTACTTCCAAAGTGTGGTGTTCTGATGACAAGTCTATACAGTCCAGAAGATGTTCAGCAGAGAACTTCTCTGCAGTTATGTAGCGATAGATGATGTCTCCTAAACACGCTTTTCCATTCTGTGATGTTACGCGATAAGTAACAAGTTAATATACAACAAATAATAATAATAATAATAATAATAATAATAATAATAATAATAATAATAATAATAATAATCAAACGATTATTTAGTTTGCGCATTCAATCATACCTTGGGTAACGATTCCAAGTAGGCGTTTGGGATCTCCATTTCAGCAAGAACACTGCCGTTTATAGCTAAAGCCGCCTTGAGAATTTGGTTAGTGCAATCCCTACATTGCTGTAGTTTCTTTCTTGCATCTTCAGATAACCCGTTAGGTGGGACTTTAGGATAGGGTAACCACCACTTCTCTTCCTGCCTAACTGAAGGCCGCCCATTACAAACACGGGATGGAAACGCTTCACAGTTGTCACCTTCCGCTACAACAATGCCACGATCGACATACCAGAATTCTGTTTTACAAAACCCATCTAGCATAGTAATCAACATTGAATCAAGCTTCTTTAAAGCTGGAAGATTTAGCGCCAAATCTGCCCGTGGACGCGTTGCCATAACTTCATAAGTGCCACCATCTGGAGAATGTTGCATGGAAGGAACAAAATCTACAATGGAGTCACTTACAGATAGCAACCAGTCCATCTCTCTCTGCCACATTGCCTTCTTTTGAGATGCCAACGGCTCCAACCTCCATAACTCCCCAAATACAGAAGCTACATTCATCAAATCACAAATAGATCCTCAATAAGAAAACAAAGATACACACATAACCTTCATAATATTTGTCATTGGCGGTCAAGGGCCAGCAAAACACATCCTATCTATCGTGTTTAACAAATGTATCCAACATGAATACGACTAGTTTAACTACTTTATACTTCATGGTTATATTATAACACAATATAAATACAATCTCAATTTGTATTTATATTATGCATTCTATTGAAGTTTGACGTATTTTTGTTATCTTTTTATACCAATTTGGTTATACTTTTTATTATGTGACATGACATGACATTATATTTCAGACGACCGGGCGTCATGAAAAAAATTCTTAGGTCCGCAATTAATGTTTGTAAGGGTGATTTTACTAACCAGAAAGGTTTGTTATTGCGTTTGAAATGGCTAGGGCAGTACAGACACCTTTGCCCCCACCAGACATGTCTTCTCCAAGCAGAAGCTTAGCAAACTTATCCTTCATCATATCAATTTCTGCAACAAATAATAAAAAAAAATCACACACATTATCATTACAATAATGCATCCATAAAGCTAAGCATAATCTTCAATTTGCATATCTGCTCAACAATTTTAAACCAACTCAAAATTAAAACATAACCTTCACATCAAAACTTACCCTCAAAATATATGAAGAAGATATTCCCTCATCACCAATTTTATTAATAATAATAATAATAATAATAATGTATGAACTAATTAAAAGCCCTAAGTTTATATCCAACTAATAAAATCAATCAAATCCTATAAAAAAAAAAAAAAACAAAGACTAACCAGATAAATCTGAATCAGAAACTTCCTTCATCTTCTTCTTCTTATTATTATTATCCCAAACCATGACGTCATCATTGCCGCCAATAAACGGGAAGGTGAATGACGGAAAGACAGAATTAGACGCAGCAAAGGACGAGGACTTCAACGACCCAGAAAAACATCCGCTTGTAGAACTCTCCGACTCGCTGACGTCAGCACTGAGACTGTAACCCTCATCCTCCTCTATACACCTTCTACGGCTACTAAACATAATAATGTTCTTGTTATTATTATTATTATTATTAATAATATTATTATTATTGGTGTCGTCTTCTGATGAGGATAGACTTGTAGACATGAGAATGAATTGGATTTGAAACGACAAATTGAAGCTAAACCAAGAAACAATTTGTTAAAATGAGAGGCATTTACAGTGATGGTGATGAAAGGCTGAAAGGAGATGAAGATGATGATGATGATGATATAAAGCTGTGAAAGTAAGATGAATGAGAGTGAAGGAGTCACTCCAAGGCAAACAACAACATTTTGCTTTTTTACTAAATATTATATTATATAGTAGTAGATATGGAATGTTATTTTGGGTCCTTTTACTTTTTTACTTTTTACACTGTGCTACCTTTTATTAAATGGGTAGAGTTAATGTTATGTTGAAAGTGGAAGATCATGTAAGCTATTGATATACCTACTTACACTTTTTGTTGTACATGTTTAATGGATTCAATTGTTGCTAGTTGGTTAAAACTTGTGACTCATGAATGTTAAATTATTTGTTTTAAGTTTATTGTGAGATGTAAAGTTTGTATAGTTTTGGATTATGATTTTGAAAATAAGTTACATTAAATTATATTGAGTTTATAGTTTTTTTTTATTTTAATGCATTACTAATATGTAATGATCCGTATTAGTATTAGGATTGTAAGTTATTAGCCTTTTCATGGTCTTGAATGGTCTCGCTTCATCATATTCGTCAATCAAGGGAACGTGAATGGCATTTGAGAAAATAGAATAAGTTGAAATGTGAATGATGGAAGTAGAAGATGGTAACAATATAAAATTCTATTATGTCAAACCAACTCAATATATCATGTTTAATATATTACTCCACATGTTTTGGTATGTTTTCATCAATATTATTGCATTACTTAATATCCCTTTTTTCTTAACATAATAATTTTTCACGATAATATTGTGGAATGTGGTTTAAATGGAGGGAGCTACTTATGAAATGGTATTCAAGTTCATGTTGTGGGTCCATATGCTTGTGGGGAAGGTAGACAAGGGTTTAATTATGTATATTTAAGTTTTCAACCATTTTATTTGTTGTGCTTATTAATTCTCAAGCTAACCTTCACCCATAATAAGTAAATTAAAAATTATACTAGTTCTATAGCTTGAGAAAAATATAATTTTATTTTTCCTATGTAGTAATTTTCTGTAAAACGAAATGTGGCTAGACTATTATATTCCGTTCTTGATTCTTCTAGAGAACAATTCATTTTTTTTCCCCAATGATCTGCCTTTCCACAACACACATTAAAAACTAAAAGTAATTAATTACTAAAGAAAGTTTGAACAACATCGACTCTTAAACTTAAAAAACCGTTTGACTTTTAATAAAATCCATTAATCTTTTATATTTAAACATAAAAAAATGCAACAGTTGTTTAAAATGTATTAGAAACAACATAAGAAAACTAATAATGCTTTTTAAAAAATTATTACATTACCATTGTTAGATAAAGTAATATGTCAATAAAATCTCATAACTTTATTTTTCAATAAAATCTTTCCGATAAAAAGATGATAAAGTAGTTTGTTACAGTAAAAAAAATGATAAAGTAGTTTGTTACAAAATATATAGAGGGTGTTTGGGATTGATTATTCAAAACAGATTATGCGTTTTGGAAAAGCATGGGTGAAGCTGCTTATAGATTATTGCGTTTTGGTAGCCTAAAAAACTGATTATTTGCGTTTTCAAAACGCAATCCAAACACTAAAAACTGATTATCTGCGCTTTAAAAAAGCAAAAATTTAAAAATCAGATTCAAAACGCAATCCCAAACACCCTCATAATCTCACTTTAGGGGTAGGGTATGTTAAGTACACTTATCATAGAAAGTGTAAGCATGAAAACTCAAAATTACACTTATATAATAATAGAAAATTACAAATTAAGGAATATCAAAATTAGGCATAAAAGAAATAAGAAATGGAAATTACACAATCTATTAAAATCATTTTTACGCTTTTTACATTTACAGTTTTTTATATTTAAACGACTTAAATTATTTAAAATCCGCCTTTGATCGAATAACACATTAACACCTCAACAAACAAAAACTTTATCAATTGAAGCCAACCCACGTAAACATATATATATATATATATATATATATATATATATATATATATATATATATATATAGGGGAGGGTTATCTTGAGAACGCTAAATATTGTGAGAACCGTGAGAACAAGTACAAAAATCAATTAAAATCAATTTTTTTTTAATACAAATCCCATTATAATCAAAATACAACATTAATAAATGAATTTTCTTTCCAAATAAGTCATCTTTTCTTGCAAAAACACTTTTAAATTAACTTTTTACACATGTGTAAATGAAACAGTTTACACATGTATAAACAGCAAATTTACACATGTGTAAAAACAAATTATTTTCGTATACGTTCAAATTTTTACGCGTAATTTGTGTTTTTGAGATGGAATTTTAGTAATAAAGACAAGTGTAAAAAGAAATTTGGAATTTGAATGGTTTTAGATGCCGTTCTCACGGTTCGCACGAAATATAGGTGTTCTCAAATTAACTTTCCTCTTGAGAACATCAATTTTTGTGAGAACACTAAGAACAATTTTCATCCATAGATCATCCTAAATTAAGGGCTAAGATTAGAGAGGGTTTCAATGTGAAGGGAACATAAATTAGAAGACTAAAGGGGTATTATTGTCAAAACCCTTCCAATATTCCAATCATGAAACCCTATCTGGATTACCAACTCATAAATCGCTGATTGAATATCATCATCTCCAATCATGTAATCCTCTGCAACATCAATGTTCATGAACTCGATTGACTATCATATCATGCCGCCTTTTGATAACTTATTACGTGTTGGTTTGATTACCAATAGAAATCGAATTAAAGCCTTCCGAATCTACCATCTTCTTTACAAAAATCAACCTGCAAATCACAAGTTATCCAGTGACGTCAGCCTCTGATAATCGGTTAAATACTCGTGCACAAGGTTTAGAAAGCATGGCGTTCCCGAATGAGAGATGGAAAAACAATTCTTTAACAATTGTTCCTTTACATCTTGCTGAGATGACTATTTTCTTACACGGTAAATGTTGTTTTATTTAATTACTCGCTTACATTGACTTGTTTTGTTTGAACTAAATCTGTAGTGTATGTGATATTATAAATTTTACAACTGAAATCTACAGCTAGTTTATGTATTTTGACTTATATAATGGTGGACTTACTTTAGTACACTTTTGTAGATGGGATCACTGATTTGGTAGTATTCAACTTAGCTATTACATAATATGTTCCTCACATGTGCAGAACCAAACAAAATATCTATTTTTTCCAACTAGTATGTTTTACATTAATGCAAAAAGAAGTTTTAATGTGTAATTTGATTGTACAGAGAACATAACCATTTTCATAAAGATTGGAATTGTTTTAGTTATCCTAGCTTTGATATGTGTATATATATGTTTGTACTATGTATGTATGATTCATGATGATGTCATTTTTAAAAGGTGTTTAACAAAACGAACTATAAACAGAAGTGCTTATCTACTGTTATATTAAATTGCTTTTAGACATGACTAGGAAGGTGCACAAGATTTTATAAATCAAGACGCAGAAGTAGTCACAACCAATATCAACAAATAGTTATGTGAATAAACAAAAATATGAACGTTTACACATGTGTAAATCATAATATTGAAAAAAGATCCTATAGATATAAAGGTTTACACATGTGTAAATCATAATAGTTTAATAAAAAATAGTAGTTTTGTCGATTTGTTTACATATGTGTAAGTAAGTTGTTTACACATTTGTAAATCATCTTAGTTAATATTGCATTTGTGTAATTAAGCAACTTACACATTTGTAGATAATATGTTTACGTATGTACTGCATAAAAAACATTTACACATGTGCACAATGGAAAAACAATATTAGAACAAATAAGTATAATTAAATAGATGTCATTATGCAGCTTACACATGTGTAAATCAGTCGGATTATTTGGTTATAATAGCACTTAAATCAAATGGCTTAATGGTATTGAACTTTTGTCACATTGATCAGGCACATTACAGAAAATATGGCACATTATACTGCTGGATGGAAAAAAGACAAAAAGACATTTAAGAGGTCAATTGTAGAAGCCCAGAAAATGATGCCAAGATTGTACTTTGAAAGCGAATATTCACCATCGAGAAAATGTGATCGAGAAAGCAATGGAGTTTGATATAATGGATTATGAATTGTTTCTATGTTAGAGTGGTTATAATATATCAAGGATTGTAACTTTTGTTTATATGTATCGTTGTTACCACATGTCAAGGATTTTGACTTGTTAAGCATTTTAATGCTTTTAGTTTCAGGATGATTCTATTTTTGTAAATCCTACTTGTTGGTTAGTATAATACTTTTGATTTTTGTTAAGTACTATCTTGGTTTAATTCAAAGTTTACACATGTGTATTTCATATGCAAATGTGTAAAAACAAAAAAAAAAGTGATAGTGAACAGTTTACACATGTGTAATTAGATGCAAGTGTATAAAATAGAAACAAATAAGTGACAGTGAATAACATACACATGTGTAGTTCAAATACAAATGTGTAAAACAAAAACAACCAAGTGACAATAAACAATTTACACATGTGTAAAACAACTAGACATAGGTAGAATAGAAATAAATGAAGATGAATAGGTCTAATAGAAATAAATGATAGTGAACAGTTTACACATGGATAATACATATGCAAATGTGTAGAACAGAAACAAATAAGCGGCAGTGAATAATTTACACATGTGTAAGGCAACACTTATACATGTGTAAGACAACGAAATATAAGTAGAAATATAAATACATGACAATAAACAGTTTAAACATGTATAATTCATATGCAAATCTGTAAAGCATAAACGAGTAAGTGACAATGAACAATTTACACATGTACAACTAAACATATGTAAAATAGAAACAAATAAGTGATAGTGAACAGTTTACACATGTGTAAATCAGTTGCAAATGTGTAAAACATACACAATTATGTGACAGTTAACGATTTACACATGTGTAATACAACTACGCAAACGTAAAATAGAAACAAATAGGTAATATTAAAGAATATACACACGTGTAATTAAAGCTGCAAATGTGTAGAAAGAAATAATTGACACTGAACAATTTACACATGTGTAAAACAGAAAGAAATAAGTGACATGATAGAGACAAAATATGAAAAAAAAAATAAACAAATGATATTATGTATTATGAATTGTTTCTATGTTACCATGGTTAGGATATATCAATAATTACAACTTTTGTTTTTATGATTACACATGTGTAAAACAGACAATTACACATGTGTAAATCAGACACCTACACAAATAAATTTGATAACGTATAAGAGAACAAACCAAAATTTAACGTACAAATAATCTGTGAAAATGAAGGTCTGAATTGGGAATTATAAAGTACAAACAATCTATGCAAATGAAGGTTAACATTATATATGACAAAACCTGTACGTTAATATAATAGATTAGACATTTTGTCATTCAACTAATAAAAAATTTAAGGTCTGAGTTTGGACAAAAGAATACATTACGCATACACGTATGTAAACACAAATACTTACACATGTGTACAATCAACTGTTACACATTCATAAATATGAACAACACATAAGAATCCTTGCAGCAGCATCAACATTCTCATTCATCCAATGCAGCCTTGCAAGCGAGTTGAGCAGAACTTGAGACAACCTTTTCTCTTCAATATCACACACATACACATACATGCCCTCATGTCTTCCAGCATTAAAATAGCCTTTTCACATTAGTAGCATCTGTTAAAAGTCTATGTACACGCCTTGTGTCGATTCACCTATTATAATCACACTCACCAGTTCCATCATACCGAATCTGCCAGCTTTTGAAACGTATTTCTTATCTTGAAAATTTGTATCGATGACGTAGTCTTTTATGATTGAAAATTTCCAGCTTTTTAAGTCGAATAAGCCGCCTACTTATCAACTTCTTAACAACGTTTCCTGGGTTAAAAAAACAGAACCATTAATTACACTATGTCACATAGTTTAAAAATGAACCCGAATATGAAATAAAACGGTTTGATACAAACTATTACTTACATAAACATAAATTGGTTTAATCGTTGATTTAGCTATTGGATATTGAATTTATATAAAGCTTTTGACCATTAGAACTTAATTTAGACCTTGCAAATTAGAAGCAAAACACAAAACTCACTTTGGCATTTCAGCAAACAGGTTATGTGCACCTAGAAATGATACAATAATTTCTTTCCATTTCCATATTTTATCCATAAGTTCCACAAAATCAAGATAATTGCATGGAAAAGATGAAGAATTAACAAAAAAAAAAATCCTAATAATCTCAAGGTTCATGAACACCCTGTTAAAAGATACTCATCATTTAGTTTTCAATAAACTGATGCTTCATCACCATCTAATTATTTACCGAGTGCCAGTATCGAGTTCCAATACATGTCACACAAAAACACCACATAAGCCAAATCAATAAATCTATAATCATGGTACTAAATTAATAGTTAGTATGACCCAAATTGATTATCACCACAAACCACCTAATATCAAAACCCACTATCCACCGATTATCACCCAAAATTGAGAAAATAAAATAAATTTTAGGCAAGTTCGAGAGTCAAAACAACCTGGCCAATCTCAATTGAAGCAATCATACGAACAACAATTGATTTAAACAAAAACTTAAAAAAGTGAACGTTGGTTGATTGTTACCTGGTCGATGACTGCAGGATTGACACCGTTGAAGATGGTACCACGTGAACAACTAAGATTGAAGGTAAGTAGATCCACATGATTTTTCGTGTGTATCAAGAAGATGAGAGAGATTAGATTACAGGCATGGAACATGGACTGATTTATAATTTTCACAATTACCACTTTACCCTTTTTAATTAAAACACAAGATAAATAGATGAGTGGTTGAGATTAGTTCTCACTGTTCTCACAAAAGATGGGTGTTCTCATTTAAACCCTTCCCTATATATATATATATATATATATATATATATATATATATATATATATATATATATATATATATATATATATATATTGAATGGTGTAACAGGAACAAACAAAAAACAAAAGCAGAGAACAGAAACAAAAAAAAAAAAAAAACGAATTACAAGACTACATCTCTAATGTTGAAGTCTCACTATCTACCCAATCCAAATTCTTGAATTCCTTAAGGCAAAGAAAAGCGCTTGCTTTAAGCTTTAACATTGTCCATTCGTTCGACTGCTTTAACATTGTCCACATCAACATATATATTACCTAATACAAAATATGATAAAGTACAGTAATAAATAGAAAAGTAAAAGGATACTTTATACCATCCTAACAAAATTATTGTTTCATTTGGAAAAGTAAATGTTGTTGGTCAAAGACTTGCATAATTCTCAATTCAATTTCCAATAATATGGAAAAAAAAATAATAATAATATGAATTACATTTTTGGAGTAATTAATGCATATTCTGCACAAAATAATTGGCAGATTTGCTTTACTAATTTTCCATGTGTGTTAATTGGGATACTATTGATTTTTGATACACTTTCATGATGACATGATGCCAAGTGCACAATCAAATGTTCAAAGGTCAAACTAAGTTTTTTTTTTTTTTTAAATGGCAAATTTCTTCACCTTATGAGACTTGAACCCATGACCTCCCCTTTAGGTGTTCCTAGAAGCTTTTGCTTCTACCATTGGGCCACCAACCCCAATGGTAAGGTCAAACTAAGTTGATTCACAACATTTTTATAAATTTAGGGTGGATTTATTCGCACACCTAAATTATATATCAGCACCATGCTGTCCTCATATACGCAGCAGCGTATATAACAAAATTTAAAAACACTGACGAAACTATAGGCCTATACGTTGCCTATACGAAACACCTATTATTTTCCTTTAAAAAACTTAGAAAAATTGTTGGGTTTTTTTTTATCATATGCAGTATAAGAAAGGTCTAACATTTTATACAATATTTATATTTTTAAATATAAAAACATGTTAATTGGATGACACGAACATTTTATTTAATCAAATAGAAACAATCATATACAAAGTAACAAACAAAACATTGTAAACAAACATCTTAGATATAAACAACTAAAACCGCATGTGTGTGCACCTATATATATAAGGTTAAGATAAAATGAGAATTAGATTGAATTGAGATAACCATAGAAACTCATATGAGCTTTTGATTTATATCCCATTAATGACCCAAATTTAATCTAGATTTTTGCTTTTTTAGCTTTTGTGTTTGCAAATATATTATTAATTTTTTTTGTATGGAAAGGGTAAATGTGTAAAACTATATTACACATGAAGGGATAGGGTCCTAGATCCTAGCGTGGACAAGGACCCTACCCCACAAAACAGTTCAAAGGTACAAGACTTCCGCGGGTTAACCTTGGTAACAAAGCTCCTCGGACCCTCGAGCACACAGGACAAAGCATCTACGCAGGGTATAGCACATGCGCAGGTCTTCTCGCGTGTCACCGCGGGGGCCCTGCGCAGACCAATCACAGGCTGACGCGTGACAGGGCTGGCCCAACAACTCTGACCACCAACAGTGAAGATACAGGCCCCCTGTCCCTACCATGCTGCACTATTTTGTTGTGCGTCAGACGTCACATCAGACGCCTTCTAGAAGAACAGACTGGCGCTGTCAGAAGAAGATCCGCCTGCAGCCACTCCTATCGTGCCACGTGGACAATTGGCAGGGTGGTACACCTTTTCTCTCTTTTCAGCGTTAATTACAATCAATCCTATCTTAAATACTTGGTCCAATCCTAACTAATTGGGCCGAAAGGAGTTAGGCCCATAACTCGGGCCCAGACCCATCATCGAGGTTATGGGTTAGTGATGTTTGGTTCACTCAAAATGCCCTATATAAAGGAGCTCTCCCCTCCTTGTAAAGGTATGCATTATTGCAACCGAGCAAGCCAACACCACTTTTGTGTCTGTACGTTGGAATTTTACGATTACCTAGCAGTCGCCTACTTTCGTACGGCCCACTACACTCTTTCTTTTCTGGTTTCGGTTCCAGCCTTGAGTGTGAGCAAATGATTATACCATGTAGCGACCGCGAGTTCAACACAATATTTCACACCACGCCAATGGCGGAAACACGTGGCGCAACACTCGAAAGCATATCAAAGTCAAGATTAACACTAACCATATTTAATTAGAAAAGATCATTTCATTAAGATGTCGAAAAAGAATTACCTTGTTTCAAACATTACACAAAACAACAAACATAAAGTTCAACATGGGGTCCGTCTATGTCCCAACCCAGTGGTAAATATAGATGAACCCCCGACAAGTGTCTGACATCCCATATTCCACCGTACTAGCTGCATATCTATTCAGCATTTAGTAACCCGAAAGATATGTTTAAAAAGACGTCAATATATAAAATATTGGTGAGTTCACAAGTTTTAGTTCCATAACAACAATATTTTACCACCAACATGTGCGGAACAAACACAGATAGTGACATTTGCAATGAGTACACAGCTCCTACAAAAACTATGACGAGCAATCCCTTGAGTCCATAACCAAACCAAGACAAGCAATGCCTCGCGAGCAGAAGTTTTTCTCGGCAAATAACAACTTAGTTCAGAATACATGCACCCCTGGCATACACAGTTACATAATCGACGCTATTGATTAGGGGTGAGCCTTGTCAGGCACCAATAGTACTATCCAAATATTCCTTTGATTCTCGATTTTACACACACATAATACACGAGTAAATGGTTACACTAGGCGAGGACTCACCCCGAGTGATGTTTAACAAACCCAAGTACTCATCATGCCATTTATCACATTTTAACATATAAAAACATTTTGACACGTGACAACATTTTACAAAACATATCTTTCCCCCAAAACAAAAGCACTAAAAAGGGGCCGTGAAACTCATCATAATTTCCTTTCTTAGCTAGCAAACAAAGCCCGAAGCTTTGACCGACTTACTCGTACCATAATTACCAAAAACGGACACCTTAAAGTCTAGCACATACAAGTCTAACTTATTTTCCGGTTACAAGACAATCTATCTAGACTCGTGTGTACTAACCCAAGTTGTGCACCTGTGTTAACATATGACATAGTACCCAAGTTGCGTACCTGTTACTATTCGTGTGTAACCACGTTGGACTAATACCACGAAACGTATAACTCATCCCGAGCCGTAGCTCGTCTCGTAATTCGGATAATTGTATTCATCTTGTATAATTATTTTTGGAAAAATATACTTTGAGGAAACATAAATCTAGTTATTAAAAGCGATTAATAACAATTGTCACATCTTTTCCCATATTTGATTATTATACAAATCTCAAAACTTTGCTTTTTTTATAACGGTTTCGATGTAAATTGAACATTTATATATTTTTGAATCGAACAAGAAACATTATCTAGCTACCGAAAACCTTCGAAAACTCGACTTACTTGATGCTTGGTAAAAACTATAATTTTTGTTTTGAAATATTGTCCGGGGTTGACTATTGCTGTTAAATATGATCTTTGTAAAAAAAAAAAACGTCGCGATTTTATATAGATCACTTGTCTCAAACACATGGAATGGAAAAGTTATTTATAAAACGCACAAAGATATCACATTCTTTGCGCTTCAGATTTTATAAAATTTTTGACAGAGTTTCCTCTATTTTTGTACAAACCAGACAACACAAGTTGTCTACAATTTCCCCAAAATCAATTACAAACAGAAGACGGAAACATATTTATCCGCAATTTCCAAATCAAACGAGATTTTATACATATCGATCATTTTTAAATAAATTACACTTATTTATAATAATATACATATAGTCTAACAGATTAGTCCGATAATCAACAACACCAAGTCACACTTTATATGCAATTACAAATTGTCTGATTATTGCATTTCATTTATTATTTATTCAGCTTGTACGAGAGTTAACACCATTTATTATCTTTCGTATTTATATATTTATAAATATATACCTATATATAAATATAATAAAAATGAATAATACGAAGTTGATTTTGACCAACGTGCTGACCAGAAGTTTGACCACTTCTTTTAACCCGGGGTTTGACCAACCGTTGACTGGGTTGACCCGGGTTTGACCACGTCCATAACTACCCCAAATGGCTAGAATGTCGGGCCAATTATAGAATCACATTTAACAATAATTTTTATTTCCTTTATGGTGATATTTATTCTAAATTAATATCACATTTAATACATATTTAAATCCAATATGAATCCGGCTATTAACACGTTGAGGTAAATATTACTCAGTGCACAAGAAATAGCAATAAAAATGTCTTGCCAAAAAGAAATCATTTAGCGATATTTTTAGATGTTACAATTTCATCATGTTAGAATCATGTTCAGATTAGTTTTTCTCTGTTTTACAATGTATTTATATGATATCTCATTTTTTATGGAATAAATTAACTTTTAAGCATATAATTTCATCAAAGACTTTTATTTAAATTATAAGAAATTTTTGAGTTAAATTCGTTATTTTTTTAAGCTTGGAAAATATCTAGTTTGTAAACTCAAGTATTCCTTATTTTTCAGATCTTATTAATAATCAATATAATTATTTATATTTAATTTAATAAATATGAATAGTTATAGTTTAAGATTATTAAATTTATTTCTTTCATCATGACCCTTATTATTTAACTTAGTTATATTTGTAATACGAACCTAAGTTATACTCTCGATTTACCTCATGGATTCATGTATTGAGATTCTGATAAACTATTTAATTGTTTTGGCGCCTCATCCTTATATTAAACTTAAAACCCCCAAATTTAGACTAGACATCCCAGATGCCTTAGATTAGGAACCCTAGACTCTTTTAAGCTTAGACACTTATGTTGGAAACTTGAAACTTTAGCTTGAGTCTTTGGGATTCGCCTCACATACATTCACAACGCTTAGAGGATAATTCAGCTTAGCGAAAGTAAATATATCTTTCCCCTTTTTCATGTTTTACTTTTAGGGGCTATTCATGTACACTATGTCTAAATGCAAATCTTTCACTAAATGCAATTCTCATGTGTGTTTACTCTATGTTTGTGTGTGTTTATGACTTGTCAAAATCATTAACCCGCTATGACGTGGCCTATGCGTAGCAATGAATAGTACTATGGTATATACCCATTGTTGACTCTGTTGTATGAGACCTTGGTCATTCTTACGTAAACCTACATTATCTATCGTCTACTATATATAATCACTGTGATGGCGAATACTATAAATATATATGACTCTCGTGGATTCTTTATTCTCTCAAGGCTTGATTTTGAACGGATACAACTTGTTAAATTTTGCAAATGGTACCGCACATGGATTGCTAAACACTTTTTCTACTATATGTATTCAAAACAAGGTATGCTCACCAATACATTTTTGTATTGACATATACTATTTTCGTACATGTTTCAGGTTGTTTTGAGACGCTTCTTTTAAGCTTTTGGATTTATATTTATGTTTTGACTTCGTTGTATTTTAGCTAGACTTGTCACTTTAGAACTATTGTATCCTGTAATTTCCTTTCAATGCAATAAATTATTTAATTTAATGTATTCTATTTACACTTTTAGTCCATGAGCTATTGAACAATCGTCACTACGTGACACCTCGATGATTCCGCCATCGGTTGGGGTGTTACAGATTGGTATCAGAGCCGTGGTTATAGGGAATTAGGTTATTAGAATGCCTTTTATCCTAGTCTATAGCTAAGCTTGCATTCACGAGTCCTCTCGTGTATATTTCTCCTTATCCTCATATTTTCTTTCAAGATATTTTCGCTATGATTCTTTCTCATTGTTCTTTTCGGTATTTTACTTGGAGAAGAAGACACTCGTACTTCACAAACAAAACAATATCACCAAGTTAGGAGTGGTATTCATACCTTGGTAATTAGTTTCACTCCTCTATATGTTATTTATCTTTGGAACATATCTTTGAGATAGGAGTGACATCCACTCCTCAAAGAAGATTTCCTCCAAAAAGAAACTTCCCCACTAAGCTAGGAGTGATATCCTTTAACTTAGTGACTAGTTTCACTCCTCCGTATGTTCATTTAAAATACATCTTTGAGTTAGGAGTGATATCCATACCTCAAAGGTTTATTTCTACACCTCTGTTTTAAATCTCGCCAAAGTTTTGGAATTCACTAGTGGTGGGGCACGTGTAATCTGAAAGGGTGAGCACCTGTATCTTGAGTTTTCTGTCTAGGCCTGGTATTTCGTATAAATCCCAATCAGACGAGGGACCCGTATACCTACATGGGAACTCTTTGGATGAGCATTCACTTATAGGCTAAAGCACGCCCCCACAAGTCACTAGGAAATTTCAAATACTTGAGTAAGTCAAAGTTTCTTATGGAAACAATCCCAACGTCTCATGTTATTGATATTTATGTCTTGTTTATCATTTGAAGTTTCAATTTCATCGCTTGTTGTTTCATATGCTATTATTTATTAATCATTCGCTTTTAGATACTTCATCATCATTATTAAAACTTCTATTCACTATATTAGCGCATTAAAATTTACATTATTTCATGTTTTGTGACTTTTACACTATAAAGCATTTCTCCCTTGAGTTAAAACATTTCTACCCATGGCTCAAAAATCAATACGACAAAAGATCAGTTAGGCTATCCCCATATAACAATCAACATAACGACCCGAAACCTCTGATTTTGGCAAACCCTATTAAACGAAATTACGGTACTAAGACCATATGCCCATGAGATGTTCAGCCACATAGAGAGTAGTTCGTTATGTTTGTATCACTAAGGCACGCAGTAATAAGTCTACGAAGCCTATTAGCACATGACACAATGTCAACACACATCAAATATTTGACTTTTTAATTCTTTAGCATGCGGTAGATCCTCACTGATGTACTATCATTTCCTCTTTTTCTCCAGGAAAAATCATTTTGGTTTTCTAATTTTTATGGTTTTTCAATATTTTCAATGTTTTTGGTTTTTCTGGAATAAAATGCTTCCCCTAAAATTAAAAACATATTTTTAGATTTTTTTTTTAATTTTGAAAGCATAAGAACAAAATAAAATTGATAAACCGATGTAGAGATTAATCGTGCTTTTCCTTAATACCATTAGCTTTTAGTAAAAATTCAAATCTGGATTTGTCAAAAGCTTTGGTAAAAAGATCAGCTCTCTGATAGTCAGTGTGGATTTTGACCATGTCAATCAATCCTTTAGCATAGCAATCACGAATAAAGTGATACCATATTCGGATGTGCTTAGCCTTAGAATGATTGACAGTTTCTTTAGTGAGTGCTATGGCTGCTTCATTATCGCAATGAATGGGAGTTCTAAGAAATTGCAAACCATAGTCGCGCATCTGCTGTTGAATCCAAAGAACATGTGAACAACAACTAGAGGCTGACACGTATTCGGCTTCACATGTTGATAGAGCAACTGATGTCTGCTTCTTGCATTGCCAGGTCACGAGCCTGCTCCCCAGAAATTGACATCCAGCCGTTGTGGATTTAGCGTCAATATCACAGCCACCAAAATCTGCATCACTAAAGATAATAAAGTCAAAGTTATCTTCATTAGGATACCATAGTCCACGCGAGGGACAACCCTTCAGATAACGTAGGATTCTTTTTACTGTTGTAAGTTGACTTTGTTTCGGCTTCGATTGGAATAGAGCACAAAGACATGTCGCGAACATTATATCTGGCCAGGAAGCGGTCAAATACATTAAAGATCCAACGATGGCTCGATACGTGTAGGGGTCTGTGAGCTCCCCCTTAGCATCAACTCCAATCCCGTGATTGGATTGTATGGGAGTATCAATTGGCTTCGAATCCTCCATCTGGAACCTGCTCAAGACTTTGGAAACGTATTTCGTCTAGTGGATAAAGATCCCCGACGGAAATTGATCAACTTGCAATCCCAGAAAGAACTGCATCTCTCCCATAGAGCTCATCTCGAACTTTTCCTGCATAACCTTTTCGAATTCCCTGCATAAAAGGTCATTAGTATAACCAAATATAATGTCATCAACATAAATTTGCACTTGAAGTAACTCACCCTCTGTTCATTTCGTGAACATGGTACAATCAACTAAACCTCTCTTGAATCCTTTGGATAGAAGATTTGTGCTAAGCTCCTCGTACCACTGTCTCGGGCTTGGTGCAAACCATACAATGCTTTATTTAGCTTGTAGACCTTATCCCGATGGATAGGATCCTCAAAACCAGGTGGTTGCCCGACATATACTTCTTCCTTTACCACACCATAGAGAAAAGTACTCTTAACATCCATTTGATACACCTTGAATTTCATGTATGATGCATACGCAAGAGACATTCAGATTGCTTCAATGCGTGCAACCGGTGCATAGACTTTGTTATAGTCAATTCCCTCAGTTTAACGAAAGCCTTGTACCACCAATCGAGCATTGTTCCTTACGATAACCCCTCGATTATCCTTCTTGCACTCAAACACCCATTTAGTGCCTATCTTCTTTCTTTCTGGTGGTAAATCGGTCAACGTCCAGACTCCGAGTTTTTGAATTTGTTGTAGCTCTTGTTGCATCGCATGCACCCATGATTCATCTAGTAAAGCTTTCTTGTATGTTCTTGGTTCAACCTGCGAAACCTAGCAAGCAAAAGACCAATCATTCTGATCACCTAATTTCTGAATTTTGGTATATAGGGCAAGGGCTCCAATGTTATCATGTGATGATGCACGTCTCAATTGTCCTCATGTCATCAAGCTGCTTCCAGGATCACCAATAACTTGTTCTAACAGTTGAATCTGATGAATCCTAGATTCCGGATGTCCAGGTATAGGAACCACCGTTTGAACATTTAAGTTCTCTGCCGTATCCAGATCATTACCCATATTTGATGAAGATGGAATATCTGAATTAGGGTTCACTGGAGGTGATACTGTAATATTCTCCAAGACTGCTTCACTAGTCACTTCTTCCTCGTCTTCCGACTCAGAAGAATCAAGCATTGTCGAAGCTTCCTGGAATATCTCTTCTTCAACTACAGGAGCATTGGTATCATCAGAATCTGCTGCTGGAGGAGTCACAATGATCGGAGGCACTAACGGTGAAGTTACTGCATTCTCACACTCGTAATACAATCTAAAAACAACCCCTTCAACCAAGCTTTCTAGATTGAATGACTCAAAGAGTTCTTTGTAGTCTGACGTGTGCGGATATACACATAATTTTACAATGAATAAACACACGTTTTGCTTTAATATTTATAAAAATGGTTTAGACCTTAATATTAAAACACACACAATAGGGCAAGTGTACCCTGTCATATATGTAGTAATGTACAGATAAGAACCAGATATCGATCCATGGACGCGCGCGGAGCAATGGTACTAAAACTCTATCCCCGATTTACTAGTAGAAAAAGATAGTTTGAAGTTTGTTTATAACTAAATTAATTCTAAAATATCTAAATAACATATGTAAGACTCCAAATACAAAATATAACTATATAAACTATAATATACCAATCCTAGCATGTCATCTACATATGATAAGTAATACAGGCGTGTGATCAACATTCCCATTTTCCGACAGTTAGTGTCCCTTTCGGGCATCCTAACATGACAACTATACAGAAAGCTAACATGAATACACACGCTAACCACTTCAAGTCGTTTATTAGCGAGCAACTGATATGATCTCATGCAGATCTTCTAAAGATAAGTTAGTCATCTGTTAAGAGTATTCTAACCTCACTAATTCAGGAAAGCGATACCGAATACACAATATAGCCACCTAAACTAGCATAAAGTAAAGCATCTCACAACCTATTCCATTTTACCAACTTTGAACACAGATCTACAAAGATCGCTATTTTAACCAAAATAACTACTAAAGATCATTAACCGGGTCAAAGATCAGTAACAGCACCATTAAGCTTTTAAACCCTTTTACGTGCCGGTAAGCATTTTTAACCGTTATTCGACTGACTTTAACCAAACCAATACCCAGTTACAGTTTCATGGCGTAAACTATTTAACAAGTTAACTAGTCTACTACCGGACGATTAAACGGACGGTTTTTCAACATTTATCCGCCTAACACATTCGACAATTGCCAAAGTCATTCGAATACAACTAAAAATCCAACAACAATGAAACAAGGTTGCGCTATGATCATCAAGATCTAAACATGAAAAACGCCAAATTTATACAAAACATGATTACATACAAACGATTGTTTTTTCTACTAACGATTACTAAACATGATTCATAGACTATAATGTACTACATAAACAACACAAACAAGCCAAAATAATCAGATTTGAATCAACTTAAAGTTTAATAGATAAAACCATAAATCTTGAATGTGATGGATTGGATGACGCTAGATGATCCGGCTTGAATCCCGAGCTTGTTAGACGGCCTTTCGGATGTTTGTTTGGTCCAGAAATCGCCCCAAATCGCCCAGAGAATACCCAACATTTGATCAGTGAGTTGTGCTCTGTTTTTTTATAGAAAGTTTGATTTTGTGCATGGACGTGCGCCTAAAGTGCACGGCCGTGCACTTTATCTTGACGAGCTGACGTGCAAGTGGGCAAGTGGCTGGCAGGTTTTTGGAAATATCTAGATATTCCGCACGGCCGTGCACCTAGGGTGCACGGTCGTGCAGGTTTGGTGGTAGCCGGGTACTAGGTGTGCACTGGCTGGTGCACTGGTAGTGCAGCCGATGAACTGGGTCGCATGGGCATGTGCATGGGAGTGCTGATCAACGTGCCCGAGAACGTGATGTGCACTCCTGGTCGCACTGGCAGTGCACCTCGTCTGTGTCCGAGCCAAGTGAGCCCGCACGGGCGTGCACCTGGGGTGCACGACCGTGCACATTCTCCAGACTTAGCTGATTTTTGCAGCAACTTCCATTTTGTCCGTTTTTCGCCCGGTTTCTTCGACTTTGCTCGTGGGACGTCGTTTAAGACCTTCAATAAACATATGAAGCGGTTAAGTACCGAATTCGTGCAATTATGGTTGAAAACGCGTAATTTGGGAGTTTAATCGGGGATTTAAATATGTATATTTTAACGTATATCATAGTCAAACATCCAATCGGGCCCATTTCCTGGAACGTTCTGTGTGTAGCGTTGAACATCAACATTAGCCCACTACTCAACATGTCTAGTCCTTTTGTTAAATACGCGTTTAAGTGCTGTCGCGTATCCAACAACATAACCTTCATCAGCTTTTGTTCCAAACTTCTCTGTAGGATTCAATATCGTACATGGCACCCCAAATGGCTCTAGAAACTCTAAATTCAGCTTGCATCTGTTAAGCAGTTCATAAGAAGTCTTTCCAAACTTCTTCACTGTCAACACACGGTTCAAGGTATAGCATGCTGCATGAATAGCCTCATTCCAGAACATAACCGGAAGATTAGAATCTGCAAGCATAGTTCGCGCCGCTTCAATTAGAGTCCTATTCTTTCTTTTTGCAACACCGTTCTGTTATGGAGTATATGGTGCACTATACTCATGGTGAATACCCTTTTCATCACACAAAGCATCCATCATTGAATTCTTGAACTCCGACCCATTGTCACTTCTAATACGTTTGATCTTAAAACCATAATTGTTTTCCAACCGGGTAAACAGAACTTTCAAGTTGTTGAATGTTTCACTCTTGTGTTGCATGCACATCACCCACGAAAATCTTGATTAATCGTCAGTAACCACAAGACAGTAAAGATCTCCATTAATACTCTTACGCTTAACAGGTCCAAATAGGTCCATGTGTAAACGTTCAAGTGGAATGTTCACCGAGTTCACTTTCTTGGGTTTGTGGGAATGTTTGTGCTGTTTTCCCTTCTTACAACTCACACACTTATCATCCAAGTGAAAGTGTTTCACATTCACTCCTTCTACTAGCCCATTCTTCACCAAATTGTTCATTTTCCTTATGTGAATATGCCCCATCCGTCTGTGCCACATAATAGATTCTTTCTTTGTAGCCTTAGACAGAAAACATGTTACTTGCCCCTGTGTAGTGGTTGCTTTGCTCATGTCAAGAATGTAAAGATTGTTTACTCTCGAAGCTTTAAGCATAATCAACTCCTTGGGTATTTCAAAACCAAGCTTCAGGTTGTAGCAAGATTTGTCGTCAAAGTGTACTGAAAACTTCTTTTCACAAATTTGAGATACACTCGGCAGATTATAATCAATTTGCTTCACATACGAAATCTTTTCGAAACTCACGATCCCATTACTTACACTTCCCTCCATAGTTTTATAACCTCCTTTGTTTCCGGCAAACGCTACGTAACCTCCATTGATATTTTTTATGTCAAAGAGTAGCGACATATCCCTGGTCATGTGTCCGGAAGCTCCACTGTCGACAATCCAGAGACTACTAACAGGGCCAACTGGAACTCTCTACACAATCACAAAACGATTAGTTTTTACGCGGGACCCAAGCCTTTGTGGTCTTGGGTCTTCGAGTAACAGTGATAACGCGGAGTCAATCGACCTAAATGAGTGGTTATTCCAAGAGTAGGCTCGCACAGCTACTAAATACAAAAAAAAAAAATGATGCAAAAAAAAAAAAAAAAAAAAAAACCCAGAAAAGGCTCAATCTTGAGTCTCCTTCCGCGAAACAAAGTCGGGAGGGTAAAGAAAATTCAGACGAACGGTATGAGGGTCGTAGCGGTGGTCATGGTGGAAACACACACGACCGGGGCTATGCCAAGACGACCAATGAGTCCGATGGTTACGAGTCCACCAATGACCGAGACTACCATGAGCCGAGTTACCAGCGTAACTGCCAATCCACCACTGGCACATACGAGACTCATCATCATGCAGATGATGAACTTTTCAAGCCATACAGGCCAAAATCATTCGCAGAAAACTCTAGTTCTGTGTGCGCATTGCCACAGCGCCCATCCCCAAACAAGCAAAACTACCCAGCAACATCAGTAAATACGATGGCATGCATGACCCTACGGATCACTTGCATGATTTTGAGTGCGCGTGAAGTACGGTTCTCTGGACGGTTCAGGTCTGGTGTCATATGTTTGCCCAGACACTAACCAGAGCCGCCAGAGTGTGGTTTGATAACCTCCCTGCGGGGAGCCTCACGAAATTCGATGATTTAATCAAGAACTTCTCCAACCATTTCACTCACCCGCGGAAGCATAAGAAAGACAAAGCTCACGTCTTGCTGTGCCAACGCAATGACACTGAGCTCACTCGAAGACTACATAGTGCGCAACAATAAATGTAAATGAATATAATTTTTAAGAAAATGTGAATGCATATAATTTTTAAGAAAATATAATGTACCGTGACAAAAATACTTCAAGGTATCGCTTGTTGTTTTCTCAGCCAACTTTAAATACTTGTCGTTGATTTCGGTCGTGTTTCCGTACTCAAGTATACGTAGTGCTAAAGTACACTTTTGAATAGTGGTAAATCCAAGTGTGCTCTTGCATCCGGTTTTGCTTAAAGTAATCAAACTCGTTTTCCAAGTCTTCGGTAATGCATAGAAATAAACGTTTGCTCATTGATGACCTCGGTCGTCACGGGTCATACAAAACCTAAATAACCTAGGTAGCTAGGGTAAATAGGGTATCGAATCCAAGGAGCGTGTGGTTAGCGTCACACTAATTGTTTGTTTTAAAGAAGAAATTGGAATTAACTAATAACTAAGGTAACAATAATTTCTAACTAACATTCACTCCCGGGCTAGGATATGCAAGTAACTAGGATTCAAGGGTTACTATGATAGATTTGCAATTTCACTTGTAAGAATCGCTAGGACAGAGAATCAAGACTTAGGCATCAACAAATAGCTACTAGGCCCTAAGTATGCTTCATTATCTAGTTCACCAAATCCTATATGTCGAGTTAAGGCATAATTGGCAGAATTCATCTTATGAGCTTAAAAAAACACAATGGTCTCTAAACATGCAATAAGTCCAACCCAATACCAAGACAATTAAGCACAACAATTAATTCATACAAATGATGTCACGATTACAAATAGATTTGCAAGGATACAAAAACCTTTAGTCATATAATGAGTCTAACCCAATATCCCAACTTAAGTGATAGGATTTATCTCACAAGTCTAAAGATAATGTTGAGGCAAAACTTAATTGACAAGATTCATCTCTATGGTTTAAGCATACAAGAAACATACACAAGGTCCAACCCAACATCAAAAGCTAATTGATGAAATTCATCCCCATGGCTCAAGCACAACATAAACATACACAAAGTTCAACCCAATATCAATGCTTCATTGAGTACAACACTTGTTCCTTACAAATACACAATCAAAACAACATTACAAATCTAGAAACTTACAATCCTTCACCCGGAAGTGAAGGGGAACTTAACCAAACATGGTTGTAGGAGCTTGAATCTCTTCTCAAAATGATGATTTGGATGGATTTGGATTTTTAGTGTAGAGATGAAGTATGAGGGATGATGAGAGATTACTCTCAAGACTTCATTATATAGTCTCCATTTTCAAACTCCTCTTAATGACCAGTTAGTTTAGTCAAAGTCTTGGTCAAAGTCTTTGGTCAAAGTCTCGGGTCAAAGTCTCTGGTCAAAGTCCCATTAATTTTCCTAAAAACATTGATTTCTTTGACTTTGACTTTGACTAACAGCGTCCGTCAGCGACGGGCCTTCACCAGTTTCTCCATCTTTCTTCTTTGTTTTCTTTCCTGAATCGTCCTAGCTCCAATCCAAAGCTTCGTTTAGCTCCGAAATACACCTTAAACTTTGTTAAACCTGCAAAACGCAAACTTTATCAAAGTAGTGTGTCCAAAACCATAAAATTGCATAAAAATACAATCTTAAACACGAAACGACTAAGATTTTCCCCCGCGTATCACATCCCCACACTTATCTTTTGCTTGTCCTCAAGCAAATTTATTACGCTTTTACAATTCCAAACACAAAACGCATTCCCCATTCTCATAGAGTTAAGATCTAATGTCATACCCAGTTCCTATGGCTTCTACAATCAAGACTACCCAACTTTCAATGAATATTTCTTTTCAAAACTCAAGTGGCTACCCAAGATTAGCCTACCTTCTAAAGCCAATAAACCACACACATATCCCTCGCAATATTCTCTCCACTCGGTTCAATTGACTAGTATTGATGTACTAGTATATATATGGTACTCTCAAAACCGATTATAATGCATATTGGTATAAGCTTGCAACTTAATCGCACTTCACCAAATTACACAAAAGCGAACACAAGTCAAAAGGTCTTTAAAAGGGTTGTAACGTGGCTGGGCGAAGGGTGTGGAATGGGATATTTAAAGTGACTAAGGTGATGAAAATTCGATTTTTATTACATCAAACAAACTAATAGAAACAAACAAACTAACTCAACTATAAAGCAAGGATATGCCTTTTTATTCAACGACTAACTAGAGCATATTTTTTTTTGTATTCTACAATGTTTTTTTTTAAGAGACTTTGCTCTTTTTCAATGCTTTTGCAGTTTTTTTTTCAACAAACAACTAACAATAATAACTATAAACTATTTACAACACAAAGGAACAACCTACAATCGAATTTTCATCACTCGGGTTTAAAGTGAAAAAGGCTTATGGGTCAACTGGGTTGATATGGGTGGTCAATTGAAAAATGTTTAAGGCTCAAGATTGGTTAACTAAGGGATATTGGAATGGGTCAGGGATGATAAAAATGGTTTAAAAATAAAAGGTTTAACCTAATGCCTTAATCATTCTTGTGTTCACAATCGATCTAGGGCGGTAAACGTATTAAAGGTGCAAGTTCTACCGTAAGCAACTATAATGGCACACTCAATTCAAAGGAACACAACATGCAAAATAGATAGAATTTTATAAAGTGTAACATGTTGTGGTGGCTCAAAATCTCACATGGAAAGATGGGTAGGTATATGACATGTGTGTAATAAATCGACCTTTCAAGCAAACTACTCCCAGATAACCACCCGTAATTCTTTTTACCAAAACTAGTTGAGAGTTATCATGCGAATTTTTCAGAACCTGGCCATGACAAAAGACCAAAATGGTTCATACCATCCCGTGTTGACTTAGTTACTTGCGTTTTTAAAATGTTTAAACAAGGACAAGGACATTTTTGAAAAAAAAAATCAAATTTTCTTCCCCATCCCCACACTTAGAATCCAACATTGTCCTCAATGTGTAGTGTTTAAATGGTGGATTTCAAAATGTTTAAATTTTTCTCCTCTCCCCACACTTAAAGTCCACATTGTCCTCAATGTGTAGGGAAAGTTTCAAATTGTTTACGGGAATGTGATAAAGCCAAACCAAAGAATTCACCCCAATCAACAATATACAGTTTACAATCCACTTATTAAATCTAAGTAAACGATCAAAATTAAAGAGATGGAAATAAATGCACCTGGTTGTTCTTCATTCTTCAATTCCATGTGTTCTTCAACAAAATAGTTCCACTTCCATCATAAATAAACCTGCAACTCGCAAGTGTGTAGAAGCAAGCTTCTCACAAAAACATTAAGAGTTATCGGTTTTACTTTTTGTTGAAAAGCATTACCAAGTAATCTTTTAGTTAATTTTGATCAGTGGATAAAATATACACTAACTAAGATAGATCCTTTAAACCTCCCGGTAGCCCGGTTATGAGGACGAGTGAGGTCTCGTGAGGGTTATATAGGAAACACACCCACACCGTTTATTTACCTACCAAACAAAATTAAAAAAAACGAACAAAAAGAAAAAAAATACAAAAATATACAAAAACTAACAAGTACCTCTTACTCACGGTGGTCGAAGTGAACATTTTCCTACCGAGTTACCAAGATAAGCTCGGTAGTTTACATGTCGTGTCCAAAGATGCTTGACTAGTATCGGCATGTAAAGATCATATGTTTTGCGAGTCCGCTTCAAAATAACTTGCCCAAAATCGTGCAAGCCAACCTTCCTAACCTTAGGCACCAAACTCACTAGCTCTTCTTGAGGAACCGTGTCTTCAGCAAGGTTTAAACATTCATTTTCTTGTGTAGGAAGACTTGGAACCTCTTCTTTAGCCATGGTGGATTCAATCTTTAAATCTTCAACCACATGAGGGATTGGTGCGGTATTCATCTCCACAACCTCCTCCTCAACTTGTGACAAAATCCACTCTTGTTTTGCTTGACATTTTTCATGAGGTGATAAGGCGATATAAGCCTTATCCTTTCTTCTTTCATAGCTTAGAATGTCGTACTTATAACTGAGCCATTTTAGCCGACATTCTCGTGATTGATGAGGTTTTGCTAATTCTTTTTCGACTTTAGAAAGTTGCACTTTAAACGTAATCTTGTCAAGTCTACTTTGATCTGCCTGAAGTTGCCGCTTATGTTCGGCGTTCACTAGTGTTTGGTAGTGTTGAAAGGTTGGAGGAGGGGCAAGCTCTTCATAGTGCAAGACCGGGGTGTTCTCCCATATTTCATAAGCAATTAAATACCTTCTTGCTGCCTCCTTTTTCAATGCAAGCTTTAGACAATATTCAAAAGTGTGGCGCGGATCCCCACAAACCGCACATGTATCGCGATATGCATACATGGTCAAAACTTGAGCTTCTTTTACCTGCAAAAGGAAAAATCCTGCACAGACAACTAGAAAACCCAAAGTGAAATCTAATAAAATTAAAAAAAAAAAATAAAAACAAAGATTTTTTTTATTTATTTTTTTTTTAAATTTAAAACAACTAAATATACACACAAACAAACACGCAATGCAACACTAAGCGCACTAGCTCCACGGCAACGGCGCCATTTGATGACCTCGGTCGTCACGGGTCATACAAAACCTAAATAACCTAGGTAGCTAGGGTAAATAGGGTATCGAATCCAAGGAGCGTGTGGTTAGCGTCACACTAATTGTTTGTTTTAAAGAAGAAATTGGAATTAACTAATAACTAAGGTAACAATAATTTCTAACTAACATTCACTCCCGGGCTAGGATATGCAAGTAACTAGGATTCAAGGGTTACTATGATAGATTTGCAATTTCACTTGTAAGAATCGCTAGGACAGAGAATCAAGACTTAGGCATCAACAAATAGCTACTAGGCCCTAAGTATGCTTCATTATCTAGTTCACCAAATCCTATATGTCGAGTTAAGGCATAATTGGCAGAATTCATCTTATGAGCTTAAAAAAACACAATGGTCTCTAAACATGCAATAAGTCCAACCCAATACCAAGACAATTAAGCACAACAATTAATTCATACAAATGATGTCACGATTACAAATAGATTTGCAAGGATACAAAAACCTTTAGTCATATAATGAGTCTAACCCAATATCCCAACTTAAGTGATAGGATTTATCTCACAAGTCTAAAGATAATGTTGAGGCAAAACTTAATTGACAAGATTCATCTCTATGGTTTAAGCATACAAGAAACATACACAAGGTCCAACCCAACATCAAAAGCTAATTGATGAAATTCATCCCCATGGCTCAAGCACAACATAAACATACACAAAGTTCAACCCAATATCAATGCTTCATTGAGTACAACACTTGTTCCTTACAAATACACAATCAAAACAACATTACAAATCTAGAAACTTACAATCCTTCACCCGGAAGTGAAGGGGAACTTAACCAAACATGGTTGTAGGAGCTTGAATCTCTTCTCAAAATGATGATTTGGATGGATTTGGATTTTTAGTGTAGAGATGAAGTATGAGGGATGATGAGAGATTACTCTCAAGACTTCATTATATAGTCTCCATTGTCAAACTCCTCTTAATGACCAGTTAGTTTAGTCAAAGTCTTGGTCAAAGTCTTTGGTCAAAGTCTCGGGTCAAAGTCTCTGGTCAAAGTCCCATTAATTTTCCTAAAAACATTGATTTCTTTGACTTTGACTTTGACTAACAGCGTCCGTCAGCGACGGGCCTTCACCAGTTTCTCCATCTTTCTTCTTTGTTTTCTTTCCTGAATCGTCCTAGCTCCAATCCAAAGCTTCGTTTAGCTCCGAAATACACCTTAAACTTTGTTAAACCTGCAAAACGCAAACTTTATCAAAGTAGTGTGTCCAAAACCATAAAATTGCATAAAAATACAATCTTAAACACGAAACGACTAAGATTTTCCCCCGCGTATCACTCATCCAGAAACGATGCCTAAAAATCTTTGGGGCTAGGTAAGTTGGCGCTTCATCAAAGTAATCTTTCATCAAGCGAGCGTTTGCTTCCATACGGTCGCGTTCCATATATTGTCTTTGCAAAATAGGGCGTCGAGGCTTACTAACATGTTTCATATACCTCGCCGCGAGCCTACACACACTCGTAACCACCTCTTCTCGATCTCCCCGTCGGTCGACTCACCCGCATCAGCTAAAATCTCTTTGTAATAATAATTTGCAACGGATGAGGAGGATGTGGGGGAACCCAATTTTTTTATAATTTGCAGCTAAAATCTCTTTGTAATAATAATGTGTGTTTTGTATTTTTGAAGTGTTTATATATAGATATTAAAATTGAATTAAAAAACAGAAAAAGTAAAAAACAAAGTAGCCATTTGTTACCGTTGGACGCATTTAATTGGCACATTTGATTTTCCTTATAGCTTTAAAAATATCATCCCAAAACCAAAAAATGGTCCAAAATATTTAGGGCGTGGTGTAACCCGGCGTTTTAGGGAGTTTTTGGCAAGATCGACGCTCAAACGACACACTACACATGGTCTGACCATGTATTGGCTAGTTAAAATATGATGAACAACTACAATTCTTGTTGACCATGTTAAATGTTATTAATTGACCGTAAGTTAGTTATTGCCACTTTAATAATACTACCCAAGTAATGGTCTACAAGTTTATTTCTTTCGGACTTATTCAAGTAGGATTCACAAAGTCTTAAATCTTATTTATACTTTGGAAAAATTACAGAAATCGTCCTTTATGTTTACAACATTTTTCAGCGGTTGTCCTTTAGCTTCAAAATTGATGAGAATCGTCCTTTATGTTGTAAAATCTTGTAGGTCTTGTCCTTTAGGCCTAACCTGGTTAGTTTTTGTGGTTAATTCTGGTCACGTGAATGGCAGGTGAGGGCAAAAATGACCTTTTACTTCTGAATTCATTCCCCCGTTTACTCTCTCTCTCTCTCTCTCTCTCTCTCTCTCCTTTTAAAACCCTAATTCACATGAATCCTTCAATTCATTCTTCAATATATCATCAAAGAATATCAATTCACATCTGAAATAATAATAATAATTGTGAACAGGTGTGGTGGGATTAGGAACAGGAAGTTATGAGTGACGGTGAGCAATGAATTGGAGGAGGTCGGTGACAGAGAAACGGAGGAGTGTGGTGACGAAGGTCGGTGAAGCAACGTGGAGATTTGAGGAGCGGTGAAACAACATGGATATTTGAGGAGCGGTGAAGCAACATGGAGGGTTGAGGAGGTCGGTGACGGAGGAGTGTGGTGGCCGACGGTTATTCTTGAGACAGTTCAATTAGAAGCTTCAATCCCAAAAAAGCTTCAATCAGAAGCTTCAATTGCCAGGCTATGGTGGTGGTGGCAGGTTGGTGGTAGAGGTTGATTGCAGGTTTGGGTTTCAATCAGAAGCTTCAATCGACAGGCTTCAACCAGAAGCTTCAATTGACAGGTTGATTGCAGGTTTGGGTGCTGGGGGGCCATTCGTGGCAAGTTGTGGTGGTGGTGGTGGCAGGTTAGTGGTAGAGGTGGTGGTGTGGCCTGGTGGTGGAGGTGGTGGTGGGAGTGGGTGGTTATTGAAGAATGTAAGTGGTGGTAGTGATAGAGATGATAGAGATGAGGGCATAACTGTCATTTTGCTCTCATGTGGGTTCACATGACCAAATTTAACCACAAAAACTAACCAGGTTAGACCTAAAGGACGAGACCTGCAAGATTTTACAACATAAAGGACGATTCTCATCAATTTTAAAGTTAAAGGACAACCGCTGAAAAACGATGTAAACATAAAGGACGATTTCTGTAATTTTTCCTTATACTTTACAACCCTTTAAAGTTAGAAAGAGTAAAAATCATGTGAATGTTTTCTTCTTATTGTCCTTGATTATTTGCTAATTAAAGCTCTCGCCAGACTTAGTTTAAGTTAAACACTATAAATTCAAGGCGTCGGTTGTGTTCGGTTGACAAATTTCTTGTCAGTGTGTTGAATTGCTCAACCTGAAAACGATCCATATTTTTATTCTTGTCAAAAGTATCAGCCCTAATCAACATGCACTTACATTCGTGTAAACTAAATATGACCCATTTAACGCATTTACCTAAACAAGTCAAACAAGTATCCATCAAGGTGTAAATGTGTTAATCGAGTTGGTAAGTTGTAAACTATGTGTTAAACGGGTCAAAGGGGTTAGTGGGTTGACGCTCGGCATGTTTAACTAAGCACCTTGGCCGATTGACCTATTTAAAAAAATGGATTAAACATGTCAACCCGAAATGACCCATTGAATTAAGCGTGGGCTAACCCGCAGTCTCTCTCTTCCATCTCTACAGGCGAGTTATCATCTATTAACCCTCTCACAAAACTAGTCATTCCCCCCTCCAGCCGTCCTTGCAGAAAGGCATCCTTCCATGCCTCTCTTCCATGTCCTCCCTATTATCGTTTCTTTCTTTCATATTAGACCAAGGGTCTTCAGCTTGCTTAGTGAGGAAGACCATATCAAGATAATTTACACTTTAAAGTTCACCTTATTTCTATTGTTGCACGCTAGGTTCACTACCTAGTATATATATGCCAGCCTCGTTACAAATATAAAAAACGATAAACTATGAATAATAACACTATAATGAAACAAACCGATACTGACTGAAACCGAATTCTTGCTGAAGCACGTAAGAACACTTCAATATCGACTTATTTTATATTACTAGTAAGTCTAGGCGAACCCATTTGAGCTAATTAAAGCTTGTGCATAGAGACAAATGATTAGCCTCAAATTATTATTGGCATAGTCACGCATGAGCTTTAGAACCACGGCACCCAAACCATAGGGCGGCTAGTGGGTCAGGGTGGTCCTATACATATAGTACAACACAAACAGCATAGGTTACAACCTACAGCCTTAAATTATAGCGACAACATTGTCCACTAAACCACAACAACGGTACGCCTATTATTTGTTTCTGTTTCATCAGCCCCAAGCTTAAAACATAATTAATATGTTGGTCCTTTATCACCGTCCTATCTTAAACTTTTCTGTGAAATTCATAATGGATTAAAGCAATGATTAGAAAATAAAGTAATAATTGTTTAATAAAAAGTCATGAATATGATAACTTTTATGATATAGTAGTTATGTAGGTATGTCAGTGTTAATTATACGTTTATAGCTATAAGATATATGAATATAGAAACCCAACTTAATGTTTAAGAAGAAAAAGTAAATACGGCAAAAGTAGATATAGGTGATAAAACGGTTAAACATAAGCAAACAAACGTAAAAGCATGGTCGTTACTCTATGTTTGAAGACAATAATAACGCTATGCGATATAGCTTCATGTACTTCTAGTCTTCTACTTTAATTATGACTATCGGGGTAAAAGGTTATTTTATATAGAGACCAGAATATTATCCATGTAAAAATATGATCTGGATGTTTAACGAGTGGGTTTCTTGTAACTGCTCCTTATCTTTTGGGATTAACTCTTAACTAAACAAAGTTGTGTGTGTGTCTATGCTTCTTGCACGTTTGGTTCAGACTCCTGATGACAGAACGAGACGAGACGATGAAGTTGTGAATTTAAGAATGTTACAAGATGCTCATGGCATTGGCATGAGCGTGTGACAATCGCTTTACTTGACAAATACTACATGATTAGCTTTTGCCTATAACTAGTCACATATTGTTAGACCAAATGTAGTGGAACTGCAGCTCCACGCCCGTCACTCCAAATAGAAGAATTTGATTGGCCCTGAAAAAAAAAAAGAAACTTCCATGCTGTGAAAATTTTCATGTAAAAGCCAAAAAAAGAAGAATAACGCCCCTGGGGCGGTGTTGGGGCATTGTGGGGTGTTTTGGGGCAATCCACGCCCATTTCACATTACCACTGCACCGAGTCTTAGTCGTAAATTTAGTTGAATCTAAGAAAAGAAATTAGTGATGCTTGATGGGTCATTCAATTAAGCCGACATAAACCTATTTTAGCGTACACTAAAAGTTTACATATTTCAATCCGAACATTTTCTAACTCGTTATCCAATTCTTGTGGTTAATATTGTATTTTGAATGCTATACAAAGGTTTGCATATGGTTGGAGATGATAGATAATGGTAGAGTGGATCAAACTCCAAAGAACAATGAAAGAAAGGAAAGGCAATTTGGGGCAATTTTATGTATATTTTCTATATGCAAAAGATAAATTAAATATACAAGATACTAGAGGTTGTTCACCCCATGTCCTTCATTTCATATCACTGCTTTTTTAAAATGAAGCCACTAATTCCTATCATGCAAACATGGAAATATGGAAATATGCTAATGGCTAGTTCAAAAATAAATCAATTAAAACATAATGAAAACAAACGTGCAGCACCTTCAATCTTCGAAACGGGCAGGCTTCTTGGTGTCACATTTGGGCCTTGCTTGATGGACTGAATCAGTAGTATTCTGGGCCTGGCCCGTATGTTCTCCCTTCTCTTGAGAATCGGCACTGTCCTCAATGGCTGTGAAATTTAGAAATTGTTCTTCGAGTGTAGCTTTGTCTTCCCATGTAGCTTCATCCAAATATTTCTTCTCCCACTTAACCAATGGTTGAGTATTGCCATCTTTTCCAGGAGCACATCAATGATTATTTCATGCAAGTAAGCAATTTCTATATTCAGATAAAATTTGGCCAAATCTCCTTTGGTAGCCATAACTAGGTTTCAAGAGAGATACATGAAAAACCGGATGGATCCTTAAACCTGCTTATAACCCCAATTTGTAAGCTACTGTACCAATGTGGTCCAAAATTTTGTACGGTCCACGGTAATGTCTTCAAAGTTTTTGACTTGAAAGACTTGCAACCGATATTTGTTGGTAATTTTGTAGACGCAAATAAACAAAATCACCAACAAAAAAAATCTTTATCCAAACGCTTCCTGTTAGCATACTTAACCATTCTTTGTTTCACCACTTCTATAGATTCTTTAAGCTTGGTTATCAGATGTTGATGTTCAATCAAAGAAGCATCAATTGAAACCGTTTTCGTGTTACCCGACATATAGGTGTGAAGTGGGTTTACAAGGTGAAAAAGGATGCAAACGGGGTAATAACAAAGTATAAAGCAAGACTTGTCGCTAAAGGGTATGTTCAGAGTTTTGGCATTGATTATGAAGAGGTGTTTGTGGTGGTGCCACGAATTGAAACCGTGAGGTTATTACTTGCTATTGCAGCCGATCGAGGATGGAAAGTTCATCACTTAGATGTGAAGTAAGCGTTTCTGCATGGAGAACTAAAGGAGAATGCCTTTGTACAACAACCAACCAGAGGGTTATGTGAAGACCAAACACGAAGGGAAGGTTTGTAAGTTAATAAAGGCCTTATATGGTTTACGCCAAGCACCAAGGGCGTGTAATCAACGACTTTATACAACTTTAAAGGAGATTGTTTTGGATAGATGTAAACGAGAGCAAGCTGTTTACAAAAGGAAGATAGAAAAACGACTCCTAGTGATCGGTACTTATGTAGATGATATAATAGTAACAGGAGAATCGGTACAAGACATCCAAGAGTTCAAGAAACAAATTGAAACACGGTCTGAGATGAGTAATCTGGGTTTGCTTTACTACTATTTGGGAATTGAGGTTAAGTAAAGTAATCAAGGAATTAGTATAAAATAATCGGCCTATACAGTGAGAATCCTAAAACAATTCGGTTTATGGGATTGTAATGCAACAACATTTGCACTTGATCCTGGGTAAAGTTATCGAAACAAGATGGTAATGCAACACCAACGCATTCATGCTTAAATATTTATCAAAATAGAACTTAAAGGGAAAACTATAAACTGGAAAAAGGGGCACCTTGTGTTGACTCATTATTTTCCTTATCTCCAAATTATCATTCGATACTCCTTTAACTTCAGTCAGCCTGTTAGCTATTTCGTATCTCTGCAAGTAAATAAGAGCATGAAGATAGATTATTAACCAAATAAGAAACTACCAGCAAACAAAGATGACTTGGTAATTAAACAGATGACGAAAGAGTTAGTGAATTAGATTAAGCAGATTTGGGGATAGTTACCAACTCCAACACTTTAATAACTGAATTATTGTTTGATATCTTCTTCGCGTATATTAAAACTACATGATCGTGTTCTTAGCAATTGAGATGGCCCATTACAGGATATTGTTCTTGCTCCTGAAATCATACAATTTGAATAAAACAAATCATACATAAAAACCTAACCTTACCAATGAAGAAACGAAAAAACCAGTGAAACAAATTCAATATCCGGCTTTCTATCTTCACATCTCACACTGTCGACCGTCTGTAACCTAAAAAGTATATAATTTGAATATTCACATCAGAAATTACTTTGGAACAGACGAATGATTTCGCATTCAATAGTAAGAAGAATAAACTAACCAAATCCAATTGACTACGATACCTGATAACCGTGGACATAATGGTTGACCGAAGGACCACCGGTGTGAACAAGATGAGGAAAACCCGATTGCCATCTGTTGCGATTCACATGTAGAGTTAAATTGTGATGTGGTGTATTCAATAGTTGCATATTCATGAACCGTCGCTTGATGATGAAGAGGGAGAGAGTTTAAGAAGCTTGAATATTAATGTGTAATGAGAATGTATCAAAAGAGATGGAAGGGGAGAGTAGGAGATGAAACGATTCATTGAGAATCAGTTATGCTGCATCACATTAAAGAAATTCATAATTTCATTTGATTAGAATACATACGAGGGTATGAATGGTATAGGCTTTTAGGTTATAACTAAAAGTTCTATATGAATTTACTACATTACCCTTCAAAGTGTCTTAATTATCCCCAATATCCCTATAATACCCTTATGAAATAAGCTTTATTCTCTTATACTTGTTGCTTTAAAAATTGTACCCATGTCAAAATTCCAATATATATGGTACATCACTCCACTTTTATAATGTATTATAGATAAAGAAAATAAACGTGCATCAGCTTCAATCTTTGAAACGGGTGGGCTTCTTGGCGTCATGCTTGGGCCTTGCTTGCTTGATTGGATCAGTAGTATTCTGGGCCTACGGGTATCATTATATTTGCATTTTTAGTTCAATAGTTTGTAATTGTTCACTATGGGGCGGGAAGATAATGAGAAACCATCTTTCTAAGAGAATTCACACTAGATTCTTCATAAATATATGGGTGAGTCCTCTATAATTTGTTAAGTGATTTTGAGTTGTAGTGAATGAATGAGAAAGAAAATGTTACTATTCATTAGTAAATTTGGAGGAGCTAGTGTTCATCGTCCATAATTTTTTAATACTTTTGAAAGTGGTTGTGAATAGAGGAGAGAAAAAAAAGTAATTATGAAAGTATATAAAAAATATTATTAGAAAAGGAGAGAGAAATGTAGTACTTTTTAGTGTAATTATAGAGATGAGGATAGAGCGGCTATTGTGAATGCTCTAACACCAGGAAGGCAGGAACACATGTAGTACCTTATCGTAGCCACCATTTTCGACATCTTCACCCATCCCCAAAAATGTCGCCAGCACCATCTTATTTGTCGCCATCCACACTAGTTGCGCTATAAAACAATATAAAGGACAAGGGCTACTCGACTATAAAAAAAATTAAGTTGAATACCGATGCCCAATTTTATAGGGCTTGACAATGTGCAATGCACATTCGATTCTTCATCTCGGATCACCCGTTTAATAAAATGTGGCAGTTTTCCCGATCGGGAACACCGCCCCTTCCTTGAATTTTTGATCGCTTCGGTGGGTTTCCCCTATCTCCCCGAGTCTATAATATTATATTTTATTATATATAATAATGTTATATGTGTACTTTAGTTTTGTTTTATATATAATAATATTATATAAAATAATAAAAAAAAGGAAAGGGAATGTGGGAATTGGAAAAAATCATTTTCAAATTTTGAAGGAGGGAAGAAGGAAAATGAGGTGGTGCTAATATAACACTTGGGGGAGTCAAAGGAAATGGTAACCACAACATATAAGCGTTAGGATCTTGAAAACATAATACTAATTTGTTTTTTATTTTTTTTATTTCTATCTTGAAAACAAAATACTAATTTGTTTGTTTTTTTTATTATTATTTCTGTACAAAAAGTGCTCCATTTCTAAATTCTTTTACACCCTATAGTTTAGCTGAACCTAATAGCTAGCGTATGAACAATAATTTATTTATTTTTCTTAAACAATGTATTTTCGCTTGAACCAAATTGACTTTCTTTAAAAAAAACTTTTGTAGCGTAGCAATATTCAACATTTTTTTTATAAATTGTGCAAGTGTTATATATATATAAGTAAGAAGACTGACTTGTTATATATCCAAACCACGCTTACATTTATTACAATTGCATAAATAGTCATATGAGTATTTGTTGCTCTAACAGCATAAGTACGGAAAAGATGCTAAACAAACAAGTAACAAGTGCATTACAGACTCGCCAATCTAGCAAAGTTGATCGGTCTTGCTAGTCTCGGACCACCAAATCCTATCGATTCGGTCATAATCTGCAAAGCATATTCTGATGGGTGACCCGCGTCCCAATAAAGATATTCTTTCCGATTCTTACACATTTTAGCAAGAGGATGGCAAGTGGACATCGCTCTAAACCGTCCCAGTCCACAACATGCATCTCTCACATTCGTTATGTCTGACAAAGAAAAACACCAACATTTATTATATATGTTAGACCATTTGATATGACATTATACTTTTGTGTATCACTAGTGGACCTATGTGGTACTGATCTGTGTCATGCGACATGTAGTTTTTTAGTTATTAGATGTTTTCTGGTATCCATCATTTGTTTTTTATATTATTTACGAATCAGACAATCTGGTGACACTGATTCGCCAAACATTTTAACAAAGTGACATAAGTACGTAAAAAAAAACAGTCTTGGTACTTACGAAAACGTCCTGGGTTATGGTACATGTCAAATAGTACATCGTATGTATTCCCAAACGAATAGATCATCCCCTTTGAACGACGTGCCATGCTCCATAGTAAACGTTCCATCCCATTGTTGAAGTTCCGAGCCAAATCGTTTGCTGTTTTCGAACAATTACCGCTTAAAATTGTATATCTCATAAACGGAGAACATCCAACATATGGCACGCCGACAATCCCAAACTTCCTTACGCCGAGGTTATATAGAGACGTTAAGGTGAAATTGTACGATGCAAGAAGCCTATTGACGTACGCGTCAGGATCCACTTTGGCTCGAAAGAAAGCAAAAAGGTGCACATCATTGTTTCCAATTCCTATAAAAAATGGGGATTTTGCGAATAACACCTGTGTCTGTAAAGAACCGATTGTCGCAGACAGGTTACCGTGGACAGACATTACATGTGAGAGTTGCTGGTTTAGTGTGAGTGCTAGCTGACCAAAAATGCATACTGTGTTAGTATAACAAAACTTACACATAGACATGATAACATGAGCTAGCGAGGTGACCTTCAAGGTGGTTAACGAGAAAAAAACATGTAGATATTGGATTCAAATATGAGATCTCTACGATAAGTCAAAAAGATATTAATCTAGTACGTTGTAGATAACGTATTTGAAAGGTAAGCAAGAATACGAAATCATACGTACCTCTACAGCGCTGTTGATGTTAAGAATACCCGTTCCAGCTGAAGCAAAGTTTATTCCTACGGCAGGGTTCTCCCGCGTTGCCAACGACATTGGGTTTAAGCCATTGGTAGGACGTCTCCAACTTCTCCTACGATTGAAGTTTATCGCTTTGGCTAGTCTCTTCTCCGAGTATTTCCCCCTATGAAAAAGGGATAGGTATGCTGGTGGGCTAGTCACAGATGGTCCAAATACTACTCTAGCTGACCAACAATACCAAAAAACCACAAGAAATGTCTTAAAACATAGTTAAACATATGTCACTTCAAATGGCTATCATTTGTGTCGAGTTGGTGGTTCCGCAGGTTTCGAGTTCAACCTGAACATGACCATATATTTATTCGCGTAAAAAAATAAACATTATCCTAACCCCGACATGTCAAATCGTTGGGGAAAGTAATCTAGTTGTAAATGTGTTTATTTGGTTGGTGGGTTATAATAAATAGGCTAAACATGCCGTAAACAAATTGGAAGGTCAATTTGTTCAATTAAAAGCGTTAAACTGGTCAACCCAATTAATATGACTAGTTTGTTTAAAGAGATCCACCCAAACACAATCTATTTATTATACGTGTGTGTTATATATAACTCAAAATATAATTATTTTCGTGTCATATCGGAAATTGCCACCCATGGTTTATTCAAATTATATATAGACGACTTACCAATGAAATCGGCCATGTTTAATCCATTGCTAAACCTTCCACTAGGCGTCGAGTTGAAAAAGTCGACACCATAGTGAGGGTATTTGGCCTTTGCAACAGTCTTAAGTACAAAATTATTAGTTCCAACGTCAAGTAGTGAGTCCCCAATTAGGAAAATAGCTGGAGATCCTGCATTTGACAACCTCCATGAAGAAACCAGGACGATAGCAAAGATCGCAAGAGTGACAATGGGACTTCTAGTCATGGCAATAACTGTAAATAGAACTTAGAAATATATTTTGGTTATAAAGGAAAATAAAATGGTGTTGAATATATATATGCATGTAGCTCGACAATTTAGGATGAATTTGTTGAAGCGTTTGTTTTGTGATTCTTTGGTTCTTTAACTGCGAATTTTTAGTTATAGTTTCCATAGTGTGACACTTTGTTAGGCAACACTCCATGTAGCTTCTTTAACAAGTGGAGTGGGTGAAATTTTATCCCTTAAAGTAGTATTTCTTTCTGAAAATATTTATTTTTTTATGTGTTTACAATGAGTTTCAAGTAGAAAATCGTAAAATCAAAGAAAAAATATTGATAATTAGATATGATAGGAAAATACACAGTTATTGATCAAAACAGAACGTTTGAATGATTACTAATTATTGTAGCTCAATATTGACGTGCTCACTCGGTTAATTATAAAGTAAAATGAAAAAAATTCTATAAATATTGTACTATATGAAAGTTGTTTTAAAATCATTTGCATAAATGGTAGAGATATAGTTTTAGAAACTACATTTGGTGGGTATTGGGGAAAAAACCAAAAATGGAGATGCATGGGTTTCATTTGGCGGCATCAAATAGAATTCTGCAAATAAAACAGTGATGCCGCCGAACCAAATCATGTATTCCTTGATGCCGCCATTTCATTTATCCCCTTTGATGCCGCCATTTGATTTCAAGGCATTGATGCCGCCAAACTAGATTAAGGCGTCACTTGATGCCGCCAAATTGTTGTAAGGCATCAAACCTATAAATAATCTACGTCCACCTTACCATTCTCTCAATCCCTCATCTTAATCCCACAATTTTACAACACAACACATTCTCTCAATCCCATTTACAACACAATTGTAGAAAACTAAACAAAATACCATATGAGATATAATACTTTTCCCGCAATTGTTACGGAGGGTACGGTTTTTTATTGATATTGGGTCGATGTTACATCCAGATGGAGTTTTAACAGTTTTGGGCGGGTGTGAGCCATGCTTAACAACATCGTCTACTGTTTCATCACCTGCTTGGCATCGCTTTTCTGGAGTCCAAGAAAGCGGTGTCGTTGGATCGGTGTTACATCCACATGAAACTACTTGGATCGATGTTACATCCACACGTGGTATAACACGTGTAGAATGCAACATTGTCTTTGTAGTTTATAATATTAAAGAGTCGGTTGTCGGTGGTGGTCTTAATCTACAGTGTACCACCCCCATTCATGATGACAGACTCTTTAGGGGGGACAACCTTCCAGGCAAACCCTGTAGCACAAGGCCATCCGATGTTGAAGAATCACGGTCAGTGATTAGCGACGTCGGCGATATAGGAATTTGAGATTCTTCATCGTGCTACTTTGGTATGGCAGCCTGGGTTGATCATTGAGTACCTTTAGATTTGGTACCAATGTTCAACATATTGATTGATCTTCCCCTGTCGCATTCAGATGGGTTTGAATCTGAATGCGGTCCTGAGTTCCCGCTGACTGGAAGAACGAGTTTCTGGGTCCACAAGCTGTAGTTGACTTCAATAAAGCAATTGTTGATTTCAATGAAGCAATGGAGATGGAAGGTGCGAAACAGAAACTTAATGAACTCTGCAACAAGAAACAGCGGTAGAATATTGGAATTGGTGATCTCGGAAATAGATTGTCTTGTAACTCGGTAGATTGTATAGTTTGGAAAAATAGTTGTTAAGTAAATTTGTATTATTTGTTTTAAATAAATCTATCATTATTACATGTATTTACTTTTATTTTAGAAACTGTCTAGTAATAATACTAGTAGCATTAAAATTAACAGTAAGATAATAAGGCTGCCATTACTAAATAAAGCTCGTACAGAACATGATGAGATGAGTCACCCAACTCATCCATGAAAGCAAAGGGTAATTGACGATACAGATAATGCAAACTAAACAACCTAAAAAAGATGACAGTGATGATACGACTGACACAACCATGTAGTGTCATTCACTGATTTCGTTGACGCCTTGCATTTCCACAACTCTTCCTGTTATGGCCTGTTTCTCCACATCGAGTGCATGCATGACACCTGGGGCGATCGTCATAATTCACATCCATCTCATTTTGTAGTCTTCTCTGACGTACTCTGCCTCGATGTGTGGTAATCATCGACGGGTCCCCTTGAATTGTCCACTCTGCTGCCGGCCATTCAGACTTACGGCCCAAGGTGTAGAAATGACTGTTGTACTGCTGAACGTACGTGTCTGTGTGGAATTTCCAACTAGTAATACTGTGAGGGCTTTTATCTAACCAATTGCAAACAGCAATTGCATGTGAACATGGAAATCTTTGCATTTGCCATTTGCCACACGAGCATACCTTTTTTTTGTACTCAACGGTGTAGTCATTTCCGCCCCGGTCATTTGTCTCAACCCTTGAAAGAACATTGCACCTTATCGCATTCGCATCGTACATCGTCACTTCATGCTGCATAGCAACTCCCAAAAGGCTCTCATACCTGCTCCATATGCGAGGGGGTAGAGGGGTGTTGCAACTGCTCAAAATTTGAGTGTGCTTAACATATTGTTCGACGTCTCTGAGAAAGGTGTAGTGAATCAGAGCTGTGATAGGCAGTAGCCGCGCTTCATGCAAGACGTTGTTCATGGACTCCGAAATGTTGGTCGTTAGGTTACCCCACCGACGATGCTCTTTATCACGATAAACAGTCCACTTAGTCTTATCAATTTTGTTAAGGTAGTCCCATGCCTCTTGATTTTTCAGCCTCATTTCGCTAACAGCCCACCGATACTTTACGTGCTGAGATGTGCTACCAATAGACCAACACGGTTTCCGTAGGGTTTTGTTCCGGAACCTCCTGCTGAAATTGCTTCTGATGTGACGAAGACAGTAACGATGGTAGGTGTTGGGTTCCTTCCACTGTGGAAGGTTTTCCATAGAATTAATTATGCCGTTGTGTCTGTCTGATATCACACACAAAGGCCCCATGCTATTAAGGGTAACGTATTCAGAAAGGTTTTGGAAAAACCAACACCAACTATGTACAGTCTCTTCGTCAACGATGGCATTCGCCACAGGCAGGATGTAGTTGTTTGCATTTTTTGTTACCGTAAGCATCAGCTTACCTCGATAGGGTCTGATGTATTGTAAAATACATCTATTTCCAGTGTAAAGTTTGTGTAATTTTCGAGTCGTTTAGATAGTGTTTTTATTAGTTTTAGGCGTGTACTGGTCTATTTTATTTAGTATAGGTTTTTATAGATTTTTATTAGTTTTAGTTATTTTTTAGCACTTATTTATTTATTTTATATTTTGGTAGGTGTTCGAATGGACGTTGGAGCGTAAACGAGAAACTTTTGTCAAGTTAAGAACACCCGAGTCGAAATCACGGTGTCATAATACTGTATATATATAATAGTATACTATATAACAATATTAATAAATAATAATAATATAAAAAAAGAAAAAGAAAAAAAATAATAAGTGATGGGCTTGTGGCCCACCTAAACAAAACAACCTAAATTCAATTCAAAGAAGTCGGTCAACATAATTTGGAATGGGTATATATGTATTAAGTGGACGGCAGATTAGAGCATTGGAGGATATTCATTCGACTTAGACAGAGGAAGCTGCCAAGGGGATCAATAAAAGAGGGAGCTTGAGGATTTTTGGAGACGGAGAAGGTACCGGGGAGCGTTAAAGATATATTATTTGAAGATCCGGGGTTTGTTTTATCGTTTTTATTTATTTAGAGACATGATGAAATTGTTTTTTATAGACTTTGAATCTATGTTTCTAATAATAACTATGAACTAGACTTCCATGGTTGCTTAGGTTTATGAACTAGACACGTAATTTGCAGTATTTAATGATTTTTGGTTTTTAATCTTGATGTGTAGAATTACATGATTTTAATTTTATTGTTGGATTTGATATATGTGTGTTGGTGTTAATTTTATTTGAAGTTTGTTTATTGGTTTTGTGAAGCTAGGCATGTAGAGATACCCCCTAGGTCTTGAAATCAATCTAGTTCGTCAACTTAGGTTAGCGTGCTAGTATTTTGAGTTGGAGTACGACACAAGTATAACAAACTAATATAATAAATTAACTAAAACGTGCAGTCCATTCTTGAGGGTGAGAAATCTAACTCGAGATTGCTAGGTAACTAACTAGGCATTGTTCGGTAGTTGGCAAGCGCTAGGGCGGGAGTCGCTACTTGTCCGTGTTTAGAGTTTTCCTAGGTTTTCTTCAGTAGAGTTTAAGTCTGCTTCATAGTTTAAGGGTTTTAATCCAAGAGAGGTTTTAATCTGATTTCTATGGGATTTTGGTACGCTAGGGCGATCCAGATCCATCTTAGCATTTCTACACTTGTCCCGCCTTGAGTCTAGTGAGCCATCCTTGACAGAAGGTTTATTAGGTAAGAATAGGGTCTCAAGTTAATTACCAGATTCAGGATTTATTGCTAGTGTCTAGGGATTTTACCTAAGTAACCAGCCTTCTTCCTATTTGATTTCTCCAAGTTCCTAGTTTCATTTAAGCAGTTGAGGTTATTTCATTTATATTTAGTTTCTTTTAAGTTTATAATTATTAGTTTAACACCCCCATTTAAGTATATATTTATTTAGGCTAGTATTCGGTAGAGGTTGTGATCTAGAGTTGCATTCGCGTCTTTGGGTTCGATACTCGGTCTTGTCTGTTTACTGCTTTGCGACCGGTACACTTGCCGTGCGTGTGTAGTTTTTAGGTGAGTCGTTTTAATTAAAACTTGTGTTATTTTTATATATACATTTACACACATCAGGGTCCTTTCAGATGAGTCGCGTCCACCGAAATGACAGGCATGCATCGATGGAAAGCACGGATAGAAGGAGCGAACGCCCAAAAAATATATTTAAACGTGGGGTAATTCGGATCTCCGTTCGGATGATTAAAGAACGTAACAACGGTGCCTGGGTTCCTCGTCTGCAGCCGCATAAGATATGTGGGTAGCTCCTTAAAATTGCTGTCCCAGTCACCATAGATAGTTTCTATAGCCTTTCTTCTTGCTCGCCATGCCTTGGAATACGAAACATCAACATTCAGCACCTGCTTGACATGAGTTTGGATATGTTTTACCTTAAGCTTGATGTCGGTTCGAATTTGCGGTAAAATGTGTTGTGCAATATTTTTTGCCTTTAAACTTCTGTTGCTATTACGTATGGCAGATGAATAACAGCTGTGTTTTGTAGACCATACAGTAATTCGCCAGTAATGTGAGTCAGACCGTATTGATGCCGTGCAACGCCACTCACACTTGCGGCCAACAGAGAAAGGATTTACAAACTTTGGGTGTCTGGTGTAACATACGACCGTGTATACCTTTGGTTTGCTTGCCTTGACATACATCTCCCATCCACGACGGATGTTCCACTGTGTAACCGCACGGTCTACCTCTTCTTTTGATTTGAAATACATTATAAGACGGATATTGTCCCCTGCTTTTGGGTTCCATAACACGAAGTCATCCTCTTCGTATTCTTGAACCATGTAATCTGTTAGCTCCGCATCATCTTGAGGATCATAGTCTTGACGTGGACCTAACTGGAGGGCCAGGTTGTGATTTGGTGGTGTCTGTTGGGTCATCGGTTGACCGGCCTCCACCTCGTTTGCGGAGTCTTCAGAGTCTTCTGCTGCGGCTTGTTTGTCATCACTATCTCTTGTCTCTTCAGAGTCTCCGCTTCCGGATTCATCAAACCCGTCATTATTGTCATTACCGGCAACATATTGAGGTTCTTGGAAAGATTCTTCGTCCGTATTAGGGGATCCTGCCTCGCCATTTTCTTCGTTATCGGCAACATGCTGAGACCCGAAGGGTGCTAGAACATTTACGTTTGACACGTCACGTAGCAGGTTCATAAAAGTAAGCTGTTTTAACGGAGGGTCTTGTTGCCATTCAACGTGGATATCCGCAACGAAATCACCACGTCTCTCAGCGGCTAGATAATCCATCATATCAACCCCGTCATTGTTGAAAATTTTGCTAGTTTGAGAGTGCCCAGCATAAGTGTATCTGAGCAGCAGTTTGACAGTAACAGCTTCTTTGTTAATATTAACATGAGCACATACACATTCAACTAGTTGTTCAAATGACATCTTCTCTCGCATAACAAAGCTGGATGATAGCAACGAGTTATCATCTTGAACAACCCCGTTTACGTATGAAAACTGACCATCCCAGTATAATCTAACCAGGTATGGAACGAAAGAAGCCATTTGCTTTGAATGTTATTTTTTTTGGGTGGTGGGGGGGGGGGGGAAGAAGAAGGTTTTTGAAATATGTTTAGTTTTTTGGGAAGAAAGTTTGGTGTGGGGATGGATTGGGGTGAGTATCCCTTAAATAGGCATCAACTTTTTATGATGCCGCCAAACCATTCTGAGGCATCAATGCCGCTGTCCCATTCTGAGGCATCAATGCCGCCAAACCATTCTGAGGCATCTACTCTTTATGACTTATATGATGCCGCCAAACCATTATTAGGCATCAACTATTATAAATACCATGTCAAGACACAATTTCGGTCAGAACTGCCTCTCTTCAAAGGGTTTACAAACTATGGGTGGAGGTTATCACGAATGTGACGGATCTTCAAATGTCCGGCGATACTCTCGCCGGGGACGGCGACTACCATTTTCATCTCCTCCTACTCCTGCTCCTACTCATATAACTCCTCATCCTGTTCAAATAACTCCTCCCCCTGCTCCTACTCATATAACTCCTCCTCCTGCTCCTACTCAAATAATTTCTCCTCCTGCTCCTACTCAAACCACTCCTCCCCCCCAACAGATGATGAGTTCACTGTAGATGAGTTGGTATGGGTTGTGGATTACGCCATGACTGTAAGGGATTTGGACCGTTTAAGGTTATCAGCACCCACCCCCCGGATGCAAGAAAGTACATAGATCCCCCAAAACCAGGGTCCAGCCACCCCTCCACCAGCAGGCTACAGCCGCCCCAAACCCTCCTCCTTGGGATCCATACGAGGAGGAGTACCAAGTAATTTAGGATTATATTATGTGTTTATGTAAGCTTTAAATAAATAAATTAGGATTATGATTTATGTATTATGTGTTTATGTATTGGTCGTTATGTATTATGTGTTTATGTAATATGTGTTTACGTGTTAATGTGTTTATGCACTTGTTTAAATTTGACTGGGAGGCCCAAAAATGGGAGCCTGGGCCGTTTTCAACAGAGTTTTTTGAAAAATGACCTCCTAGCCGTTTTCGGGCCACCGGGATCAGGCCCCGGAGACCCGAAAACGACCCGGACTTCTTGGGACACCCGTGTATTAGCCAAGGACAAGGCGTCCAAAAGTCCGGTTACCTGAGTGGGAGGCCCTGCCAGACTGTACAGAGGCCCAAAAATGGGAGCCTGGGCCGTTTTCAACATAGTGAGTTTTTTGAAAAATGACCTCCTAGCCGTTTTCGGGCCACCGGGATCAGGCACCGGAGACCCGAAAACGGCCCGGACGTCTTGGGACACCCGTGTATTAGCCAAGGACAAGGCGTCCGAAAGTCCGGTTACCTGACTGGGAGGCCCTGCCAGACTGTACAGAGGCCCAAAAATGGCAGCCTGGGCCGTTTTCAACATAGTGAGTTTTTTGAAAAATGACCTCCTAGCCGTTTTCGGGCCACCAGGATCAGGCCCCGAAGACCCTAAAACGGCCCGGACTTCTTGGGAGACCCGTGTATTAGCCAAGGACAAGGCGTCCGAAAGTCCGGTTACCTGACTGGGAGGCCCTGCCAGACTGTACAGAATCCCAAAAATGGCAGCCTGGGCCGTTTTCAACATAGTGAGTTTTTTTGGAAAATGACCAAACCTTTATGAGGCTTCATCTAGATGCCGCTAGGGGTGTAAATGACACGTAGCGGCTCGAGAGCTACCCGGGATCGGCTCGGTAAAAGGCCCGAACGAGCCGAGCCTTAACGAGCCCGAGCCCGAGCTTGAGCCTAAAATATGGCTCGTTTAGTTATCGAGCCCGAGCTCGAGCCCTAGATACAAAGCTCGATTAGGCTCGCGAGCCTAAACGAGCCCAAACATAATTATAAGTTATTTATATATCTCTTATAATTTATAGCCCACATCTCCAAAGCCCAAGTCCTTATTTCATAGGCCTATTTAATAACACTTGCGAGCCGAGATTTTGCGATTTCGAGCCGAGCTTTGAGCTCGTTTGAGATTGCTCTCAAATCGTCTCGAGCCGAGCCGAGTCGAGCTCGAGCTTTTGATTTTGCTAGCGAGCTGAGTTCGAGCTAAAGATTGTAGGCTCGAACCGAGCCGAGCTCGAGCTTCATAAAACCATAACGAGCCGAGCTCAAGCCCAGTCAGGCTCGGGCTCGGCTCGGCTCGTTTACACCCCTAGATGCCGCCAAACCAATAAGGAGGCTTCATGTAGATGCCGCCAAACCATTATGAGGCTTCATCTACATGCCGCCTTCATGTAGAAGCCGCCAAACCATTATGATGCATCAATGCTGCTGTCCTATTGTGAGGCATCAATGCCGCCAAACCATTCTGAGGCTTTATGTAGATGCCGCCAAACCATTACGAGGCTTCACCTCTTTAAAAGCAGCTGATTCACAAACATGATTCACTCAACTTCTTTCTCTCTTACCAACTCGTATTTGAAACCTCTAAGAATGGAAAACAATGGAGAAGGCTTTTACTGTTCACAACCAGCTCCTAAAACGGTTAAATCGACCGAGCAAATTTGGAGGCGTTTACGCAAGCCATCAAAACCTTCCACGGGTGGTTCGTCTTCAAGTAACCCACAAGTGAAACCAGCCGAAAACGACAAAGACAAGCCCAAAGAAAACCCACAAGAAAACCACCAATGCAGAAACAACTGGTCTGCTGATGTTGTCGACTTTTATACAAATGGGGATGCCCCATTTTGCTACACTCGCTTCATTTCCGCCAAACTAGACAGAAATTTTTGGGGTACACTTCTAGGGTGCCAACCCAACAGGGCGCTATCCGCAACAGTAATTTTCACGTTAATTTATCTTGAAAGTAAATTGATTTGCTTAACTCAATAACGAACCTTATGCATAATTATGATTTCAGCACGTTGAAGCGTGGACGGTAAGACTGATGCGACTTAGACAAGCAAAGCTTTTAAGAGATCCTACTTCACAGCTACGTTGGACAGTGTTACCCCCTGCCTTCTATGATGAAATGAAGGACTCGATTTCTTCAGTTGCCCTCGATATGGCTGGAAGAATGGAACCCTACCCGCCATTCTAGGAGGTTGACCGCGTTTACCTTCCTTTATCGATCGGGGTTGGAGACTGGCTGCTTATCCTAATTGATCTGAGAAACATGGTAATTACCCAGTATTAGACTGATAAGAGATGGAGAAACGAAAGGCGACGCCAAGTTGCTCACTATATGGAGATGATTAGGCTTTTTTTCGAATGGTTTCTAAAACGTATTCGTTACTGGCTGAAGTCTAATCGTGTGGACAAAACACCAATTTCTGTTGGTTTAGTTGAATTAGATGTGCCCCAAGACAACGGAAAGGTTGATAATGCAGGTGTGTTGGTTTGTATGATGATGGAGAGGCTTGTGAAAAAAAAAATCGTTGTCGTTAGAAATCGACGTCGAAGACGCTTGTGTGAATTATCGACGACACATGGCAGATGAGCTATACAAATGCCGTTGTGAAGCAACTTCTCGTCATGTTATATAATTATGTAATGTTGTCTTAATGTTTACCGCTTGTATTTGGATTTTAATTTTAGTGTTTGTTTCTCCTATCAATGTTTGAATCACATGTGGCTTAACGATTCATATATTCATATACATTCACCATTACCATTGCAAGTCTTTTGATTATTATCACCACTCATTTGCCTTAACATCTTCACATCATCCTTTAAAATTGAAAATATTACACTTTAGAAAGAAAAAGAGATCAGCTAATTTCGATTGGCGGTATCAAATGAGAAACCCCTATTTGGTTTGGCGGCATCATGGAGAAGCCCCCATTTAGTTTGGCGGTATCATAGAATACATATTTTTGTTTGGCGGCATCATTTGACTACACTTTGGTTCGGTGGCATCACTGTGTGGGATATTTGATGCCGCCAAATGATATCCACACATCACCATTTTTGGTTTTTTTCCCCATACCCACCAAATGTAATTTCTAAAACCATATCTCTACCATTTATGCAAATGATTCGTTGTTTTATTTATCAGATCTTCTATCTATATTAGTGGGTGTTTGGGATTGAGTTTCAAAAGTCTTTATACTTCTCTAAAAGTGAAGTCAAATAACTTGTTTGTGTAAACCAAAATCACATGTGGTTTTGACTTTTCAATAAAAGTGGAAAAACTATTTTCAAAAAGTTAAAAATCCTGTCTTTTAGCTTTTGACTTTTGGTTTTTGGTCATTTTATACTTTTTTTTGATCGGCGAACAACTGTGTTGCAACCACCCGTGCGGGACGCCGTGCCCAAGAATCGACTACTCGACCTCCAGCAGCCCCCGCCTTCTCCCGATGCGCGGAAATCCGAGCCCCACCCGCCCGAAGGAAGAACAATGTTATAGAACTCGGTAAAACCTCGCCGCCCGTTAGATTCGAACCGGCGCCACCCGTATTCGATCTTCACCCGGATACCAAACTATAAATGATGGAAGTGGGGATTGAACCTTTGATTACATAGGTGAAACAAAAGTCACCCCACCACTCCACCACTATAGATGGATTTTGGTCATTTTATACTAATAAGATAAACCACACACTTTTTAAAAAACAACTTATTAACTTATTGGATTTTCTCACCACAAAAGTCAATTCAAACACTTTTTTTAAAAACTTCTTTTAAAAAGTTATAAGTCAATAAACACTTTTGACAAAAACACTTTTGAAATTAAACAAACAATCCAAAACACCCTCTTAATAAAAGAAAACATATTGGGAACACATGACAATCCCACAATAAACCTCCTTTTTTTATTTTTTAATTTCCTCTTCAAAAAAAAAATTTCAAAAATAGATATTTTGATATTGAAATTCACATTTATCACTAGCCTTCATTTTTCAATTAAACCTATCAATTTTATTATTTTACTTGCCATTTATAATTTGAAATTTCAAATAACTTAAATTTAATATAAATTAAATTAATGTTGGGATGTTAACAAATCTACGTTTTTGTATGCAATTAAAAAAATCGAGACTTACACTTTCCAATTCCTAAAAATCAATTCAGATAATCATGTATTTTTTCAAAATATTTGTTTAAACGACTTAAATTAAATCAAATTCGCCTTTGGCAGGGTTTGAAGCCTAAATCTCAAATGAAGCAACACCAGAACAACACCTTAACTTTAATGATTTTGAAATTTCAAATAACTTGAATTTAGTGTAACTTATAACTTGCATGTTCACAAATTTATATTTTTTATTTGTAATTAAAAAAATTATCATGACTTGTACTAAAACAATTCAGGAGTATTTATGGAATGGGTTAGGAATGGGTGTTTAAGTGTTTAAATATTAAATCTTATGGGTTTTTGTGTGTTAATATGCATCGAATTGAATAACTACGAGAAATTGATGTTTTATAGGTTAAACATGGAGATTGGACGTGTTTTTGAGGATGCAAATGGATTGGAATTGAAGATCATGATGGATGACATGATATAGGTTCGAAAAACAAAGAAGTGGTCGCAAACAATAAAGACAACATAGTTAACGAAAAAGTTAACATGAAAACAATTATGGGCAACAACTGTCAGCCGTAGCTTACGGCCTTGATGGCCTGGAAATCTTTCTAAACAAATAAAAGGTTTTCAGGATAGTTGAACACTTCTAATGTCTAGGATCACCCCAAATCGGTTTTTGGAGAAAGATTTAAAGGTTTTTCGTTATTCTTTGCCATTCAATTTATTCCAATCCATCAACCATGAAATTCCTAACCAAGATTGACGAACAAGTCAAGAACACTAGCGGGTGATCTTTTCATGGTTTTCTTCAGGTGGAGAATTCTTGTAAGTGGATGATTTATTTTAGTGTCTTTATGTATTTGGATTGTGTAATCAAAGCATTCGATGCTTTTGGCTATTGAATTTTTATTTTTGATTGTAAACTATTGATTTTATTGAAAACATTTTCCTTTATCTTTCAATTCCTGGGAGCCCTAGAATTGAGAATTATTATAGAAGGGTTTGGTTTGGTAATCCCAACTGATAATTGTTTCATAACCTCTCATTGATTTGCAACCTATAGTAAACAACCGTTAATTTATCACAATCAATTAAGTAACCTAGTTATCTAATTGAAACTAATTATTTGAATCCACTCTGAATATGAAAACTTGGAAGAATCACCTTTTTCTCTTAATGCTATCCAAGCAAGTTCTAAGTTTAAGGTTTTTTTTTTTTTTTGTTTTTTTTGTAAATCGAAATCACAAGTTTACTTGTAGTAATAATTAATGAACTTAGTTAAAACTATTATTTATACCAATTCCGTGATAAGACAACCATACTCCCTTTTACTACATTTTAACTTGTTTTTTTAATTAGACCACGACATTTACATCATGTATGAGAGCCAACTCCAGATAAAATTTAGGATTATGAGGAGACATACTTGGCAACTATTGCTATTCTTATCTTTGATGGAAATGAGGGTTTTCGATCCTGATCCGTTTTAGATGAAATTTTGATATAGGTTTAGGCATAGACACCTTCTAAACATGTTTATGCCATTAAATCAATCAATAAAACATTAAATCTTATCCAAAATGACTAAAAACCATCAATTGTTTTCAAAGTTAGTTTTTCCTAAAAAAAAACATGAATCTTTTACTCTAAAATGGATCTGAATGATGTGACACCCGATAAATTCAGGTTAACTTTTTACTAAAAATTACTATTTACTTTGGGTTACTTATATATATATATATATATATATATATATATATATATATATATATATATATTTAATTTAATTTGGATGAGTTAAGTTGGTTAAATATGTTTGAAATAATAAGAACAGATAATTCGGTTAATTATTAGAACATACACACGAGTCTTGAACCCTGAACGTTAGTGAAACAACAAAACAAATAATTGTAGAATAATTTGTTTGATATTATTTGCAATTATGTACTTATGTGAATTTATTTGTAAATTTATGTGTTATTACCCAAAACATGATCGAGTTCGTAACTGACATCTGACGAAGTGAGGATTGTATATAAGTTATAAAATATTTGGGTTAAATACCTTATAGATTTATTATTATATAAATATATATTATTCCATGAATTTAATTAGAACTAAACAAAATGAATTTGTTACACGCTATGCGAGACCGGGTCCGTAACCAACTCTAATCGGACCGGGTGTCGTAAACTAATTATAAAATATTTAGGTTAAATGTTTTATGGGTTATTATTATATACTAATTATATATTTAGTTGTAAAAAAATGGTGTCAACTTGGTATTGACCAAGTCAACACCATGATATGTAGGTGCTTAACATGTGTTTGTAATGGAGTTTGATGATGATTTGTGTATGTATAAACATCGGATGCATGTTAATCATAAACTCTAGTTTTTTTTTATGAAACTTGACAAACCCTAGTTTGAGATTTGTGATGTTTACATATGCTTGTGTTGATTCTATGATGATATTATGTTAGTCTACGATGATTAACATGTTCTGTATACTTGATTAACGATGTTTGATCCATTGTTCATACCCTACTATAATAGGAAACTTTATTAAAACTGGATTTTGAAGTTGAGATTTATGCATGATATGATGAATGCATTGCTTTGAGATGTTTAGTAATGATCATTTAAGAGTGTTGGAACATTCATTTCGGTAAAATCAAACTAGATTCATGAACTTGCTAAAAATAGAAACTTTTTCCATGTTACATGTTCTTGGTGTTCATAACTTCCTATGTTTAGAAAGATTGAACTTGTGAGCATAGGTAACATATGACACATTATGAGCATAGGTAGGATACAAGTTACAGGATGCATGGAATGTGTTATATGAATTGATGTGAATCATGACATGTTAGTAGTAGGATGTATACACGAACTTGAACTTGTGAGCATAGGTAACATATGACACATTATGTGACAACTAACATTATAGACGCTAGAAATTGCATGATTTGTGTAAATAATGTGATTCTAGGTCTAATTGAGTAAATCAAATGTGAAATATTAATGGGCCACCAACGGATCGGCGGCTCAAACTTGGTCAAATTAAGTCAAAAAAAGCCAAACTTGGTCAAACACTTCTATAAAACATAACTAGGTCATTGATTTGGAGTTAATGCGTTAACTGGACAAACACACATGTTGAACAAATCCTCATAGGTTGTTATATTATTGGTTCCGAGTAGTTGGATACTTATTTTATTTCCCCTGGTATAATTAGCACGCAAAGCTAAGGTGAGTTTCACAACCCCTTTTACTGTTTTCCTGTTAGGGGAGAAACATGCTACACAAATACATGAACATTGTAAATCACAATTACTGTTATATCACTTGCTTACTATACCGTAATTTTCATTATTGAGGCTTTACATTTTAAACCATAGTATGTGTCAGGTCAAAGAGGATTGACAAGCCAGTATAAACCTTAGTCTTACATCCTCTGAATGTTTTGTATTAAGCTGCTGAAGTAAAAGATCATGAAGTCCTGAAGAAGCTGATAACAAAGTCCTGAAGAGTAAAATCAGAAGTTCTGAAGATGAACCAGACAGACATCTGAAGAACATCTCCTGAAGACAAACTCCTGAAGTTTATTCATCAGAAGTTTGTCTCTAATCAGCACTTTGATTAGAAGCTTTCCACTGCCTTTGATCTTTAGTAGTTTAGTTTTATATTGGTATATGTTACTTTATGAACAAGTTGCAGATACTACAGCCTGCTGAAATTTTTTAAGTCATCCATTATAAAAAACATGTTATCAGCAGTTTAACTATTTTCATCATTGTCATAAGCTGGATATGATCTTTCTTATGAGATCCCAGCAGTTATGTCAATGTGGTCAATAGATCCAAAATTATTTGAACAAGAAGGTGAGTCTTGTCCTAAATTATTTGAACAATCTCCCATGTAATTTTGTAATAGTGAGGGAGTTAAAATCTGGTGTAGATCTGAGAACTATAGAGTAAGTTTCCCATTTTTATGGTAGTGACCTTAAGAATCTATTAAGCATAGATACATTTGTGTAGGTCTGACCATTTAGTTTCAACTCAGAGATTAATGAGGAGAATCTTTCAAATTGTTGTGTCAAAGTTTCCCTATTAATGGTAGTAAATGTTTCATATTGCTGAGCAAGGATTTCTCTGGTGTTGGCAATCACCTCCTCAGTTCCTCCAAACTATTCTTTTAGGCAGTCCCAAAGCTCTTTGGCACTTTCACAATGTAAAAGTCCAGAGTAGATTTCATTTGGGAGAGCCATTGCCAACATAGAGAAAGCCTTGGCATCAAGCTCAAGTTTAAGGAAATCTTCATCAGTGTAGTCTTTTGGGTCTTTTGGTATTTCAACTTTAATTTCAAGATTTATATTTACTGGTTTATAGGGTCCATACATGACAGATCTCCAACAACCAGTGTTGGTCTAAGACAGAATATGTGCGAGCCATTTTTGCCATATGTTATATTCAGAACGAACAAGCATAGCAGGCTTATTGGCAGATCCAATATTATGAGGATCCATTTGTGAGTGTATTGATTTGTCAAGTTTCTCACAAAGTGATGGATGTTTTGAAAAAGTGAACATTTATCCTTTATTGAATATCAATAAGAGCCTGTGTTTGATTCTCAATTTGTTAGATTGATATTTGATCAGATAAACCAGTGCTCTGATACCAATTGTTGGATCAGTATGCTCTTTAACAGTTATTATTCATGAACACTTATGCGTTGTAAGTTTATCAAAGCAGTTTGCACAACGGAATAAGTGAAGTGTTCAAGTTTAAAGTTTCACTTTCTACAGGAGTTATTACTCCCCTGGATATAATGAACTAAAGACAGTTAATGAGAATCTAAATAATTGAATGCATATAACAATAAGTATATAAAGAGATTCTCAGATGTGAAATGGTAGTTCAATTGAAATCCTTTGAAGGATTTCAGTTTAATAAAATCGATATCTAAAAATAGTGGGATCAACCAATCTATTTATAGACCAGTAAATACATGCAACTTGATACAAAAGCAATCCTACAACAGGCTGTAGTCTTGGAACTTGTACAAAGACTTTAACAAAAGCATAAAGTAATGTTATTATACTAAACTACTGAAACATAAGGCGGTGGAAAGATTCCATTACAACTGCTGATGAGTGACAAACTACTGATGAGTAGTTTGTCTTCAGTAGTTCTTCAGTAGACTTGTCTGGTTTGACTTCAGAACTTCTGATCTTTTACTCTTCAGCACTTGATGAATTTTTCTTTAGTACTTTCAGTCTTCTTCTTCATCAGTAGTTCTATACATAGCATATTTTGCAGAAATAGAAATTAGACTAAGGTTAGCAAAAGAGGTTTCTTCAATCCTTTTTGTCCTTACAATCTGCCCCTGGATTGATGAAGGCAAAACCTTATCTAATCCTTTATTCTCTTTTCCTACCATCAAACATCTTTCAGATTTCTATGAACATGGAAGTCTTCAGTTGTTGTAGTTGTTAATCAGTGAGAGATCCTTGTTCAGGTTCAAGATGTTGGATTATGAGCAGGTCTTTTGTAGACAGATTCTTCAGTTCTTCTATAGACTTGAAGACCTTGCTTGAACGATCTTTTCTTGTGTTTTTGAATCAGTAAATGACCATCTTACAATATTCACTCTAGATTGGTAAAAGTCTAAAGTGTAGGGGACCAAGCTGGTCTCCTGGGATGATCCGGAGTGAGGATGTTTTGTACTTCAGTGACCCTCAGGTGGGATTATCTTCCTTCTTCAGCTTGCACCACATTAGGTATATCAAAAGTAAGGAGATGGTGTTCAGTGATTACCTTAGTGTGATTTTTATATGTTATTGTTTGTTGTATTTGGTAAGAAAATGTTGAAGGATCCCTGAATTGTGTAAGCAGAGGCTTCTCTTCAATCACAAAGTCTGCTTGAACTACTGTATTGCCTTCAAGCAATACCATCTTGAAATCAGTCTTTATGATCTTCTCTTGCTTCTTTTTGGTAGCAGGCTTTGAGGTTGATTGTTTTGTACTAGAAGTTCTAATACTGAAGTTGATACTTCAGAAGTTTTGTACTTCTCTGGATTTGTAGCCTTATCAGCCTTGAATCTTTTGTAGGTGTTAATAATATATCTTCTCTCCATTTTGACACAGAGGCTTTTGAACCAAATGCATTGGCTACTAATTCATTGATAACTTCAGCTCTCTTTGCCTTCCTATCCTTTTTAGTGGCAAGTTTGTCAGCTACAATCTGAGCTCTTTTGTAAGCTCATCCATAGAGAGCCCTTTTAGTGAGTATTTCTTTGTTTTGCTGTTCTTGGTAATGTAAGACATCAGTTGTTGTCTTTTGTCTTCTTTAGCAATTCTTTCAAGATTTTCTAACTTAATCAACTCTTATTCATACTTCTCAAGCTTTTCATTGTAGCTCAAATCATCCTTTGCTTCTAGGCTTTTCCAGATCTTATCTTTCTTGGCCTTCTTATGTGCTGCATGTAAACTCTTCTCCAATTAATTCTTTAGACATTGAGATGGGAGCAGGGTTTAATACAGTTGTTTGCGTGGTTGCAAGCCTTGGAATGTCAGTTGTAAGTTTATCAAAGCAGTTTGCACAGCGGAATAAGTGAAGTGTTCAAGTTTAAAGTTTCACTTTCAACAGGAGTTATTACTCCCCCTAGATATAATGAACTAAAGATAGTTAGTGAGAATCTAAACAATTGAATGCGTATAACAATAAGTATGTAAATAGATTTCCATATGTGAAATGGTATTTCAATTAAAAGCCTTTGAAGAATTTCAGTTTAATAAAATCGATATCTAAAATAGTGGGATTAACCCATCTATTTATAGACCAGCAAATACATGCAACTTGATACAAAAGCAATCCTAGAACAGGCTGTAGTCTTGGAAGTTGTACAAAGACTTTAACAAAAGCATAAACTAATGTTATTATACTAAACTATTGAAACACAAGGCGGTGGAAAGATTCCATTACAACTGCTGATGAGTGACAAACTACTGATGAGTAGTTTGTCTTCAATAGTTCTTCAGTTGACTTGTCCGGTTTGACTTTGGAACTTCTGATCTTTTACTCTTCAGCACTTGATGAATTCTTCTTCAGTACTTTCAGTCTTCCTCTTCAGTAGTTCTATACTTAGCATATTTTGCAAAAATAGGAATTAGACTAAGGTTATCAAAAGAGGTTTCTTCAATCCTTTTTGTCCTTACAAGTAGTTACAAGAAACCAGCTCTCCAACTTTTGCTTCTTTTCTGCATTTATTTCACAGTTGGAACCAATGAAATACTAGGAAGCCCTCAAAGACAACAATTGGGTGGAAGCTATGCAAGATGAGTTGCTGCAATTCAAGAAGCAACAGGCCTGGGAAATCTGTCCTCTACCTCCTAAAAAGCTACCAGTTGGCACAAGATGGGTTTTCAGAAACAAACAAGATAAGTCTGGTTTAATCATTAAAAACAAGGAAGGATTGGTGGTTCAAGGTTTCTCACAAGAAGAAGGAATTGATTATGATGAAACTTTTGCTTCAGTTGCAAGGCTTGAAGCTATCAGGTTATTTTTGGCTTATGCAATTTCCAACAAAATCAAAGTTTTTCAAATGGATGTAAAAAGTGCATTTTTATATGGCAAAATTAAAGAGGAAGTGTATGTTTGTCAGCCACCTGGGTTTGAGGATCCTGCTTATCCCAATTGGGTGTACAAACTTGACAAGGCTCTATATGGGCTAAAACAAGCTCCCAGAGCTTGGTATGATACACTTTCAACATTTTTACTAAAAAATCACTTCACAAGAGGTTCCATTGATAAAACTCTTTTCGTTGAGCATGTTAAAAATCACATCCTCCTTGTTCTAATCTATGTTGATGATATCATTTTTGGTTCAACTAATACAAAACTGTGTGAAGAATTCAAGAAACTCATGCAATCTAAATTTGAGATAAGTAACATGGGAGAACTGCAGTACTTTTTAGGACTGCAGATCAAACAACAAGCAAATGGAACTTTTATACATCAATCTAAATATGTTAAAGAATTATTGAATAAATTTCTTTACAAGATTGTGAATCATGTTCCAGCCCCAGGAGTCCAACCACACAAGTTGAACCAGATTATCAAGGAAAACAAGTTGATCAAACCACCTATAGATGTATGTTAGGTTCCCTTTTTTACTTAACTGCTTCTAGACCAGATATTATGTTTTCAATATGTGTTTGTGCGAGATATCAGTCAGCTCCTAGGGAATCACACCTTATGGCAGTCAAAAGAATTTTTAGATATCTGAAAAGAACTCCTAATCTAGGAATTTGGTATCCTGCTATCAGCAGTACCAAATTAATAGCTTTTTCAGATAGTGGCTATGCAGGGTATAAAATGTCAAGAAAATCAACATCTAGTGGGTGTCAATTTATCGGAAACTGTTTGGTGCCATGGCAATCAAAGAAGCAAACATATGTGGCAACATCTACAGCTGAAGCAGAGTATATTGCAGCTGCAAGATGCACTTAACATATACAATGGCTTCAAAATCAATTGCTTGATTATGGAATCAAAGAAACCAAGACACCATTGTTATTAGACAGTACCTCATCCATTAGCATCATTCAAAATCCTGTTCAGTTTTCAAAGACAAAACATATTGAAATCAGGTATCATTTCATCAGAGATTGCAATGAAAAAGGCAAAATTGAGGTCAAGTATGTGTCAACAGCAAATCAAATTGCTGACATTTTCAAAAAAACCTCCATGTAAGTATTGTATCAAACACTTCATCTGCACCCTTTTTGCAAGTGAATTCTAAGCCTTATGGACTTCTCAAACTTTACTATTTAACTAGCTAATCGTCAATAATTGATCACCTTGATTTCTAACACATTTACAAAGCATAATGACAACAACTTATGCATGATTTCACATCCTTGTATGGTTCATACCTAGGGTCAAAACCCACTACATACATACTTCAAGTATCAATTAAACACAAGAATTAAGCATCACTTAGCATAATCTCATCTATTCAAGTTCCTTTAGGGTCTCTAACCATGAGGGAACCTTTAGACATCATAATTTCACGTTTTATAAAACACTCTAAAATCCCCATCTTTTTAAATCATGACTTTTTTTTTCATGAAATCAAAAGAAATAAGTGATACCTTAGAGCCTAGGAGGGTGTAGATGGCCAAAATCTCACTCATACACTTGATCAACCTCATGATTTTGGCTTGGATTGCACTAGAAGGAAGAACTTGTTGTTGTGTGTGTGTGTGAAGGTTATCTACTGATGATAATAATTGATCCCTTCTTTTCTTCCACATTTTTTTTATTTAATCCATTAGCCAACAATGGCATAATGACAACTTTGGTCCTTCTAGTTTTCATGAATCTAATTTGATCAATTATGCTAATCAAGTTAGCAACTCATGTTTCTTTAGGCCATTTTTTTTATAATCGAAGTTAACCCAGTTATTTATCTCCATAGACTACGAAATGAATTAACGGGGTTATTTTCATATTTGAAATATAACTCTCAATTATATTGTTTCAGTCTCGTTTTATAAGCTCAATATTAAATATTAATTCAGCCTACTGGCATAATTAACCAAAATAGGTTTTTGGGGTGTTACACTAACGCATGTTCGTTCGACCTTAATGATGTACATTCGACTAAATGGTTGTTGGTTCGACCCCACGATGAGTCGAATCAGTATTGGTTCGATCCCTATGCTGCAACATCTCCTAAAACGCACCAAATCGAATCTAAGCAATCCGGAAACATCAAGAATCATAGCAGTCAACCATGTTTAATCAATACCCACAAACCCTACCAATTTTATCCTGAAATCAGTCCGTTTTACAACTTACCCAAAATAGCAAATTATGAAAACGTCACATCATGTACATGCAATCCTTACCCGATATGGAAACTTATCAAAATCATCTAACAATCAGTTCAATATGCTCAGATTATCATGTATATGAAACCCCTAATCATTTCATTAACAATATTATCATGAACAAACCCTAGATCTATCACAAAACCCCAAAATGGGCAAAACATCAACAATCATCAACTTGTAACCTATGATAATCATAAATAATCATCTATAATGGCCCTAGATCATTGCTACATCATCTACACATCATTCAATCATCAAACAACTCATGACACATCATTAAACATCATTAACACACGTATTTTTGCATAAAAGCTCATTATTAATGATAAGGTTTTGTTTAGAAAGATGTTAGAAAGGTTTCTATCCATGAAAACATGTTTGAATCAGATCTGGACACTTAGGGTTTGATAAAAATGAATGAAAATGGATTAAAAAGGTTTTAGATCAAGAACACGCCTTGAATCTTCTCTTGTTTAGGTTATAGAACGTGCTTGTAGGTTAGGATATGATAAACAAGGTCAAAAACTCCTTTCTACAGGTTTGGGGTTGAGAGAGAGCACTTTGGGGGCGTTTAGGGTTTGTGAAATGATGAAGAAGTTGCAAAGTATGGTATTTATAGTTGCTGTTGGTTCGCACCTTTCAAGGGTCGAATGAGGTCCCATTCAACCTCATCATAGGTCGAATGAAGAATCCTGTGGTCCAATGTATTTCCTAGAAACCCAATTTCTATTATTTTTCCGTTTTAATGTGTTTTAACACATGTTAACACAACCTAACACATGAACATGCAATCCTAACATATGTTTAACATGTATAATCATATAAACACCATATAAACATGTATTTATACATCACACATCATATATGAAGCGATTCAGGTTTATCCTTTAATCCAATTATGTAAGTTCACCAACAACGGGACTCAAGACTCGTGTGTGCATAAGATGACCCCAATGATCCCCTGAATCATTGAACCCTGGACAATACGTAATGTAAGCCGACTCAACTGACCCAGTTAAGTATGTTAATAAATGTTTTTCGCTAAGGTAGACTAATATGTTTGAAAAATGTTACCCTGAGTTTGCCGGTTGTCACATATGGTAAGTTAGTTTACTCTTTTTGGTGACCTTTATGCTTTTTAAATATGGTTCAAAAATAGTTGTTTTATCATAAGGAAACTCGTTCCAAAAACCATGATTTCTAACATATGTTTTTAGTTATAAAACACGTTTTATTACACAAGACCATATACGTTATACTTATTTGTAAATCATATGTGACTCCATATAGGTGTACATCAACACACGCCTCTATACCTATATCTATACACACACCCGAGTACATATATCTATCTATATATATGTGTGTGTGTTTCGACACACACATACAAGCATTCATGTCCATGATGCAGACACCCATACATACACATTAATGCATATGCTCATGAAATCGTCACCCACATACATATATATATTATATATACACACGTACATATAGAGATTCACACATACACGACTTGCATTCTTATATACATACATGATGCTCGCATATATACATGTTATACATAGTGCTTTCATACACATATATACACCTACCTATATATACATATATAACGAACACTCATACGCTTCTATATATAATACACACGCGCGCGCGCACACACACACACACACACACACATATATATATATATAAAGCAAAACACACGTACATTTGCATACTACTAGAATACGTGAGATGTACACGTATAAAACAGACACTTGCACATGTGTAAAACAATCACTTACACAAATAAATCTGATAACAAATAAGAAAACAAAATTCCCCAAATTTTATGTACAAACAATATATGAATAAGAAAACAAACTTGATTTTAACTAATCTGAATTTAGAGGTCTGAGTTGGGAATTTTGAACTTGAAAAGACATATAATTGTAGTTATTATACATAGGAATACATGACACTTACACATAGGTAAAATATACAGTTACATATATATACTAAACTATTACACATTCATAAATATGAGTAATACATAAGAATTCTCGCAGCACCATCAACATTCTCATTCATCTGATGCAACCTTGCAAGCCAGCTGAACATCTTATGGGCTTGACAATATCGCACACATCTGCATACATGACTTCATATCTTCGAGCATTGAAATACCCTTTTTACGATAGCAGCATATGTTAAAAGTCTATGAACACACTTCGTGTCGATTAACATGTGCCAGACTTTCTTATTTTTATTCTGTTGTTAGTGATGTATACAATGGGAACACCATCTCATACTTGCTGCTGGTTTGGGACCCTCTAAGTCGCCTTGTAAAAGCGTCGTAAGCACTTGTCGCATCTTTGCGGTATCAAACATTCCAGGTAAGCCTGCACCAACCTATAATAAATAAATTTAATAACAGATTGTGTTAGGTAATGGATAGACAATGTCAAATAGTATGTTGAATGATATTTCACTAATTTGGCTTGTGGACATCAGCAATTTACTATAACTAACAAAACTCAAACTTTAATGTTGGGTTGTTACTTAAAATTTATTTTTGGGAAAAGAACATAAACAAAAATAGATTAACTATCAAAATGCATTATGAAATCATTTTACAAAGAAAACAAATCAATTATTAATTGAACTAGCTGATTGATAACCAAAACTCATAGCACCCTGAAATCCTATATCTTTAACCAGTGCTTCAATTCGTCAAAAACCAATCTTACAACTCAACATCACAAATTTTAGCATACCCAGAAATCAAAACCGTCCAGGTTACAACATCATGCCTAGGCATTTCATCGAACACATAGCATGCATCACCAATTTTACCAAACAAATAATACATCATCATCATCATACTATTACCCATAACCTATCAAACACAAAACCCATTTAGAAATACATCATCACCATAATCTATTTTAATTAATCCGTATCATATGTTTTAGGTAAAATCGTGGAATCATTGTACGATTCTTCAAATGATGAATAAACGTCGATTCTGATCATATGAATATCATCATATTACAATTAATTACTCCTCGCTATGATTAGGGTTTTGATTTGAAGATTTGGGAACATAAGAAACTGAAATTAAAAAAACTTAAGCCTGGAGATTATGAACAAAACTGAATGAAGATCAATGAATAATGTAGATAATCGGAGTACGTGAATCAAAAATATGATGAAAAATGGTATGAAGATAGGCATGATGGAATAAGAGAAAATGACGTGAATGAAACAATTGATTGTAAAATTACCACTTTAACCTTTTAATTGAATCATAAGGGAAATAAATGAATGCTGAGAATTGTTCTCATGGTTCTCATAAAAGATGGGTGTTCTTATTTAAACTTTCCCCTATATATATATATATATATATATATATATATATATATATATATATATATATATGGAATGGTTATAGAGAAAACCCTTCTTATTTGGTAAACTCTGGAAACTTTGACTTCCCAATATTTTTTTTTTAAAAAAAAATAGGGCAAGTAATATACATGATTTTAAGCATTTTGGGCCAACAAAATTAAAAAAGCGCCGAGTATTTTTTTTTTAAAAAAAAATAAAATTTTGACTAACACATGTTAAGCGCTAATAACAGGTGTTAACAATGTGTTAACTATATGTAAACAGTAGACGTTTTTTATTTTAAAAAAAAAAAAAAACCATTTGGCGCTTTTTCGATTTTTTTTGGCTCGAAATGCTTAAAAAATGTATATTACATACCCAATTTTTTTCAAAAAAAAAAAATGTTGGGAAGTCAGAGTTTCCAGAGTATACCAAATAAGGAGGGTTTCCTCCATATACTTTACCTATATATATATATATATATATATATATATATATATATATATATATGGGTGGTGATATTTAAACCCCCAGCTTCTATTTAAACCCCCTCCAAGCGCCTCGCTTAGGCCTAAGCGAGGCGCTTGGAGGGGGTAATTTATTTTGGTAGTTTTTTGATGTTTTGAGTTGTTTTTTTTTTTAATTTAATAATTATAAAAAGTTAAAAAAAAAATTAAAAAACAAAGTAATAACTCTCAACATTGTCAATGACTTAAACAAAGTAATAACCCTCAACATTGTCAATGACTTAAACTTGACATCATCAAAGGATATGTGTAAATTAGGTGTATGTCATCTTGATCAAAGTAGTCGTCTGATAACAACTGAAAAGTAGCCGGTGCAAGTTATGTTGTAGCTTCCAAAACACGACGTCATTGTAGCTCATATGTTATTATCTCTTCTCTTATTCTCTGTTTCTCTAGTTCTCGATGGATTATTGCTCTCATATCATGGATCAGAGAGATTTAAGCTAATTAAACTCATATCTCAAGTCGGTGCAAGTTATGTTGTAGCATCCTTGATCATCTTCTTGTAATTACTTTTCAGTTGTTATCCGAGAGATAGCGGTCAACGATGAAGACAACCTGAAAGTGGATACCATGGATCAGAGAGATTCAAGCTAATTAAACTCATATCTCAAGCCGGTGCAAGTTATGTTGTAGCAGTCAAGGTAGATCGTGGAAATCAATTACAGTTATTTGGAATGTTTCTGATCATTACAGTAACGAAATCATTTTCACATGAATATCCTTTGAAATCAATGGGAAGATAGATAAACAATCCTCATCCACAATGTTCTTACCTATAGCTACCAACGATGATTGCCAGTGAGATTGATAACTGGACAGGTTAGCCAGGTGTTTGTCAAAAAGGTAGAGCACACCACTAGAGCAAAAAGTTGTCAAAAAACCTGCGTAAAGGACTAAAGCCACATATCTTGCCGTTAATACCAACTGAATTTTACTTGCTTGCATGAAAAGTTCATTGTACGATGTCTTTTTCAGAGGACCTCGACTCTTGAGATGTTGCTAGGGCTGTTCATGAGCCGAACCGAGCCGAGCCAGGCCAAGCTCGCGCTCGGCTTGGTTATAAACCGAGCCAGCTCGGCTCGGCTCGGATTTGAAACCGAGCTAAAAATCAAAGCTCGAGCTCGGCTTGGTTTTAAACCGAGCCGACTCGGCTCGGCTTGGTTTGGCTCGAATTTAAAAAGAAAAAAGAAAAATGGCTTTCAAAATTCAATAGTTTAAAATATTATTTAATAGTTAAAAATAACACATTTAAAATAATTCAACCTTATACATTACACGCTAAAATCAAGTTCAAGCAAGTACAAAATAAGTCTCAAATTTTAACGGAATACCGTATAAGTTCATCAACATACGAATTAACTTGAGTACTTGGATCAAAAGCATTATTGAATTTATTTAAATAACTTGATTAGCTATAACTTCAATCCCAAGCAAAGAATCTCCATGCCAGTGTTACCAAATATTAAATATGTAACATATTCTCCATCTTTTTTTTTTTACATTTTGATAGTATAGTATATGTATATAAAAATATATATTAAAAATTAGAATTATTCGAGCCAAACCGAGCCAGCTCGGCTCGTTACGAACCGAGCCGAGCTAGGCTCACTTTCTAACCGATCCGAGCCGGCTCGGCTCAGTTTCAAACCGAGCCATATCGAGCGAGCTTTTTTCGAGCTAAATCCGAGCGAGCTTCGAGCGAGCTCCGAGCCACGAGCTTTTTGGACAGCCCTAGATGTTGCCGGAGTTTGAAAAGTTTGAACTGAAATTGAACTTTTCATGCAAGCAAGTAAAATTCAGTTGTTTTACTAATTTCATAGTCTTGATACTTTTAACAATCGGATCGGCGCTAAACAATAGAAAGTAATTACAAATATTGCTAGAGGGTGACTATTCATATATAAAGAACATTAATCGGTTTCATCTTTGTTTTCTTGAGTTCAACTTTCCATGATCTACCTTTATCATCTCAGAGAGATATCTGTCAACGATGGAAGGGAACCCGAAACAATAAAAAGTAATTACAAAGAAGATGATCAAAGATGCTACAACATAACTTGCACCGGCTTGAGATATGAGTTTAATTAGCTTGAATCTCTCTGATCCATGGTATCCGATTGTTTTCAGGTTGTCTTAATCGTTGACCGCTATCTCTCGGATAACAACTGAAAAGTTGTCTCATTAATTCCAATTCCAATTCCACCGGTGCAATCAGAATCTGAAGAGAAGCTATCATCTCAGAGAGATATCTGTCAACGATGATGGCGCAGAGGTTAGCGGTAACTTTAAATTTTGAATGATCGTCGGTTTGCTCTCTATATACCAATCAACAGTAGCGATCATTAAAGTTATTTGGAATGTTTCTGATCATTGTCAGAAGGTCACTATTCATATATAAAGAGATAAAGGTTGTGTAACACCCCAACCGATGGCGGAATCATCGAGGTGCCACGTAGTGACGATTGTTCAAAAGCACATGGTACTAAAATGTAAATATTATTGAATAAACCAAAACTGTCTTACATTGAAATGGAAATACAAAGTCTTAAATGAAATGTAAATAATGAAATAACTGATTTAAAATAATGCACTAAGTATCCCTTGCTAAGCACTATATCAAACTGCACCTGAAACATGTACAAAATAGGTTTGGTCAACATAAGAAATGTTGGTGAGCATTCCTAGTTTTGATATATATAGTAGGTTAAAAGATATACAATTCAAGTGCATGCTACAGTGCAAATATGTAAACTATGTATCATACAAATGAGCGAAATCAACCCTGTGACTGTATAATGTACTGTATGAACGGTGGTGTACTCATCCAATAAATGGGTGATAACTTAACAATGGCCACGGATTCTCCGATGAAAAAGGGGGAGAATCAATCTAGGCGGGTTGTCAATCCAAATAGCGCTATCCAATGTTAAGGTCGGCTTGTACCATGTTAATGATTTCACTAAGTACAAATGTAATCCACATGTATTGTCTAAGCATAAAGCACGTTGTAAGCAATGCACATAGTACTAGAATTGTATTGTAAAATTGTATTCTTGTATTTGAAATTGTAATAGTGTACATGTAACACCCCAAAAATGTATAAAAGCAAAAAGGGGATAGGAAATACTCACATTGATTGTAGTGACGAATATGTAAAGAATTAACAAAAGCCGGTGTAATCCCTAAATCTTGAATCATGCGACACAATTTCCTAAAATATCATCGTAATTTTAATTCTAAGTCCACAGTTTGTAACGATGGGCATTCATATAAAGCTTTTGTAACCCACTCGTTTAATAATATGCAATTGACGATAATTGTTTACAAAAACAAAACCATTTACTTTTAGACAAAAAGAAATAATAATTTTATTTGATTTAAGTATTTTCATACAACAGCATTATTTGAAAACTATGTTTTCCATCATCCATCATAATGCATATTATAGAGTTTGTATTCGTATGTTTAGTTTTATTCGCATATTATAGAGTTTTGGAAAAAAAAAATTATACCATGACTTAGCGACTTTTTGCACAAGTGAGTTAATGGATTATTATAAATGTGATGAATCATATATTATAAAAGACCATTGACTGCATTATTCATTGAATACATATGCATAAAGTATATTATATTGTATGGCAATATTTGAAGAGAAACCCCAGCCATACAAGATGCCCCATATGCGAAACATAAAATCCCATACCCAAACAATGAAAGAGAGGAATAAACCCCTTCCCACCATATAATCGAAAAAAAATGGGTAAGTACCTACGAAGGACGGGGCTGGTGATGGTTGTAGTTGCACGGTGGTGCGGCTGTGTGACGGTGCATTGTTGTTTTTCCTTAGTTTCAACGTTGGTTGGTTGGTCGGTTATCGGAGTATTTGTGGTGAGCGACGGTGAGGTGGTATGGCCATTCACGGCTCCGGTGAGCTCATGAAGCATAAACCGGGGGTTTCAAGGTGGCAATGGATTTTGAGAAGGAATATGGAAGTTTTTATACATGGTTAACGCTATAACACGTGAGTTGAATTAGGGGTGTTTAGGTCCGAAGATTATGGAGCGTGATTTGATATGTTTCGCTAAACTTTAAATTTTGAAAACGCATGAGTTGGAAAGGGTGGCCAAATATGCGTGACAGGTTTGTTTGGATGATTTGAATGTAAAAATGGTAGGTTGGGACTTGCCGGATCAATTACCGGATATCACGGTAGTTACCGGATTTTATTTATCAAAATGACAAGTTGTTAAAATGTCAAGATTCTAGAAGAGTAGCTAGATTAAGGTATACATAAAACATTTTTTTTTTTTTTGGAATTATATAAGTTTACAAAAAATGTTGATAAACTTTTAATCTAATTTTTTTTTTCTAATCGAGATATGAAAGTATCTTCTTGCTTAATAATACAAAAATAATAATAACTAGTGGGGTTCTCGCGCGCGTTGCCGCGTGTTCGCTATCATTATTGTTTTGGTTTATTAGGGTAACAATGCGACAATGTGGAAAGAATATATATATATAGGCAAAGTATATGGAGGAAACCCTCCTTATTTGGTAAACTCTGGAAACTCTGACTTCCCAACATTTTTTTTTTTTGAAAAAAATAGGGTATGTAATATACATTTTTTTAAGCATTTCGGGCCAAAAAAATCGAAAAAGCGCCGAACGGTTTTTTTTTTTTAAAATAAAAAACGTCTACTGTTTACATATAGTTAACACATTGTTAACACCTGTTATTAGCGCTTAACATGTGTTAGTCAAAATTTTATTTTTTTTTAAAAAAAAAAGTACTCGGCGCTTTTTTAATTTTTTGGCCCAAAATGCTTAAAATCATGTATATTACTTGCCCTATTTTTTTCAAAAAAAAAAATATTGGGAAGTCAGAGTTTCCAGAGTTTACCAAATAAGGAGGGTTTTCTCTATAACCATTCCCTATATATATATATATATATATATAAAATGCCACTCGCAAAGCCTTAAACCTATGATCTCTCATTAAGGAAGTGCACCTCAAACCACTAAATTAATACATAGTATCATAATAACTTTTACAAATAAGGCACTTGTTATAGACGAAATTTTTGGAAAAAAAAATACATGAGGAAAATTTTTTTTTCCATGATGTTACAGGTTGTACACGAGTATAATCAAACAAGGGTTGCCCGGAGTTTGATTAGCTTGAATCTCTCTATATACCAATCAACAGTAGCGATCAGAGAAAGATTTAGTTGAAAGTGGATACAATGGATCAGAGAGAATTAAGCTAATTAAACTCATATCTCAAGCCGGTGCAAGTTATGAATGACACATGCAGAATGTAATGTCATGCACAATGTGATTTGTATTAATGGCAAAGTGATTTGTAAGGGAAGAAGAAGAGAATGTTATATATGTTTACCTTCCCATGGAAACTCTGAAGACCCTTAACGGAGGTTTGCTAGAGGGTCATTGGTCTTCAGAGTTTCCAACCCCTAATACATTCATCAAAGGATATTCATGTGAGAATGATTTTGTACAAGATTCCTATGCAAGCAAGTAAAATTCAGTTGTTAGACCAACTTGAGATATGAGTTTAATTAGCTTAAATCTCTCTGATCCATGATATGAGAGCATAAGAGAAGAGATAATAACATATGAGCTTCAACATAACTTGCACCGACTTGAGATATGAGTTTACAGGTAAAGAGATGAAAACCACTACTAGGGTTCTTTTCAGTGAAGGCTGCGAAAAGCATGCAGCGGATGATTGCCAATGAGATTGATAACTGGACAGGTTAGCCAGGTGTTTGTCAAAAAGGTAGAGCACACCACTAGAGCAAAAAGTTGTGTGTATGAATAGTGACCCTCTGGCAAACCTGCCATTAATCGGTTTTATTTAGCGTAAAAAGTTCATTGTACATATACCTCCTTATTTAAAAACAAATCACATCATTGTAGAGGTTACTAGGTTACTCATTACCGTTGGACGTTGAAGGTAAACATGGACAGTGAGAAGTGAGATTGATAACTTCTTTATGGAAGTTGCTAAAATAGTTAAACAAAAGCTGAAATTGAACAGTTATTTGGCAACATACTTGAAATCAATGGGAAGATAAACAATCCTCATCCACAATGTTCTTACCTATGAGTTTAATTAGCTTGAATCTCTCTGATCCATGGTATCCACTTTCAGAATCTGAAGAGAAGCTATCATCTCAGAGAGATATCTGTCAAGTAATTACAAGAAGATGATCAAAGATGCTACAACATAACTTACACCGGCTTGAGATATGAGTTTAATTAGCTTGAATCTCTCTGATCCATGGTATCCACTTTCAGGCTGTCTTCATCGTTGACCGCTATCTCTCGGATAACAACTGAGGGTCACTATTTCATACATAAAGAGTATAATCGTGATGTGATGGATTTTTATATCTGCAACTTAGTTCCTTTTTACCTGATTGCAAAGGAACTTCAGGTCAGCCAGACCTTTGTCAAAAGCAAGTGTGAAGATCAAGATCAAGAAGAACAGTACGGTCAACGATGAAGGTGTGTTGTATGTATAAAATTGTGAATAATTGTAGTGTGTTCGGTGCAGTCGACGAACATCATTCAAAATTTCAACTTCCCGTTCAGGTGCTTAAGTCCACCTTGAAGACTGGATACCATGGATCAAAGAGATTCAAGCTAATCAAACTCATATCTCAAGTTGGTCTAACAACTGAATTTGACTTGCTTGCATAGGAATCTTGTACGAAATTATACAGTTATTTGGAATGTTCCTGATCATTACAGTGAGATTTGATAACTTCTCTATGGAAGCAACAAATTCAAAACAGAGGTAGGTTTGCCAGAGGGTCACTATTCATACATAAAAAGATCAAGAAGAACAGTACGGTCAACGATGAAGGTGTGTTGTATGTATAAAATTGTGAATAATTGTGAGAGTCGATATGAGAGCAATAATCCATCGAGAACTAGAGAAACAGAGAATAAGAGAAGAGATAATAACATATGAGCTACAACGACGTCGTATTTTGGAAGCTGAAGTTCGGAGAGAACTAAATATTCGGTTGTTGATTTTCTTCTCTATACAGAGTGACGATAGGCGTTTTCGATTTCCAAATGAATCGACGACTTAAACTTAACATCATCAACCACGTATAGTCAAATATTTATTCTCCATATCCATACCTTGTTTCAAGTATCTTGTAAAATTCATTTCGTCTTCAAGACTCCTATGAGTCAACAAAGGTTGACTTTTTTGAGCATTAACAATGACTATATTACATTATTATTATTATTTTTTATTATATTTGTAATTTAGTTCCTTTGTTTTATTATTATAATAATTTATTATTATCAAGAATTGGAAATTAGTAAAACGATTTATGAAAGTATTAAGAATCGGAAAATAGTAAAACGATTTAATAAATCATTGCTCAGACGTTAGGGTTTGATAAACACAAAACTTATTATTTATAAAGCAACAAAAACACAAATCGTACCGTGAAATAAAGAGAGGCCCATTAGGAGTGTCGTGGAGGAAGATCGTCGGTTTGCTGTAGTCGATGATGGCACAGAGGTTAGCGGTAACTTTAAATTTTGAATGATCGTCGGTTTGTACAATGATGTGGTGTCTTCAATGATTCTAAAAAACTTGAAAGTAATTACACCGGCTTGAGATATGAGTTTGATTATTATCGTATTTGAAACTTAGTTCCTTTCTCTCGAAAAACAATCCGATTGTTAAAAAGTATCAAGACTATCAAAAAGTAATTATCATTTCTTGACATGCTTGGTAACACCTTGATCTGTAATATCTGAAAATTATCATTTCTCAAAAAGTAATTAAAACACTTAAAAATGAATTAAAAACAATTGTTGCGAGTTAGGTTTAGTCGGAGGACCACGTACAATGATTCATCAAAGTTGTACAAAGCTGGATGTTTTTACTGGAAAACCAAAACGAGTAATTAACGAAGCGAAACGGAGAGTTATAATTTTCTTGGCTAGGAAACAACTTAAAAGAACCAAAAATGAATTAAAATTATTTTTTGGTGATTAACAGATAATTTTAAATAATTAAAAGAAAATCAAATTTTTTTAAAAAAAGGCCAAAGCACCTCGCTTTGGTCAAAGCGAGGCGCCTGTGGTCTAATCAAACCACTAAAGCACCTCGTTTTGGTCAAAGCGAGGCACTAAAGCGCCTCGCTTTGACCAAAGCGAGGTGCTTTGGCCTTTTTTTTAAAAAAATTTGATTTTCTTTTAATTATTTAAAATTATCTGTTAATCACCAAAAAATAATTTTAATTCATTTTTGGTTCTTTTAAGTTGTTTCCTAGCCAAGAAAATTATAACTCTCCGTTTCGCTTCGTTAATTGCTCGTTTTGGTTTTCCAGTAAAAACATCCAGCTTTGTACAACTTTGATGAATCATTGTACGTGGTCCTCCGACTAAACCTAACTCGCAACAATTGTTTTTAATTCATTTTTAAGTGTTTTTAATTACTTTTCGAGAAATGATAATTTTCAGATATTACAGATCAAGGTATTACCAAGCATGTCAAGAAATGATAATTTTCAAATATTGCAGATCAAGGTGTTACCAAGCATGTCAAGAAATGATAATTTTCAAATATTTGCAGATCAAGGAAAGAATGAAAATACGTGATGCACATAACCCTCCATGCAAATCATCCCAATTCTGTCAAAGAAGATGTATTCACCATTTCAAACGATTTGCCTCCTTGAATGTCTATGAAAACAACAATGGATTTGTCAAAAGCAAGTGTGAAGATCAAGATCAAGAAGAACAGTACGGTCAACGATGAAGTTGTGTTGTATGTATAAAATAGTGAATAATTGTAGTGTGTTCGGTGCAGTCAACGAACATCATTCAAAATTTCAACTTCCCGTTCAGGTGCTTAAGTCCACCTTGAGATATGAGTTTAATTAGCTTGAATCTCTCTGATCCATGGTATCCGGTTGTTTTCAGGTTGTCTTCATCGTTGACCGCTATCTCTCGGATAACAACTGAAAAGTTGTCAACGATGATGGCGCAGAGGTTAGCGGTAACTTTAAATTTTGAATGATCATCGGTTTGCTCTCTATATACCAATCAACAGTAGCGATCATTATAGTTATTTTGGAATGTTTCTGATCATTGTCAGAGGGTCACTATTCATACATAAAGAGATAAAGGTTGTACACGAGTATAATCAAACAAGGGTTGCCCGGAGTTTGATTAGCTTGAATCTCTCTGATCCATGGTATCCACTTACCGTAGCGATCATTACAGTTATTTGGACTGTTGCTAAATTAGTTAAACAAAAGCTTAAATTATATAGTTATTTGGAATATTCTTGATCATTACAGTGAGATATGAGTTTAATTAGCTTAAATCTCTCTGATCCATGATATGAGAGCAATAATCCATCGAGAACTTGAGAAAGAGAGAATAAGAGAAGAGATAATAACGTATGAGCTACAACATAACTTGCACCGGCTTGAGATATGAGTTGAATTAGCTTGAATCTCTCTGATCCATGGTATGCGGTTGTTTTCAGGTTGTCTTCATCGTTGACTGCTATCTCTCAGATAACAACTGAAAAGTTGTCTCATTAATTCCAAAACCTAAAGAGAAGATATCATCTCAGTGAGATTGATAACTTCTCTATGGAAGTTGCTACAATAGTTAAACAAAAGATGAAATTGAACAGTTATTTAGAATGTTTCTGATCATTACAGTTATGCCTTTTTTGGTGAAATGAACTTGAAGAAATGATTTGGTGGATATATCATGAGTTAAACAAAAGCTGAAATTGGACGGTTATTTGGAATGTTCCTGATCATTACTTTTCATGCAAGAAAGTAAAATTCAGATCATTACTTTTCATGCAAGCAAGTAAAATTCAGTTGTTGGACAGTGAGATTGATAACTGGACAGGTCAGCCAAACCATACGAGGGTGGCAGGAAAAAGTTGACATTTTGATCCAAAGGAAATTCAGGTTAGCCAGACGTTTGTCAAAAGAACATTTTTTATAATAATTATATTAAAAAAAACAAAAAACTAACTCAAAAGATCAAAAAAAAAATTTTTTTGATCCGAAGAGCCTCGCTTAGGCCTAAGCGAGGCGCTTCGAATTCAAAATCAGCTTTTTCTGCCCCCTCGTACTGACCTCCTCTGATTGAATTCAAAGCGCCTCGCTTAGGCCTAAGCGAGGCGCTTTGAGGGGGTGGAAATAGAAGGTGGGGGGGTGGGAATAGACCGAGCCTAAATATTGTGAGAACCGTGAGAACAAGTAAAAAAATCAATCAAAATCAAATTTTTTTAATACAAACCCCATTATAATCAAAATACAACATTGATAAATGAATTTTCTTTCCAAATAATTCATCTTTTCTTGCAAAAACACTTTTAAATTAACTTTTTACACATGTGTAAATGAAACAGTTTACACATGTATAAACAGCAAATTTACACATGTGTAAAAACAAATTATTTCCGTATACGTTTGAATTTTTAAGCGTAAATTGTGTTTTTGAGATTGTATTTTGGTAATAAAGACAAGTGTAAAAAGAAATTTTGAATTTGAATGGTTTTAGATGTCGTTCTCACGGTTCGCACGAAATATAGGTGTTCTCAAATTAACTTTCCCCTATATATATATATATATATATATATATATATATATATAGGGTCAAGTTATTCTACACAAGGTAATAAAAATGAGAAGGGTGAGAAGGATACAAAAAACACAATAGATCATGAAATATGACACAATGAGCCCCAAAATATAACACAGTGCCAAAAAATATAACACAATGCTGAAGAAAAAAGACACAATGAATTGAAAAAATGACACAATGATGAAAATAAGAAAAAGACACAATGGTACATGAAAGACACAATGATATAACACATATTCTAAAAAACACAAGCTAAAACCTCAAAAAAACGAACACCTAAAAACTCACGTTGTAGGGTTCGATAAAACGGTTCCAATGACGCTTGAATGAGTTCAATCTGAGTCCGTTTGATACCCTTCCTACGACTTCCTATTTTTCTTTCACTATGTATTTGATCCTAACCCTATATATATATATATATATATATATATATATATATATATATATATATAGGGTAGGGTTCAAATAGGAACCATACCTTAAGTAGGAACCATAGGAACCAATCTTAGCCATTGATCTCTAATGTCATGATTGTAAATAAGTAAAACATTAATTAAATATTTAATTAAATCAAAGGGCAATGTGGTAATTGTATATTGACTATTAATAATACATGTTTAATTAGTTTCCTTTATAATCCTATTATTTTAGGAAAGTATTTATTTTTCCCCATGGTAATCATTCTTCATCAATATGTGCAGTACATGATGTTATATAGTTTTGGATAATATACGTTGGTGTATATTATATGGAAAAGGTAATCGATCAAACCTTAAATAAGATAACGAGATCAAATGTATCAATATACACTGATGTATAATTATACACTGGTAAGAATGGTAGTATTAAATACATATATTATACACTGATGTATAATTATACATTGGTGTATAAATAGTAGTGCTAATCAAATGTATCAATATACACTGATGTATAATTATACACTGGTAAAGAATGATAGTATTAAATACATATATTATACACTGATGTATAATTATACACTGGTGTATAACAACTAACAACAAATCTTTTCATCTCTCTCTCTCCATATATATATATATATATATATATATATATATATATCATGAAGTCAAATAACTGCCATATATAACAATTTTAATGAAGTCAAATGACTGCCATATATAACAATTTTAATTAAATTAAAAGATAATATTTAATTATCTTATTACATAACTACCCACTAGATCAAGATCAAAGATGAATGGCTCAGATTGGTTTCTATGTTCCTAACTAGGGTATTGGTTCCTATTTGATCTTTTTCCTCTATATATATATATATATATATATATATATAGGTAGAGGTTCGGGTACAAAAGAGTGTTTTTGTGAGAAATGTGAGAAATAAATGTGTCCATTAGATTAAATAGATGGATGGATAAGATTAATTGAGTGGCAAACTTGTAAATTATTTTATAATCTAATCTATACATATAATATTTAGGAGCAATTTTTGACACATGGCATTCATTTACCCCCCAAGCAATTAATTCTCCTCCATTGGTGATCCTACATGGCACATTGAGAGAATTAATAAAATTTTCTTTTTTTAAATCAAAAATCCCGAAATAATTAATTAATATGTTGACTTTTGGAGGAGACAATTCTCATTTATCACAATTATTAACTTTCCTAATTTTAAAAGAATTCTTCCCTTATACTCTTCCTTTACAAAGCTTTCTTCCCTTACAAAATTTAGATGATTAAATAATCAGATGGAACATAACCTGTATCTCAAATTCGTGTCATCATCCTCTCCATTTCCACAAACCCTAATCAGGCGATCGTTCGAATCAACCATTCTTTTACCGTGTTCTTCAGCTTCAATCCAAGGTTTTATCTCTTCCATTCTTTATTAATCAAATCGTTCTTCATGTCAATGTTTTCTCTTTATTTTTTTCGTGTTTTTTTCCAGATTTCTTTGTTGATTAAGGTATGTTGTCTCTGTTTTGACTGATTTCAATTATTTATATACTTGATTTTGTATTGATGTTCTTGGTTTTACTGATTGTTCTTGGTTTTTTGTTTATTATTGTTCAGTCATGTTAATTGTTTTGATTTTGTATTGATGTTTTAGGGTTTATATTTTAGTTTTCGATTTAGGGGTTTTTAGGGTTCGACTGATAAGATTAAGTTTTGATTAATTGTTCTTTATTTTTTGATGGATTATTATTAAGACTGATTAGGGTTAATGAGTGATTAGTGTTCGACTGATAAGACTAATGTTTATGTTTTAGGTTTTGAATTAGGGTTAATGTTTTAGGTTTCGGTTTAGGGTTAAATTGGTGTTTAAAAAAACCTACGAATGGATTGTTATGATTTAGCCACATGGCACTTTGTGAGAATTAATAAAATTTTCTCTTCTTTTTAAATCAATAATCATTCAATTACTTTTGGTCAAAATCATTTACTAATATTATTATTAACTTTCCTAAAACCTTGCTCAATCATAATTTATAAGAATTTTAGTTTTTTTTTAAATCAAAAATCATTAATTACTTTGGTCAAAATCGGTCAATAATATTAAATACGTATTTAAAAATAAAAATGAATAAAATGCTTCATCTTCTCTTTAAGGTTTGATTTATTAAGACTGATTAGTGGTTTAAGTGTTAGATTTTGAATTATGTTTAATGTTTAAGGTTACGATTTATGGTTAAATTGATGTTTTAAGAAAGCTACGAATGAATTATTATGCTTTTAGGTTTCAATTTAGGGGTTTATGATTTAGGTATCGATTTAGGGATTTTTTTTTTTGTTCAATTGATGTTTTAAGGCTTATGTTTTTCAAAAAACAATGTTTGTTCAGGCTTTCTAATGTGGTTAGAGGTGACGGTAATTAGGTGGTTTAGTTTATGACGTTATTTTGGTAGGATGAAAACTTTTGGTGGGTAACTTTTGACTAAAATGGTTTGTGGTTTGTACTGACCAACTTTTGCACGTTTACTACTCATGTGGTAATTCGTGAATTTTGGGGTTTTTTATGTTTAGAATCACTAATATTTTGGGTTATTCTTATTAGTTAAAAACACTATATTTTGCATATTATGTTATGGATATTAGTGGTATATATTAATGTTATTTTGTTGTTTAGGAACTAAGATAGTAAACATAGTTGATAAGGGTTTCTTTTTTAAAAAAAACTGTTTTTAAAACAATAATGTTATTTTTTTAGTAAATGGTTTGACCTTTCTTAAAAATTCATTGTAATATATTATTAATAACAGTTTTTGTAATTATGGAAATAATTTAATTTTTAACAACCAACCGTGATATTTAATATTATTGATAAAACATTAATTCTTATTTTCGGTTAGTAAATGGTTTGACTTTTTTAAAAAATCATATTAATTTCTTATTAATGTCAATGTTTGTAATTATGGAAATAATTTATGTTGTACACGACCATCTGTGATTTTTTAAAAAAATTTCCTTCTGAAAACAATAATTGTTTTTTTTGGTTAGTATATGGTTTGACTTTTTTTAAAAATTCATATTAATATCTTATTAATGCCATTTTTTAATTATGGAATAATATTTTATGTTTTACAAACCATACTTGACAAACAATCAAAAGTAAATTTTTGGTAAATTGAAATCGTGCAATTTTAGCAAATAAAGAATCAAGGTTTGACTTTGTTTTTTAAAATTCAAACACAATCTTTGAATGCAAAACAGATTCAGTTTTTTTTACTTCTAACAATTTCTGAGTTTTTATTAACTGTAATATTTTAAATTTTTTCCAACAGAAAAAATAACAATTACTAAACTCAATCAAACAAATTTAACAAACAATTAAAATAAATTTGGTAGATTGCCATCTTTAAATTTTAGAAACAAACATTCAAATTTTAGAAATAAACAATCAACCTGTTTTTTGGTAAATTTAAAACATTGAATGATTGAAATTAACCATTCAATAATTTTTTTTAAACATTAATTTGTAGTTTTTTGGTTTATAAATTTAACATTTTAGTTAATTATTATTTTTTTTGATACTTTTAGCAATGTTTGACTTCTTTAACCACCTTACTTATTTGACACGGTTTGACTTTTTTTAGTCAATAGATACTAACAAACAATAAATTATATTTAAAAAATATACCTATACAACTTAAAAATCTACGGATTATATATGTTTAAGTTTATTTTAGGTATATTGAAATTTTTACATTTTATACCTATACATTTTAAAAATCGTCTATAATTTAAATAAAAAAATTCAAATTTTTAATTATAGCAACATTTTAATCTAAATTAATTATAGCAACATTTTAAGCTAAATTAATTTTGATTTCCATTTTATATTACTTGTGTTTTTTCATTTAACTTATGGTTTTTTTTAAGGTAATGACAAATGAACACTGTTATCTAATATATCTAACGGTAAACGAATTTCATATATTTTACATCTTTATTTATATGCTAATGGTATTATGCAATTAATTTATTTTTCTTCACAGTTCTCTCGAATGAAGAAAAAAATAAGAATGCGGTCGAGTGTCGCAAATTTAGAAAATTACAACTAGATGCCAAGAGATGCAAGGTCAATAATCCTACAAATGATGGAATACAAAATGTACCACCAAGTGGAGTATTTAACTGCGACTCCATTGAATCTTCACACCGTTTCATTGTGTCTAAAGATGTGGTGTATAAAGAAATATTTAGTGATATTTGAATACAATGTGTATTGGTTTCTTTTAAATCTTCATAAAATATTTCTGCTACATTTTTTTATATGTTTTACCCCTCAAAATAATTGTACGTTGGTGAACCGCGTGTAACGCGGGCAAAGATCTAGTTAAATTAATATATGGTATGAGGGTATATAGGTAAAAACACTTTATTTATATTAAAACATAAAGTTAAAACACTTTTTTATATAAGTTTTGTGTTTTTAATGACCGTTTATAATATTGTGTTTTATGTGTATTATATCTGGTTAACATGAGTTTAACTTGAGTTTAAAACACAACTGTTTTATATTAGAAGTTAACAAGAGTTTAAAACACAATAGGTTAAATGGGTGTTATAAAGAAATGATTTTGATAATATATGAAGGTTATACCCATGACCTCTTGGTCTAGTGGTATGGTGTCTCCCCTTACAAATATGAAGTTGTGGGTTCAAATCCTTGCAAATGCAAGGTTAGATGGTAATAAAGTGGTATAAAATTTGTCGTTCAAAAAAAATATATGAAGGTTATATACTTGATTTGTTAGAGACTAGGAACGTCATTACTTTTGTCATTTTCCACATGTATTAATTACTGAAAACTGAAAATAATATTAGTTCAGCCATTCTTTGTCACTTTCAGCAGGTATTAATCACTGAAAGTATTTTTATTGATACCTTTTGTTATGTTTAGACTAATTCGTGTTGAAAATATTCCTTAATATTATTCAGTTTTATATCCGTTATTGTTATATTTTTGGGTTCTAATATGTTTGTTATTGTTCTTGTCACATGTAATGGAATAATGGACTCTATATGGACTTGCTGAGATAAATGAATTGTGGAGCTAAAAGGGCCGATAGCAGATGGGCTTGTAGCGGGTAGCAGATAATCAGATAATCGTAGCTGGGCCTAGGATGTGTTGCACTTATGCTGGACTCATTATAAGATTCATGGGCTACATCCCTATATCAGCCCATTCACCTTTGTTGAACATTCCAAAGACCATTATATAAACGTCTCATATCTGGCATTTGGATTAGTTTTTTAGAAAAACAACACCTAATCACTTAACCTCTCTAAAAAGATATCTCTCGTCTCTTTTGTTTAGACGATTAGGGTTAGGTCTCAGATTATTGGTGTGTCTGTGATTCTTGGTGTCCTGGTCATTGTCTAGTTTTTTATTTTTCACGTTGATCTTGTGTGAGAGAGGTGTTTTGTAGTGAGGTTTTATTTTGTAATCGTTCTTTAGGGTTTGTACAACTTTAAGGGTCGGATGTTTTGAATAAACGTTTCTGAATTTGTTTGTTGAACCATTAAATTTGACATGGTATCAGAGCCATGCTCTCAATTTATCGTCTTCCGCGCGTTTAGATGTTCTGATTGTCTATTTGCTAGAGTTTCTTGTCATTCAGTAATAGTCGTCGGTCAAGTGTAGCGGCAACGTCGAGGGAGAAGTTAGATCAGATTACAGTTGGTAAAAATTGTACCATTGTAAGTCAGATCTGGTTCGAGCCCTTAGTTGTCTTGTTATCGCTGCAGTCCGAATCTGATATCAAGAATTCATGTCGTTGGATTATGGTTTGAAGTTGTGTGACGATTTGGGTCCGATTGATGTCTACGGTTTTAGGCCTGATTTGACCTGTGTTGGTTGAATTGTCTTCCTGGTGATTTATTTTGTATGTTTGTACTGGTCGTGGTCTTATTGATAAATCTGCATGTGACCTTTGATTCAAACCTTGGTGTTGTTATTCCTGTCCGGCCTATGAGACTCTTGATGGTGTCTTCGTCATTTAATTATTGTGGAATCTGGCTCAAACCCTAAGTGAAGGTCTGTGTTTAGAACTGTCTTGCTACCTATTGCACTTCATCACTCTGTAGTTTAAGGGTTTGGCTCAAGTACGTTGATTCTTGGTATTTCCGCCGCGGTTCTTGATCATAGTGCTGGAACTTGAAGATCTTTGTTACCCTAAGGAATCTGTTCTTGTCACTCTGAGGATCTCTAGAACTGTTTGGCTGCTGGACTTACTTTGTAAGTCTTCCCTCTTTAACTCTGTTTTACATTTTTCATGATTATCCTTATTGTTAGGTATATTATGACTAGGTTCGTTGGAGCTATTTATGGCATCTCATCTGATTATATATGTTCTTTCTTGGTTGATCAAATCTTCTTGTTTAAGGTTTTTTTTTGTACTGATAAATTGAATTGTCTATGTTCGTATTTCTAGCACTTTGTTATGTGCTTGTGTCGTTTGATCCTGCTGAGGTGAAGTACTTTGAATCTTGTCCATGGCTGGAGTATCTATTGTCTTTTGAGTCTTTTGTTGCATGGTTTATCTTTTTTGGTTTTGGTCCGTTATTAAAAATCTTATAATTTGAAAATAAAGATTTAAGGCTACTGATGTGGTTTATTTGGCCTATAGCTTTTCTTCCCAGTTCCAAGTTTTTGTTCTCATTATTGGTTGCTAACATCAATAGTTTTGTAATCTTAATGGCCAATATTGTACTATTGAGTATTGGTCTGAAACATTGTGGCTGGGAGTTGTTTATTGACTGCAAAATTTGTGTACTCATTAAAATGTCTTTTGTTCATGTTTTGTTGTTCTAGAATTTTGTTCATGTATGCAGCGTGATTACTAAAATCTTTATTTTAATTGTTCAAATCAAGCATCTGAGCTTCTTATATATATCAAGTCTGGTTGTGCTTATTGGCTTTGTTAATTTGGAGTCAACCTCATTAATTTTAATCACGATGTTAAATCTATTTCTAAAAGCAAAATATTTTATAAAACATAGTTGGAAAAATGAGACATTTAAGTTTTCATATTTAAAAAAAAAAAAAAAAAAAAAAAAAAAAAAAAAAAAAAAAAAAAAAGTGTCAAAATCTTCTCAATTGAAAGAGTGGTTTTGAAGTGAAGCTTTGATTCCCGTTTGTTGGTTTGGTGGTTATGATTTGTAGCATTCCTTCCTGATTAAGTTGGACGCCTCGTTTGCATGTTCTGGTATGATAATCTGGTCAGCAAGTTCTGTGTGTTACTCTTATTTTTTCAAGACCGGTTTCATGGTGTGAGTCTAGTTGATTGGTCATCAATATTGTTCGAGTTAGATCGAGTTGTTCATATGTTTAGGAGGAGTTGTTGATCATCATGTTGTTTGTTTATCTAGAATCATGGTTACTATATTTTAATCTTGCTGCTTATGTTTGTCTTCAAGTTCTTTGGTTTTTCTTGGGAATTCTAAGTATCTTGATTTTATTGAGGGTCTTCGATGTTGTTCCTCTTATGAGAAATTTTCATGGTCTAGCATTTTTGTGGTCATTGTAGATCAAGTGATTATGCGATCTTGTATTCTTTTGTCAAAAGATTAATTTTGTTAAGGGTTTGTTTATGGTCATTCGAACCATGTATTTCATATATCTGGTCCTGAATATGGTTACAACTTTGTGTTGTTTTCTTTTTAGTGAAGTTTGTTTCTGGGTATTTGAACGTGTATTGTCAAGACTGTTCTTGTGATTCCCTGTTTCTCATATGTCAAATACATGAGTTAGGGTTGTTGTCTTGATCGTATTTTTGTTGAGATCATTTCTTTAATGGTTCTCCATAGTTCATAGTTGATATGTTTTTTCATCAACTTTGTATTTTGTGGTTTTTTGTGTAAATCACTTGGTTATTTTAGTATATTTCTATTCGATCGTTAGTTTCATACATGGTTGAATATCTTTTTTTTTGACAGCCTTGTATGTTTCTCGTATGAGATGTGTTCTGATTGCAAATTGTGATATTTTGTGTTGTTTGGCTGTGTCTTATGTCTTGTCTAGATCATGTTGGTTCTTGTTGTTATCGGTCTAGCTTGTGTCTTGAATCTTGTGATTCAGTATTTGTTGTGAGGTTGTAAAAGTTTTTGCTTCATTCAAATTAGTCTTTATGTTCTTTACAAAATCTCTTTTGATATATAGATTTTGTTAAGTTGTAAAAGTTTTTGATGAAGTCAAATTAGTCTTTAGGTTCCTCATAAGTCTTGTTTTTTTTTTCAGACATGGTTCTGAAGTTCTAAAAATCGTGTGATTTTTCATTGTTTTTGAATCGTGTGATTCAAAGTTTTCAGACATTGTTTTGAGCCTTATAGAGTCTTGTGACTCTGTGCGTTATCAGATATGTTTCTGTTTTGTTTTCTGTCTTAATCAGAATATATTTTCTGGTTGTGTTTGTATACTCTGGGGTTACCAAAAGATGTTATATTCCCAATGGTGTATTTTTTGTTGTGGATCTATAATGCACAGTAAAAAAGACATGTCTATGTTATTGGTCTTTTAATGATTTGTAACCAAAGTATTGTCAAATAAACAGTGGTGCAACTGTGTTGGTATTGTTTAAATGTTTTTGAAAGAATCTTAAAAGGAATGTGTTAAAGATATGTAGATATGGTGGTATCGGTCATGTGACTTTTTATTGTCATCAGATATGTGTCTCATTTTTCTTGCAATTTTATGATTATGTGTTATTTGAATATATCGTATAATTGTTCTCTTGTGTGGTTATTACGATATTTGACGACGTGCCTGGTGCCATTCTTTGAGTTTCTCAGCTGTCAATGTTGAATTTAAAGTTCAGAGTTTGGAAATGCATTTGTGTAAGATGTCTTTGTTGAAGCCAACTTATCTTCATATTTGATGTAAATTCAAACGAACATTGTTGTTCTTGTCCTCTATACATGGAAGTTGTGGTCGATTTTTAAACAAAAAATAATTTTGTGTATTGCATCTTGAAAGGCGTGAGTGATTTGTAGCTGTATGTTTCTTCTATTTTGTCAGCATCACTATTTTTTCTTTTATGATCGTTTTGCCTTCAATTTTTTTTTTATTGAGAGATTTAGTTTTTTGTATTGCATTAAAATTTTCTTTGCAAAATGATTTTCTTTGTTTTTTTAAGTTTTCATTGTTTATTATTCTTGTATATTTGGTAATCGGGTTGATGCTTGCTGTTGCTATGAGACTAAAATGTTCCATTTATATTAATATTTTTGAATAACAAACATCTTTGTTTTTTGTATTTTATATCAAACTTTGTTTCATTGTGTTCTAAAGTGATTACAAAGTTCTTAAGTTTTTCCCAAGAAAGAATTGCACTAAAGTGTTCGTAAGGAAATATCTTAGTAGAGAACTCACCTGTTTTTCATAAAAGTTTTTTTTTGCGATTGTGAGTAAAAAGTTGATTCAAAGGATCAACTAGTATGGTTTTCTTACAAAAATTATTTCATGGTAAATTAGCAAAAAACTTGTTTGCTATGTTTGCTTATTGGGTTGAAAGGGAAATGCTTGAGATGTATGTAAACTTCCAATTCAATATCACATTAATGAGTCTGAAAATATAATGATGATCTAAACTGGAGCTTACCGCCAAGTGCTTCAAGATCTTGAGGAAAATAGAATGTGACATGTTGAAATAACTTTACCTCCTATTTCGTTAATGCGTGACAATAGATTTGCTCTGTTTCTATTGAAGTTGACATTTTTCCCTGGAAAAATTTTCATCTAGTGTTATTAAAACTGTTGCACTAGATTCTGCAAAAACTTGTTTACTAAAGGATTTTTTCAACATCATGATGAGATGTTCGGATATTAAACTGAGGGGGGATGTTGAAAATATTCCTTAATATTATTCAGTTTTATATCCGTTATTGTTATATTTTTGGGTTCTAATATGTTTGTTATTGTTCTTGTCACATGTAATGGAATAATGGACTCTATATGGACTTGCTGAGATAAATGAATTGTGGAGCTAAAAGGGCCGATAGCAGATGGGCTTGTAGCGGGTAGCAGATAATCAGATAATCGTAGCTGGGCCTAGGATGTGTTGCACTTATGCTGGACTCATTATAAGATTCATGGGCTACATCCCTATATCAGCCCATTCACCTTTGTTGAACATTCCAAAGACCATTATATAAACGTCTCATATCTGGCATTTGGATTAGTTTTTTAGAAAAACAACACCTAATCACTTAACCTCTCTAAAAAGATATCTCTCGTCTCTTTTGTTTAGACGATTAGGGTTAGGTCTCAGATTATTGGTGTGTCTGTGATTCTTGGTGTCCTGGTCATTGTCTAGTTTTTTATTTTTCACGTTGATCTTGTGTGAGAGAGGTGTTTTGTAGTGAGGTTTTATTTTGTAATCGTTCTTTAGGGTTTGTACAACTTTAAGGGTCGGATGTTTTGAATAAACGTTTCTGAATTTGTTTGTTGAACCATTAAATTTGACAATTCGACGTTGGATAAGTTTGACGTTAGAAAAGAAACTTACCACCAATGACTACGTTCAGTTCATAGAATACTTGAACAAAATAAAATTGTCTTTTGTTCCTCATTCTATATATATAATTAAAAGCTGTCGACTCTTAGGAATAGTTATTATAAATTTGTGGAAGGCTAGGAACGATAAGATCTTCAAGAATGAAAGGCGGAACGTGGTGGAAATCATCGCGGATATCAAAGCGTTAAGTTTTCTTTGGTTTTCTACTCGTTGTAATAAGGTTTCGGTAGATTGGAAGGATTGGCAGTCCTTTAACTTTGATGTGATGTAATTTTGGTTTGGGGGTCTCCGTCTTGGAGTTTCCCCTTGGTTTGTTTTTGTTTAATGAAATCTGCCTTTCAAAAAAAAAAGTTATTATAAATTTGTGAAGTGATTTCTACCTATGGTCAAACTTGACGTATATATAACAATAAAAGTTCTTCTATCAGTGACATCATGTATGATCTATATATTATTTTAGAAAGGCAAGTGTGAGAAGAAAAATACCAGTAAAAGTGTAAAACCACATATCTTTGAACTAATTAATATTATTTTAAAAATATTTCTTTTATCAAAACTACCAATGAGAATTAATTACCCCGGCCGACCCATCCCTTCGGTCCAAGTCACAACCTTAAGGTCAATACCGCTATCCAATTGTTTGTCCATTAATTTGTTATTTTTTTTTTTTTTATCATCACTCTATGTGGATTTATAATGGTGGTGGTGGTAGTGTAGTGCTCCGTACGACCGTGGTTGCCGTGGCGTTAGCAGCAACAAGGCTACGTCCAACAATATCTGTTGTAAGAGTTGTAACTTTTATTACCATTGTGAATGATAATGTGGATGGAAGAACATATAATGAGGTGTTGATAGTGAATGATGTTGGTATTTTGTATATAAAATGTATTAATGTGGATGGTGTTGATAGTGAATGAGGGTGCACGGAATGTAGAGAGGAAGTTAGTCACAACTAGGTGTGGCAAGTCCATTCGTTGGCTCGCGACAGCTTCTTGGTGAAAGCTAATGTGAAAAGTGTGCCATGGGAGGCAATCACTCCATCCACCCTAAGGATAACCTTATTTTAAGAGGCTTTACAAGCCGAAGAGCTGCACTCGAATACCTATGTTAATAAAGATATGTGATAAACAAAATCATGTATTTTGAAAGGAGCATGATTATTGGAAGGTTTAGATAGTTATTAACCTTAGAGCACCCAAAATGGTTAACCTGCCACATAAGCATGTCACGTCATTTAAAACCACAACCATTTCAAACATTCTTTTTTGCTACAACAATAAACAATTCCAAACGTGGTGAGCGGCCACGCCCTAAACGGTTCCATAAACTACGTATGGTTTTATTATATAATTTTGTAAACATAACCTATCATCCTTTCATGTTGCTACAATTTCCATTGTCTAATGGTTTTAGAGTTTCTACTACACACAGAAACTAGAGTGTAAGTGATTCCATTTGTGGGTGTTTTGTTTCTAACAAAACTGGTCGGTCATTTTAAGTATAATTATTAGGACATGATACGCGCATGTTGGTTGGTTAGAATGTGAACAAAGGAATATATCATGGCGTCGATTGTGAATCATGTTGCTATAATTTGTATTACAAAAGAAATATTGAATTTATGTTTTTATAGGTATGTTAAAAATTAATACATGCTACAAAAAGTTAAGAAATATCAATAGAATGTTATTTATTTCGTACAAATAAAGATAAACTTCTATTAAAAGTTAAAAATGCTTTAGAGGAGAGTTGCACACGAATAACTTTGTTAATAAGGACCTGTGATAAACATAATAAAAAATAAAATATTTTGAGAGAGCATAATTTTTAATTAATACGTAACCTTAATTACATCACCATGACATAATCAGATTCAAATAATTGATGTAGAAAATTGAGTAAATATATTTAGGCTACATGGTGTGCTTCCCTTGTCCACATTACTATCATGTCACCCTCTCCTTTTCCTTCCCCATTCCATTTTTGCATTTTTTTATTTAATGTGTATTATATTTTACTTAATATTTTTTCATTAAAAAAAACTACATAAAAAAACAAAACTACATTAAAAAAAAAACCGTAACTACATAAAAAAAAAAAAAAAAACCTAAGGCATACTTTCTGCTAGCCACTTCGACGCAATCTTGTCTTTCATTTTCTCCGACCATATGGTCTCGATCCGAAAGGCCCTCGACACTCCTCATCATGATATTAAAGTCTTCTGAATCCTGCCGAGAAACATTCAATTCGAGCCGTTTCATTTCCAACAGTAGCCTCTCTATATCTCTACTCGCGGCTTCTTCCTATTCTTTCTCTCTTTGTTTGTAGCTTTCCGTTTGCACTTACTTAAATTCGTTGAAGTATTTTATCAATAAATCAAATTTCGTTCCTTCCTTTTCCTTGGAATCCGACGCCGTCGCCTTTCTCTTTGAACTCGATGCCGCTTTTTTGGCGCGGTCCCTTCCAATCGGTCGCTCTGATTCGGGAGTTGGAGCTTCGTCTTCGAACTCAGGGTCGTCGTTTATGTTGATAGAGCCACTTGCAGTATAACATACAGATGCGCACGTTTTCGATCTTTTGGCTTGTGATAGCTCATTAGGTACCACTTTCCACTTTTCACATCTACTAAAAAATTCATACGACTTCTTGTACCCCCACGACCCATGCTTCTTGGCGTATTTCTCAAGAGCGGATGTCAAAACATACTCGTCACCCGCACTACTTGGACGATGGTTCCAAGCATTTTGATAAAACCCCCAAATAATTGGCATTTTGCCATCGATACGGTTCGCGTTGCATTAACTTGAAAAACTTCATACCAACTTGGTTTCAAAAACCATCCTTTTTCCGATTTGTACATAGACATAATATATAATCAAATGTAGCAAAATTAATATATAAAGAACGTATGCAAAAAACATTTATTTAATAAATTTTTACTTAGTATCAAATCAAACAAAGCATTCACCCAAGCTCGTGTTAGGGCCTCTAACTCAACGGGAGTCCAAGGAATGTTTTCTGCCTTCACACTAGAGCCTTCCTCGTGTGTTTGTATTTTTTTTTTTTTTTTACTTTTTGGCGGTTTTTGTTTGGGGTTACATCGAAATATGGTGGGGGTGGTGTTCATCGTCGGTGAAGGGGGCCACGTAGGCTCACCATTCCCCTCCACCGACTCACACCACACCACACAAACTTATTAGGGTTGGCTAAATGCACTGACTTTTATAATTTACACCCTCTTCTTAGTTTTAAAGTTTTCAAATTCCACCTTTATAACAATTCTTATATTTAGTTTTAAAATTTTTACACGTTTTCCTTTGTTATATATCTTCGTTTTTAACGACCAACATTTTAATTTCTTTATACTAATATATATTTTTTTAACAGTTAATTTCTTCCTCTATTTTTTTACATCACCTTTTAAATATATCCTTTTTTTTCCTCTTATGAGATTTGAACTTCCAATCTATTTTTTCAAACCCCAACATCTTTACCAGCACTTCAGCCTCATCTTTGTAAAATTTAATAAATATAGTTACATTACAATTAATTCTATATATATATATATTAAACCATCCGATCAAATGAACAGTAAGTGGCACAGGTTGTATTTATCTGATCTAGGGAGGGTATTTTCATCATTTTGAAGTCTCCTTCGTTTCTTCCACCATCTCAAGTAACATCAACCTACTATTAATATTCAAAATGTATTTCTCAATTGGTTGATCATTACAAGAGTGTACAGGGGTTTAAATAATGAGCAATCCCTACAAACATGTCTCTATACAAGTCAATGTAATTAATCCTAATTGATACACAATAATGATGATTGGTTGACACAATAATGATGATTGGCTTTACAAAAGCATCGAGAATATTCGGTAATAAAGATGGTTGACTAATACTCCCCCGCAGTCGAAACGGTAGTGGAACGGACGCAGAGACTGGACTTGAAGCGGTTAAACAGTTGTTTTGGTAGTCCCTTTGTGAATATGTCTGCATATTGATAGTCAGCCGGTATGTGTAAAACTCGAATATCGCCGATGCGAACTTTTTCACGAACAAAATGAATATCAATCTCCACGTGTTTGGTCCGTTGATGTTGAACTGGGTTATCAGAAAGGTAGACTGCTGATACATTGTCACAAAAGATGATGGAGGCATCACGAATGGGAATGTGAAGCTCGCATAACAAGTTTCGAACCCAGCTTGTTTCGGCAGCAGTGTTGGCAACACCGCGATATTCGGCTTCAGCGCTTGACCTTGAGACTGTGTGTTGTCGTTTAGACGACCATGAAATAAGATTATCACCAAGAAACACACAATAGCCTGAAGTAGATCGACGAGAATCTGGACAACCACCCCAGTCGGCATCAGAGTAGGCAGTAAGTTTAATGGAGGTGGAGGGCCGAATATGGAGAACATGATCCAAGGTCCCCTTTAAGTAACGAAGTATCCGTTTGAGATATTGAAAGTGTGGTTCACGAGGGGCATGCATAAAAAGGCAGACTTGCTGAACCGCATAGGATATGTCAGGACGTGTGAAGGTGAGGTACTGTAATGCCCCTGCCAAACTGCGATATAGAGAGCCGTCCGAAAGAGCAAGGCCGCGTTCAGCACTAAGTTTTGAGTCCGTGTCACATGGTGTGCTACAAGGTTTGCATTGAGACATGTTGGCACGTGATAAAATATCTTTGATGTAGGCTTCTTGAGAAAGACGGAGACCCTCCTTCGTGCGAGTGACATGGATGCCCAAAAAATGATGAAGATCTCCCAAGTCTGTCATTGCAAATTCTGTGGAAAGAGTCTTGATTATCTGTTTAAGAAAAGAAGTGTCTGAAGCGGTTAAAATAATATCATCCACATATAAGAGTAAATAAGCAACACGCCCTTCTCGTTTGTAAACAAAAAGTGATGAATCGCATGTCGTGCTTTGAAAACCGCATTTAGTGATGAAGGATGCGAACCGATGATACCATGCCCGAGGTGCCTGCTTTAAACCATAAAGAGATTTCTGCAATTTACAAACAAAATTGGGATAATTTTTGTCAACAAAGCCCGGCGGTTGGTGCATATAAACAGTTTCATTAAGGTCTCCGTGTAGGAAAGCATTTTTCACATCAAGTTGACGGATGGACCACTGTTTGGATACGGCAATGCTAAGTACAGTGCGTATAGTAGTAGGTTTGACTACCGGGCTAAATGTCTCGAAGCAGTCTATGCCCGGTTGCTGTGATTTTCCATTGACTACTAAACGTGCTTTATATCTTTGTAAAGTACCGTTAGCATGAAATTTATGGCGAAAAAGCCACATACACCGTATAATATGCGCATCAGAAGGTCTAGGTACCAACTTCCATGTTTTATTTTCTATTAAAGCCCTATGTTCATCGTTCATGGCTTGTGCCCAATTTGGATCAGTTAATGCAGTTATGTGAGATTTTGGTATGGGTGAGATGGAGGGGTTGCTAGTGGTGTGAAGGTTCATGGGGGCTTTCGGTTTGGTGATACCGGCCTTAAGGCGAGTGGTCATGCCATGGGTGTTAGTGGTGGGTGCGGGTGTAGGGTGTACGAAGGGAGGCGGGTGTGTAGCAGTTTGGTGAGATGTGGTTGAGTCGTTTTGTTGGTGGGTAGTGGGAGTGGGAAGTGATTGTTGTGGAGATTGGGCCGTAGGTGATGAGGGATTATGGGCCGGGGTGTATGAAGGTGAGGGATGGGCCGAGGGGGGTTGAGGTTGTTGGGCCGGATTTTGTGAAGGTGTGTGGTGGGCCGATTGAGTGGTAGTGGGGGAATGTGGGTCAGGAGCTGTTGGTGTGAATGTAGACGGGTGAGTGAAGATCGTGTTTGTCAAGTCAGTTTCAAAGGGTGAGTAGTCACGGGGTTGAGGTGTTTGGGAAAAGGGGAAAGCGGATTCATTAAACGTTACATGACGAGAGAAGGTAGTTTTACCCGTAGCCAAGTCAAGACAACGATAGCCGCGGTAGTCGGCTGGGTAGCCAAGAAAGACACATGGGGCGGAACGGTGGGTGAGTTTGTTGGGTCGGGTGGCTGAGTGATTTGGGAAGCAAAGGCATCCAAAGACGCGAAGGTGGTCGTAGGTGGGGTGGCGAAGGTAAAGAGCAGCGGTGGGGGTGTGGTGATTTAAAATTTTTGATGGTAGGATGTTGTGGAGGTAAACAGCAGTGTGCACAGATTCAACCCAGTAGGTTGTAGGAACAGATGCATGGGTTAAGAGGGAAAGCATGATTTCGTTGAGGCGGCGGATCATACGTTCCGCTTTCCCGTTTTGCTGTGAGGTGTGAGGACAAGAGAAACGAAATTGCAAACCATGGGTGGATGCAAAGTCTTTAAATTGATGGTTATCAAATTCGCCTCCATTGTCACATTGTAATGATTTAATTGGAAGGTGGAATTGTGTTTTTATGTAAGTGTAAAACTTGATGAAGCGGGCAACGGTTTCAGATTTGTAGCGTAGGGGAAACACCCATGTGTAATTGGTGAAATCATCAATTATGACCAAATAATATTTGTACCCGCTATGTGAGACCACGGGTGATGTCCACAAATCACAATGCACAATGTCAAAAGGTAAAATTGTGGAAGAGGTGGATAAATTAAATGGCAAGCGTTTATGTTTAGCAAGTTGACAAGAATTGCAAAAAAAACGACTAGTCTTATTACAAGGAATAATTTTATTTGAAGCAAGAAAATCAATAGTGGAGACGCCTGGATGACCAAGACGCTCATGCCAAGATTCAGGGGCAAAAGCAGCAAAAACTGTTGAAGGGACTGGAGATGGGGCAGTGACAGGATAGAGGGGGCCATCACTGTCGTGGCGGCTCAGGTGCTTCCCAGTCTTGAGGTCCTTCACAGTAAAACCAAATGGGTCAAATTCAACAGAAAGAGAATTGTCGGTTGTAAATTTTCGAACAGAAACAAGGTTTTTAATAACGTTTGGTGCATAAAGCACATTTTTAAGGACAAGGTTGTTTTGGGAATTTGGGAAAATTGCATTTCCCGATCCAAGGATGGGCATTTTTTGGCCATTACCGACTAATATGGATTTAATAGAAGTAAAAGTGGGAGAGTTAGTACATATACCTTCCTCGTCGCTCAGATGATCCGAGGCACCAGTATCCATATTCCAGTTTGGATCGTCCACATCCATACCCAAAGCTTGAAAGGCTTGCCCAATGTCAGTGGGCTCAAGGGGATCAAAATCAGTCACATGGGCTTGTGGTGCAGTCCGAGAGCTTTGTTGCTTGGTATTTCCAGATTGCCGAGAGGAGTTATGATTTGACCAAGAGCCTTGTTGCCATGGAGAAGCCCAGCCCGCTTGAGTTGGGTAGGGACAAGGGGGCGGGGCCCAATTGTAGGGTGACCCATTGTGAGCAGCCCACCAAGGAGGGTAGGCCCAATTGTGAGAACCGGCCCAAGGTGAAGGTGTCCGATTGTTGTTGGGCCTAGAGTTGTTTGGGCGGTTGTTATAATTATTATTATTATTGGCATTAGACCTTGGGCCCCTTGAGTCAGAATTGTTCACAGTTGAGGCATTTGAGTGCCATGGAGCATTATAAGTATTATTATTAGAGTTCCAGTGCGTCCGATTATCATTGGTCCGGCGTGTATTGAATCTAGGCGGGCCGCGGTTGTCAGCATTCCGACGATCTGATCGGGAGTCAGCAGCAGCAGCAGAGTCTTTAACAGCGGCGGCAACAACTGGATCAGTTTGACGAGCTTTATGACGGCGTTCTTCGGCATCAAGGAGATTTATGGCATCTTCCCATGGTGGAAGATCTTTGTGAAGTTGGGCAGCAACAACATCAAACTCGGAAGGAAGACCACTAACCAGTTGAATAATAAGACGTTGCTCGGTGACGGGCTGATCGACATCGGCGAGTTGATTTGCAATCTCGCGCAATTTTTGACAATATTCTTGAAGGGAGGGCATGGATTTGAGAGTTAAATTGGTGAAGGCTTTCTCTAGTGCGGCAGCGCGTGGGCCTTTATTGTTGTGAAACTGCTTCTTTAATCGACACCACGCACCGTAGGCGGTGGTTTCGGTGTCTAAGATGAAGTCAAGATAATATTCAGAAACTGTGCAGTATATCCACTGCATAACAATCGCGTCAATTTCCATCCATTGCTCGTAGTTTGGATCGTCCTTTTCCGGTGGAGGCGTACCATCCACGTGGTCAAGAACTTTATACCCACGAGCATTCAATAAGAACAGTTTTACCCAAGTTGAGTAAGTGACCTTGGTTCCGTCTAAGGTGCGGACTTTATTTTGTATGTTGGTGACGGTGTAAACCGGGTGTAAGTTTGAAGGTTTGCCGGCTGAGGCGGCCGCGGGATCAGTGTTTTTATCAGCCATAGGATTGGTGTGAGAAAGAAAATGAGGGGTATTGTTGATAAAGACCGAAGCCTGTGAATGAGGATGAAGACCGAAGTCTTTGTTTTAAATATTTGTGAATTGGCCGTAGCCTAAAAAAGAAAATTGGTGTTAGGTTGAAGGTACAGAGATTAGCTCTGATACCATATTAATATTCAAAATGTATTTCTCAATTGGTTGATCATTACAAGAGTGTACAGGGGTTTAAATAATGAGCAATCCCTACAAACATGTCTCTATACAAGTCAATGTAATTAATCCTAATTGATACACAATAATGATGATTGGTTGACACAATAATGATGATTGGCTTTACAAAAGCATCGAGAATATTCGGTAATAAAGATGGTTGACTAATACCTACCACCCCCATCTTCTTCTCTATTCCTCTTTGCAATCATCATCATCACATTTTCTTCCTCTATTTTTCTTTGAGCCCGTTTTCCTCCTCTCTACGGCTATTAGGTTATACATACTATTTGTTTTTTCCAACTTTGTTGTCTTTTCTTTACAAAAATGCTTATTGGCTTTGCTATTTTGGTGAGATAATAATGGAGATTACCTTTTGGAACTATTTTGTTATTTTATATATATAGAAATTTATGTTGGTTTTGTTTGGAATAGTGTTGATCTTTGTATCATAAACATTGAAGCTGTAGTTCACAAACTTTCATTGTTTGAATTTGTTTACTAATTATCCTATATATTGAATTGTGTAGTTTATATGAATTTGCAACTTGCTTTTGACTTTGAGCTGTCAAACGATAATTTAGTGGCCGCGTACAATTTATGATCGACACTTTGTGCATTTCGTAATGCAACTTTTGTGTTGTATTTCCAGTTAAGCGTTTATTTTCCATTCCTTGTTAATTGTTTTTGGATATTCATTCCTTATATTCGTTTCATTACCAAATTTTTTTTCAAGCACATCTAAGGTTGTACAACCCCATTTGCCACATCACATAATGAATACAAAAACTAACCATGCCTTTCGCGCAACGCGCGAAGTTGAAAGACCCTAGTTACATTTAATGTACTTGCCTATGATTTCTTTTTCTATTATTATATATTAATATTAATATCAAATAAAAATATTATTATTATGAAAATAGATATAATATACTATATATATATATATATATGGGAGGGTTATCTTGAGAACGCTAAATATAGCGAGTACCGTGAGAACAAGTGAGAAAACTGATCAAAATCATTTTTTTTAATACAAACCTAATTATAATTAAAATATAACAATAACAAATGAGTTTTCTTTCTAAATATTTCATTTTTTCTTGCAAAAACACTTTTAAATTAATTTTTTACACATGTGTAAATGAAACAGTTTATACATGTATAAACACTAAATTTACACATGTGTAAAAACAATTTATTTTCATATATGTTTGCATTTTTACGCGTAAATTGCGTTTTTGAGATTGTATTTTAGTAATAAAGATAAGTGTAAAAAGAAATTTTGAATTTAAATGGTTTTAGATGCCGTTCTCGCGGTTCGCATGAAATATATGTGTTCTCAAATTAATTTTTCCCGATATATATATATATATATATAGGGAAGAGATAAAATGAAAACCCTATTGAGTTGAGAAAACTTTTGAAAACCCATGTAAAAATCCATTATTTTTTTTTTGAAAAAAAAAATAACCAATGTAAAATACATGTTTTTAAGCATTTTTGGAAAAAAAAATAACAAAAGCGCCGATGGGATTTTTTTAAAAAAAATAAACAAAGTTGCTAAAAAACATATGTTTTCAGCTATTTGCCTATGTTTTTAGCAACTTTGTTTATTTAAAAAAAAATCTCATCGGCGCTTTTGTTATTTTTATTTTTTTGGCCCAAAACGCTTACAAACATGTATTTTACATTTTTATTTTTTTCAATGAAATTTTTTTACATGGGTTTTCGAAGGATTTCTCAACTCAAGCGGGTTTTCATTTTATACTTGACCTTATATATATATATATATATATATATATATAGGGGAAAGTTAATTTGAGAACATCTATATTTCGTGTGAACCGTGAGAACGACATCTAAAACCATTCAAATTCAAAATTTCTTTTTACACTTGTCTTTATTATTAAAATACAATCCCAAAAACACAACTTACGCGTAAAAATTCAAACGTATACGAAAATAATTTGTTTTTACACATGTGTAAATTTACTGTTTATACATGTGTAAACTGCTTCATTTACACATGTGTAAAAAGTTAATTTGAAAGTGTTTTTGCAAGAAAAGATGAATTATTTGGAAAGAAAATTCATCTATTAATGTTGTATTTTGATTATAATGAGGCTTGTATTAAAAAATTTTGATTTTGATTGATTTTTTTACTTGTTCTCACGGTTCTCACGATATTTAGCGTTCTCAAGATAACCCTCCCCTATATATATATAGGCTAAGTATCCACAAAAAACCCTCTAAAACGAAGAAACTCGGTAAACTCTAACTTCCCGAGCTTTTTATCATCTGAAAAAATTAGGGTATGTAATATACATGATTTTAAGAGTTTTGAGCCAAAAAATCAAAAAAGCGCCGAGTGGATATTTTTAAAAAAAATAAATAAGTTTTTTTTTGTGTTACGTATGTTACACAAAAACAGACATGTTACATATGTAACACAAAAAACTAATTTATTTTTTTTAAAATATCCAATCGGCGCTTTTTTGTTTTTTTTGGCTCAAAACTCTTAAAAACATGTATATTACATACCCTAATTTTTTCAGATGATAAAAAGTTCGGGAAGTCAGAGTTTACCGAGTTTCTTCAATTTGAGTGGGTTTTTATTTAATCCTCCCCCTATATATATATATATGTAGAGGATTCTGTAGGAAAATTGGTTTGTGTGAGAAGTGTGAGAAGGATTAAGAATTGACATCTAGCCATCATGTTTTTGATTTTGGAATGATATTTTGGGTTGTTTTGGCTTGAAAAACACTTAACACAACAATATACAAAAATTTAAAACACAATCCAATGTATTATAGTCATTAAATTTAAATTACAGATAAACCACCCTAGTAATTACTTTAAAAACTCTACTTAAATGTTCTTGACATAGTGTTTAAGTTTCAAGCCTAAAAAATGCACTGTTTACGGTTATTAATTGTTATGTTTGGTGTTTTTCTAAGCAAAACAATCCAAAACATCATGAATGCGTCTAAAAAATGATGCATACATATCAATTTTTAATCCTTCTCACACTTCTCACACAAACCAATTTTCCTACATGAACCATACCCTATATATTTTGTATATATATATATAAGGGATGGTTATATTAAGAACGCTAGATATCGTGACAAGTAAAAAAATCAATCAATCAAAATCAAAATTTTTAATACAAACCTCATTATAATCAAAATACAACATTAATAAATGAATTTTCTTTCTATGTGTAAATGTTTGATTTTACACATGTTTAAATAGTAAATTTACACATGTCATCATCATCATCATCATACCCGGTTAATCCCACCTATAGCAAAGCTAAGGTAGGGTCTGAGGAGGGTAAGATGTAGACTGCCTTACCTCTACCCCTAAGAATAGAGAGGCTGCTTCCAGTGAGACCCCCGGCTCGATGTGGTTTGGTATCAAGCCTTGGACATAAGGCACAAAACACTTAGCAATCGGGACAAACCCGATCGGTGCATGTACCCCTTTGTCTTTTGGCTATCCACGCCACCACATGATGCATGATTAACCGTCCGCCGTTTTTAACGTTATTTTCACGAAATTAGTAAAATAACGTTAAAACTAGTGCAACTTTACTTTTGCCCCCCAAGGGCCACACATATATACATTATATGCGCACACCGTAAGTGGGGCGTAAATCATGCATAATATGATAATAGAAGACGAAGGAAAGACTACGTGTCAAAATTATATACCGGATGCCGCTCAGGAATTGCCGCAAGCGACAATGTCTCAAAGAATAATCAATGCGAATGACTTGCGTTCTAAGGATTTGGTCTAATATGCATCGTCGGTTCGGTATAGTGATTGAAATGGGCTTAAAAACATTACACCTCTTATTAATCAAATATTAATTTTTTAAATTTAAAAAGTAATAACAATAATTGTGTAGTGATTGAAATGGGCTTAAAAACATTACACCTCTTATTAATTCCAACCCTTTTCAAATTTCATGTGGAACCTACATGACATTACAAAATGATCAAGTGCAAAGCTTGAAATTAACCCACCTCTATATATAATCTGAAAATAGATTCAATTTAAAGAAAATACAAAATAAATGGTTTGATTGTATTTATTTTAAAATTTTAAGGGAAGAGTCAAACCAGTAAAAATTAGAAAACGGGGAGTGGATTTTAGCAATACCAATATTTATTTTATTATAAAGACCATATATATGTCGTAAGCTCACGCGTATACAAACTTACGTCACCATGCTTCATATATATATGAATATGAAGTATATATATGGTTTCCTTTGCGTTCAGTTTTCATACACAACACCCACAAAGTCTTCATCTTGTTCATATTATTCATCTCTCTCTCTCTCTCTCTCTCTCTCTCTCTCTCTCTCTCTCATTGTCTAAACATATGGCTGAGGTATTGGACAGCAGGATTCATATCTTGAATGATGATGGTGAAATCGTAAGCAAGCGCATGCAGTTAGAGCAATCTGAATCAAAAGAAGACCGGAAAGAGATATTTCAACCACTAGACGAATGGCTTCCGATCACTCAATCAAGAAGAGGGAATTCATGGACTGCTACATTCCTTTTGCTTTGCTCTGGAATCGGAATCCAAACACTCTCACTCCCAATCGCCTTCGTCTACCTAGGCTGGTAATATTCTCTTTATTCAAGATTCTAAGGTTTATTTATTTATTTATTTTTTAGCCGCAAATATTACTCATTGGAACTCTGGAATTCCTTTCAAGAGAGAAAAGTCTCTACCGTCCAACAACTAGTCAAAGCTGAAATTGGATTTTAGTAACAAATGTATATTTAGATTTTTTGGAAATATTAATCCAGGGAAATGAATTTGTCATTTACAACACGATTTTAAGTCGAAATAAATTTCTAGACAGATGGATTCACATTTATATATAGGAATTCATTGTTAAAAAAAAATTTAAGCAAAATTACTAATTACCGTGGATTCATATTTATATTTATAATTTATAATAACAAAAACAATAAATTTCATAAAAAAATGCACATATATATACCAAAAACTCATTGCAATATAATCAATTGTTATGTTAAAAATATTAAATGTATTTATTTTATTAAAATCTCTTAACTCTGTTGCAGGTTTTGGGGAATTATGTGTTTGTTTGTGGCATTTGTATGGCAGCTCTACACCATTGGACTGCTAGTGAGTCTTCATGAATCGGTCCCTGGTACTCGTTTCAGTAGATACCTTCAACTTTCTATAGCTGCTTATGGTATGAACATAAACCTCCCTCCTTAATTATGTTAATTAATTAACAATATAAAGATTGGATCTTTACGTACTTAGCTAGCAAATTGTCTAACATGAGTATCCACTTTTTGAATGACTTTTGTAGGTGTAAAAATGGGGAAACTTCTAGCCATTTTCCCAATAATGTATCTTTCGGGAGGTACATGCGTGATGTTCATAATCACAGGGGGTGGGACCATGAAGCTTTTCTACCAACTCTTGTGTGCGGATTGCTCATCTAAACATCCTTTGACAACAACAGAATGGTTCTTGGTTTTCGTTTGTATAGCAATTGTTGTGTCTCTATTTTGTACAAACTTGCATTCGGTATCTTTGGCGTCCTTTCTTGGAGCAATCATGGCTGTTTCATACTGTACGATATTATGGATCATGTTTGTTGCGAAAGGAAAGGTCGATGGCGTTGTCTATGACCCATCAGAAACTGTTTCATCCGAATCTGGCCGAGTTCGAAGTGTATTCAATGCACTTGGGCTCATTGCACTTGCATTTAGAGGACATAATGTTGTGTTAGAGATACAGGTACATTTATTTTTCCTACACTATTTTAAAGCATATGTGTCCTATACATTATTTCCTACACAAGTTTTAATTTCCTACATATTCCATATAAATATGTTCCGTAAACATTTCTGCGAGTAATAAATTAATTATGCTTCATTTTTATGTTGTAGGGTACAATGCCATCAACCCCAAATCATTCATCATCAAAGTTCATGTTGAAAGGAGTGATAGCATCATATCTCATTATTGCAATGTGTTTCTTCCCCTTAGCAATTGTTGGATATTGGGCGTTTGGAAACAAGGTTAGCAAAACTAAAACAATTATCTAACAACCTTCATATATAGTTAAATTGAATTCATTTCTTAACTCAATATTTTTATAAATGGGTGCAGCTTCCAATCAACGGAGGAGTGCTAGCCGCAATCTCAACCACCCTAAACTACCACACATCTAAACCATTGCTAGGTGTTATATACATACAAGTTATCATAAGTTGTGTCACTGCTTTCCAAATATACAGTATGGTTGTCTACGACAACTTGGAGCGAGTATACACAACGAGAGCAAGACATGAATGCCCAAAGTTAGTACGAATGGGCATCCGAATTTTCTTTGGAGGCTTGACTTTCTTTATATCGGTCACTTTCCCATTTCTACCAAGCCTGGCACTACTTATCGGAGGGATTTCTTTGCATATAACGTTCAGTTACCCGTGTCTCATGTGGATTGCAATCAAGAGGCCACCAATGAAATCCACAAAGTGGTGGATTAACCTTGTGCTTGGTTGTGTAGGCACCGCACTAAGTGTGTTGGTTGTTGTTGGTGCAGTATGGAATTTGGCGTGTAAAGGTTTAGACGCCAATTTCTTCCATCCTCGTTGAAATGGGTTTAGCTTAACTCATCATATTGCACTAAGGAACTTCAAAGTTTTAGTGTTTTGATTAGTCCATCTAACTTGGCAAAGAAAATACAAGCAATAAACAAATTATTATTATTATTTTTTTTTGAAAGTGTACTTCACTAAACACCGAAAAAAACCGGGTCGGGCTCTAAATAAAACAAAGACCCGCGCAAGTACGATTTATTTATTTTTTTTTTATTTCAAGAAATAGTGTTCATGCAATTTACCAAATCCAGATTAATGTATATTACTTGAATTAGAGAAGTATTTTTTTATTTTTTTTAAAGGTAAATTTCTTGCTCCTTGTGAGACTTGAACTCAATGTATTGAAAGGCTTTGCCTTGCTATTAGACCACCAACCCCAATGGTTAGAGAAGTATTTTATTAAATAGTTATTTTTTTCCTATGTTGTCCGCGTGATTCTCTCTTTGTTGGTATGAACAAGTAACACAAACAAGAACAAAACAAGAAATATAGCCGAAAGCTTTCAAGAGATTTTTATTGATTACTGAATAAAAGTGAGTACAAAAGCTAAATGACTTAAATAAGGGAAATAACAACTGATTAATCCTGAAAAGTTGCCTACTCTTGAAAAGCTGCATAAGACTCGGCCACCGTTTATTGATTAAAACTTATTCAAACTTATAACCGTTAGCATGCATACGTGGAACTTGCCATGCAAACTCCAAAGTTTCACTTAACACCCTTAAGTTTGAGTTATGTTTTCAACATTCTCCCTTAACTCAAACTTCCTTACTCCCAACATACTTCTCAAATGTTCAAACTTTTCTCTGTTCACAGCCTTTGTTAACACATTTGCTACTTGTTCATTTGTCGTACAAAATTGCAACTCAATCAACCCCTTTGTCACCATATCACTCTCTAATAAAATGATACTTCAATTCATTGTGTTTGGTCCTGCTGTGTAATACTGGATTCTTTGATAAACATATTGCTGAGTTGTTGTCACAGAAAATAGTAGTAGCTTGCTAATGACCCAAACCAAGATCATCCAAAATCCTTCTTAACCACACACCTTGATAAGCAGCATCAGTTGCTGAAATATATTCAGCTTCTGAACTTGATAAAGCCACAACATGTTGCTTCTTTGAGCTCCATGTGATCATAGCACTCCCAAGAGTAAAAGCATGAGTTGAAATACTCTTTCTATCATCCACATAATTTGCCCAATCACTGTTTGTGTATCCTGTCAAACGAATATCACCTTTCTTGCCTCTTGCATACCATAAACCAAAGTCTTTGGTACCTAGCACATACTTTAATATTCTTTTAGCAGCCCCAAGGTGAGTTTTTGTTGGCTTCTGCATGTACCTTGAAATTATCCCTACTACAAAAGCAAGGTCTGGTCTTGAATGTGTAAGATAAATGAGGCCACCAACCAAACTCCTGTACATAGTACCATCTGCTGCATCTGACCCATTTATCTCTTGGTGTTTTTCATTTGTATTCATAGGGGTAGGAACACTTTCACTGTTTAATAGACCAAACTTCTTGATTAAATTAAATGCATACCTTTCTTGCCCAACAAACACACCATATGCTGCTTGTTTGATTTCTAGCCCAAGGAAATAAGACATCAGACCCAAGTTTGTCATGTCAAAACAAGTCTTCATATTCTTCTTGAACTCATTTGCATGCTTTACATCAGAACTTGTATAAATTATGTCATCAACATACAGACATACATAAATAACACCATCTTTAGTTCTTTTTGGCGTACAAAGTAGGTTCATTAAAGCTCTTAATGTACCCTTGACCTGCAAAATAAGCATCTATTTTAGAGTACCAGGCTCTTGGAGCCAGTTTTAAACCATAAAGTGCCTTTTTGAGTTGATAAACTTTATGCTCCTGCCTTTTGATGATGAAACCTTCAGGCTGCTCCACAAATATTTGTTCATTCAGTTCACCATTGAAGAAGGTAGCTTTCACATCAAGTTGAAATATTGCCCAATTAAAATGTGCAGCCACAACTATAAGCATTCTTATGGTTTCAAATCTTGCCACAGGGGCAAATGTTTCTTCATAATCAATGCCATATTTCTGAGCATAACCCATGGCCACAAGTCTTGCCTTGTATTTCACAACATCACCACTAGGACGAAGCTTAGTCTTAAATAACCATTTAAGACCAATCAAATTTGTTCCTTTAGGCTGTTCTACCAACTTCCATGTTTCATTCTTGTTAATGGAGTTTAGTTCTTCATTCATGGAAACTATCCATTTCTTCTTAGTTGCTGCTTCATCATAACTAACTGGGTCAGTTGCTGTAAGTGCAAACTGACAGTTAGCATACACATCTTGCAAACTTCTGTATTTGATTAGTTCACTTGCACTTGTTTGAGCTGTTGAAGCACTTGAAGTACCAGCTGTTACAATGTTAGAGTCTTAAATACTCCCTTCATATTGACTAGAAGAGGGAGTACTATTGCTTGTTTCTGGTTCAGCATTATCTATCTCTCTTTCAAGACTTGGATCTTCTAAGAAAGTGTAGTTTTCTTCAACAACCTTGCCCTTCTAGTCCTAACATTCTTCCTCAAAGAACTTGGGATCTCTTCTAGTTAAGATCTTCTTTGTAATTGGATTATACAATCTATAACCTCCCAAGGTTTGAGATGTATAACCAATCATGATACACTTGTCAAATTGATCATCTAGCTTCTGTTTCTTTTGATAGGGTGTCAAGGCATATGCAATGCATCCAAACACCTTTAAATTCTTCACATGAGGCTTCAGACCTGACCAAGCTTCATAGGGTGTTTGTTCATCAAGGGCTTTAGTTGGAGACATGTTCAAAATAGTAACAACAGTTGTTGTTGCTTCTGCCCAGAAATATTTTGAAATCCCTTTTGATTTCAACATGCTTTTCATAATGCCAAGTATGGTTCTATTCTTTCTTTCACACACTCCATTTGCTTCAGGAGTGTAGGGAGGTGCTAGTATTCTTTTGATTCCATTTTCATCACACAAACTTTGAAATTCATTTGAAGTATCCTTACCTCCCCTATCTGTTTTAAGAGCTTTGATTTTACATTCACTGTCTTTTTCAACCAAAGCCTTAAAATGTTTGAATTTTGTAAACACTTTAGATTTGTTTTCAATAAAATACATCCAACACATTCTTGTCAAATCATCGATGAATAAAAGAAAATATTTGTCGCCACCTAGACTTGGAACCTGCATTGGTCCACAAACATCTAAATGAACCAATTCAAGTTTTCTTTTGGCACGCCAAATACTAGGTTTGAAAGGTTTCTTGCTTTGTTTCCCATGTACACACCCTTCACATTTATGTTGAGCATGAATTTTTGGTAAATCTAGAACCATACCTTGAGAGTGTAGCTGCTGAAGACCTTGGTAATGTAAGTGACCATATCTCTCATGCCACATTATGGATTCACTATCACTTCTTTTGACTTCTGTACTTTGTGCTTTGATACATCTAGAAGAAACCTGTTGTTTTTCTCCAACTCAACTCCCATCAAGGTCATTCCTGTCTTTTTGTTGATGATAATACAAGCATCATCATCAAACAATAAGGCATACCCCTTTCTCATCAACTGACCCACCCTCAACAGATTGTACTTAAGTTAAGGTGCATAGTACACATCTTCTATTGTCTTGAACTGCCCATTGGGCGTAAAAACTTTGACTTGACCTATCCGCTCTACACTTATATTCTTTTTATCACCAAGTTTGACTGATAGTTTAAAGGACTCATCAAGTGTCATAAAACTTTGTTTGGATCCAGTCATATGGTTAGAACATACAGAGTCAATTAACCATAATGCACTGGATATGGAAGAAGTGCTTTTGTTTGTCATAAGTAAAAAAGGTTGAGAGTTGGGCACCTTTGTTTCAACAGGTGAAAATGCAAGAAATAGATATTGCTCTTCATTGTTTTCAGCTTCAGGAGATTCATAATTAGCAACATTAACCTGCCCTTCTTCATTGAACCAACAATCCTTCTTCATGTGTCGCATTCTATTACAGAGATGGCATTGAGGAATCTTCCTCCCTTCTTATGATCTTCTTCTTCCATGTCCTCTGAAATTGCTTCTACCTCTTCCTCTACCAAAGCTACTGGAACCTTCATTCTTCTTGGGACTGTGGAAGACTTGCAGGGCTTGTTCATCAACTTTATCAGATGTCTTGCTTGAGGATCTGCTGAGCATTCTTGCTTTTTGTGATTGAAGTGATCCTATTAACATTACAGGGGTTAAGGCTGTGAGATCAAATGCAACTTCTATAGAAGGGACCACATAATCAAATCTTGGAGATAGACTCCTAAAAATTTTTTATACTATCTTCTGGTCTTCAACAAGTTCACCAAAGGATCTTCTCTGACTGACTATTTCCATAACTCTGGAAAAATTGTCACCCACCATCTCTGATTCACCCATGGACAGGTTCTCAAAGTCTCTTCTTAAACCTTGAAGCTTAACTGCTTGCACTTGAGTGTCTCCTTGATACTCTATCTTTAAAGTATCCCAAGCTTCTTTAGCTGTGTGTGCTCCTGCAATTCTAGAAAACAGGTTATCATGAATACCTTGTTGAATGATTGCAAGGGCCTTTGCATCTTTCTTCCTTTACTCTCTTTATCTATCCTGATCACCTCTTACTTGGACACCATTCTCCACAAGCTCCCAGACTTCTTGTGATCTTAGGATGGTCTTCATACGAATGCTCCAGTATTCATTACTTCTCCCATGAAGATTGGAATCATTTGAGAGTTGGTAATTATTTTTTTTTCGGCCAATGTTGAGATTGATTAAGCACAGATTGGATAATAACCTTGCTCTGATACCACTGTTGGTATGAACAAGTAACACAAACAAGAATAAAAAAAGAAATATAGCCGAAAGCTTTCAAGAGATTTTTATTGATTACTAAATAAAAGTGAGTACAAAAGCTGATGAAACAAATGACTTAAATAAGCAAAAGAACAATTGATTAATCCTGAAAAGCTGCCTACTCTTGAAAAGCTGCATAAGACTCGGCCATCGTTTATTGATTAAAATTTATTCAAACTTATAACCGTTAGCATGCATCCGTGGAACTTGCCATGCAAACTCCAAAGTTTCACTTAACACCTTTAAGTTTGAGTTATGTTTTCAATACTCTTCCTGTCCGACAAGATGCATTCATGACGGTATACAAATCTTAGCATACACACTCACTTTCTGAATGAATACATGAAAATCTATAATTTTTTATAGCATTACCGAGAGGCCATGATGTGCAGTATAGATATGAGTACACAAATATGGAAGGGTACATACAAAATGCAATATGGATACATGATAAATATAGTAGATAAAGATGACAAGTCTCAACCATCGAATATCTTTAGGGAAAAATATTGTACAAAGCGTCTTAACATAAGAAGTGTGAGAAGCAATCTGGACCATTAGATCATAAGCATATCAGATCATCTAAACAAACATCTAACTAATACGTCTAAATAAAACCAGGGGTAGATTAGTCAAAAAAATTATAAACTCGTTTAATTTTTTTTTTAATTTGAACCGCCAATTCGTCTCATTAACACGACAGTTACTGAATTTGAGAAGCAAAAGCATCATCTCATTCAATTAGGGTTTATTTCATATCAAAATAAAAAACACATACACAACACAGACGATCAACACACAAAAAAAAAACAAAGACGACCAAAAAACAAGAGCAACATGTCTTCAAAAGGAAAATCAGGTGCGTTTTTTGTGATTACATTTCATAAATTTAGGGAACTTATACTATATGACTTCTAAAAAAAAAATTGCAAAAATGAACACAGATAAAGCAAGGGAAAGAAGAAGCAAAAGCAAGCATGACAAAACGTCATCAAAACAGAGTACATGTATGAACAATACCCAAAACACACTTTATTTTAGATGAAAAGCATTTAGGTTATTCTAATGTGTATGTTACTTGTTTAATTACAGTCATTACGTTGTACAGGACGTGATCGGTATACGGACTTGTATGCTCATACCTACCATACACCGGGAAGCAAGTGTGTACTGTTGAAAAATTAACAGAAGATGAAGTGAGGATAACACAATACATGTTTGCACCAACATGATGGCTGTTTCTTTGTTCCAACATGATGGTATGAAAATTTTTTTTTTGAACTTAGACACACTCTAATTAACATTCAGACGCACTACATTAGAAAAATGTAAAATAATTCAAACGCACTCATATATATATTTGGACGCACTCATCAATAATTCAAACACACACATATATATATATATTTGGACGCACTTATTATTTTTTACTGATATTTTTTTATGTTTTTTTTACATACTCCAAACTTCTATGAAAGAGATGTTCCTTGGTCAGCAAGAGAAAAGGTTTTCCTTAGCAATCTTTAGGATATCTTCAGAAAGATCGAAGCAAAATCTTTATATGAGTTCGACATGATTCTGCAACCAGTGTGGATGGACAGGCATTTCTATGTCTTATCTTATGATGTGAGGAATGGGATATCAGAGTTTCTTGACAACTCTAAAGAGGGAGATGACCAAGCAAAAAGATATAAAGGCGTTCTCGGAATATTGGTATGTTTCCATTTAACAAATAAAACTAGGAAAAATTATATAGCTGGAAAAAATTATGATTATAACATAGGGATCTCAATAACCTAATGGCTTTGTTAAAAAATATTTGTAGAGACACACTTTGTACCGGTTGTGGAAGAAAACATGTCCTACAACACCAGCGATTGAGAAACTTTTAACAGGTCTAATTGTAAGAAGAGAAATGCCATGGAGGACTGCAAAAAACCATGTAGACGGTGCCATATTCGCTATGAGACACCTCAAAACATTCAAAGGGTATGCATTTTGGAACTGTGGATTTGCAAGTGAACCGGCTTATCAACAAACACAATTGGATGCATTGCAGTTCAAGTACGTGGCAAAGATTATATTCTCACCTCACAACATGCTTAGGGATCAAATAATTGAAGAGGCTCAAAAGTTTGCAAAAAGGCCATAAAAAGCAAGGAAAAAGATGTTAGAGAATGCCATGGTAAAATTAGAGAAGAGGGTGGCTGCATTACAAACATTTTGATGGATTTTTTTTTGTCATTTTTGTTTTAATGCTTTTAAACATCTTAGTTACTGATTTTGATTCAAATACATTAGTTTGGACGCACTCATCTGTAAATGAGTTTGGATTTGGGATGCATTTGTAGTTTAAACTGGTTTAATATAATTAAGTTTGGACGCACTCAAATGCAAATGAGTTTACATTTTGGATGCACTCAATGCAAAGAATAGATTATTCTGATCTAAATTAAACGCACTTGATGATCTGTTTTTATTAATTCAAACGCACGTTACACTAAAAACACAGATCATAAACAGATAATAAACAACTGCAAAAACAAAGTTACATAATCACTTCCTCAAGTAGATTACATAGACTTTAGGAACTGAATTTTAAATTCAATAGAACACCTCAAAAGAGCTATGCATTTTTAAGTTGTTCGACAAGATTAACATCGCCTTTCTTTGCATCAATCGTGAACATAACCGCCAATTCATGAAGACTCGAGTCAGGCATACGAATAAGAAGCTTGGAAATCTCATCCCTCTTAATAATGCCATCATTTATCCTGTTTAGGTTATCCGCCAGACGACCCTCGAATGCATAATCTATGGCAATTTGCTCATGCATCCTTTTGATCATTTCAAATCTTGCAGATGAAGATGATGAAGCCATTACTGAAAAACAAATAAAAAAATAAGTTGTGTCTGAATTTTGTGGTGAGAATCAATTCTGAATACATCAAATACATAAACAACACAATAATAACAAAGTGACAAATAAAATCATTCACGAGAATTACTGTTGTTGTTTTGTTCCAATGATTGATCTGTACAAAGCACGTGTATAAATAATTCAAACTAATACAAAACAGACGCACTCCTTGTATATATTAGACGCACTCAGTAAAATAACAATAAAAAGCAAGACCATTTAAACAAACGCACGTTCAATCAAGTTTGCATACTTTTAGACGCACTCAATTAAGATCATCTTCAACCTCTCAAAAACCTGCAAAATTAATTCTGACAAAAACACATCCACACCTTGATTTTTTATATCAAACTATCCAAACTTATAATCAACGATAAAAAAACAATCTAAACCATATAATAAACAAATATGTTATTTCGAATAAAATGAAAATCAATTTTCAACATCTGGTTTGATAAAAACAGAGCAATAATGCAATTGAAAATTAAAATTTGGTTTGATTGATTCCACGTTTTATTAGATGTTCATGATGATGAATTGAATCTCATTAATTATTGAAATCGATTGTATTAATTAAAACGATAATTAGAACGTGATTGAAGGAACATATATACACGAATTTACTCCTCTGATCAACTAGAATTAGGTTAATTAAACTTAACCACAGCTGACAAGTGGCATAATTTGGTTCTTCTTGCCCTTCTTACGTTAAGAAACTTTGTATCGTATACTTTCTCATATCTTTATTGTTGGTGCACTTTGTGTATGTCTCAGCTAGTGATAGGTCAATATTAATCGTAGGTATGATTGTACAACATTTTAGATGTTTGGGTTGCATTATAGTGATTAGGGGTATTTTAGTCAAGTTGTAAAGCTCATACGCGTATGCAAGGTGTTCTAGGAGGAACTATCATTAGTCATTGATTGTTGACAGAGGGGCATCTTAGCACACAATAGGTGACATAATGCTCCAATAATTTGATAAAAACATCTTTGAAGGATATGTAACCTTAGCCTATCAAAGGAGGGAGTTTGTTGTGAAAGAAGAAAGAGATAATTTCTGATAAAATCATGACCCAGTGTTTCGACTTAATAACGGGTGTCAGTCTTGAATAAGAGTGGACTGGGTGATTGCTATAGAATGGTTCCTTCTTTATTTAAAGGGTTACCGAATGAGGGTCTATGGTACCCTAATGGCGATAAGCTGGATCTCGTTGACTTTCGTGATTTTATCAATGGTGGTTACAATGTTGAAGTTGGATCCGTAACGGGTGGATAACAGTTCATGGGAGGTTGTCACATGTGTTTCCTTCAACCTGCGAAGTCTAATCAGCTAATTGCATCGAGCTATTGTTTCCAGGTTCTTCAATGGATCAATCAACACACATGCGTGACTACGGTTTTCGCTTTCTTATCACCTCCATTTTCTTATTGATAGTGTAACCTCCGTAGCAATCACTAAGAATCCAGTGATTACTATAGTCCAGACTGACTACCAAATTGTCAAAAAAATTAAGAAAATTTGAGTAAACCATATTGGAAAATCAGTTTTTGTTTAACCATTTTCTATCAGAATATCCAAAAAGAATTAAATTTCTTTAAATTTTTTGTATTTTATGCGGTGATAATTCGAGAAAAAACACAAAAACATAAAAAAAAATCAAAAATGAGTTTTTGCTGTAAGAAAAAGCGAAAATGATAGTACATCAGTGGACTGTCTAATTTATCAAAACTTAAATTGCTAATGATAATCAGTTATACAAATGATATATCAGTAAGTCGGAAAATCATTTCAATGTTGGCACGGTGATATATACTTCAACAACTTAAAGTCGAGTGGTTCCCTCCTCATTGGCATACGATCTTAGTTCTAAAATCTCGATTGATGGGTTGCCAAAATCTAAGGTTTCAGGTCTTTAAGCCTCTGATTCATCCGGGAACAACTGATAGAATCTTGGATTTACTGCAAATTCGATTGAATCAATCAGGCGTTCTTAAAATGTTCTAAAAGATCCATGATAAGCCAAACCCCAATTCTCAAAAAAATAGGAGAATTATAATTAAGGAGCGCAAGCACCTTTAGTCTTCAGGTACTCGTACCGGTAAACCATTGTGCATTGCGGAGTGTATTATATCTAATTCTGAAGCCTATGGTGATTGTTCATTGGATGGTGACCTGGATTAAACACACCCGCTAAGCCATGTTTCTTAAATCAGGCACATGTATTATAAGCGAATAAATATGGAACTTATAACGACTATGCACTGAGATAGTGACTCGGATTGCACGTGCCCTCTAAGGAAAGTATCAAGAAAAAAAATTAAAAAAATGGTTTCCAGTATCTGCCCTCACCCTGGCCAAAATTAAATCAATCCCGCTATGATGAAGCTTTGCGCAATGCCTGATACGGGAATTTAACGTGTGCGTGGGGACCATTGACCGCAAGTATAAATCTTATCAATTAACCGTATCTAATGTTCCGAAAAGTACTCTTGATTTTCTAGGTTTAAGTGGACCCCGTATTGGTAATCATTTATTTACTGAATATCTTAATCTTAACTAACTAAACAACGGTTATCATGAGATCATTTGTGAATATTAGTTTGTTGCTTTGAAGTTGTTATTTTTTTGAAAAACAAAAAATCCAAAAAGATTTTATTTTCGGTTTATTTTCGATTAACTGATGTTGGAATACTAAATTCGTCAATTGGAATATCAGAGCGTAAGCTGAAACACAATAAAATAATATTTTTCAATATCCAAGGGTCAAAATGTAAGTTTCATATGTTAAAGGGTTAATTTGACAAGTTTGAAAGTTCACAGTGAAATTTGAAACGATTCAAATGTTCACGGGGAGAACAATTTGTTTCTCCAAATGGTGGTGGTCAAAATGGACAAATCTTAAAAGTTTATCAAATGATAAACTTCACGAGTTTGATTGAGTCCGGATTATTTATCGTTCTAATACAAGTTGTAGTTTGTGTGTATTTTTTATTAATTTTTTCTGCAAGATCAAGCACAACCAGTGTGCTCATCATGAATCAAATGACAAAGATTGAAGTTGAACAAGACTAGAACCTAAACAATAAGATCATCCTGAACAACAAGAACACGAGTTTCCATCTGAAGAAGATGAGAATCGAGAAATGAAAGTGCAGATGTTATTGATCTCTGTCTTCGTCAAAGAATGAAAGAGAGGCTCGCCGAAAAATGGAGTTCGTAGTTTTTTTAAATTTGAAGTAATCTTTAATTTTTTAATTATTTTTTCTTAAGTGTATTTTTAGTGTAATTTTAGGTTTATTAATTTTATTTTTATATATATTGAATATTAATTAACAAAAAAAGGAGGTCTATCCTCCACCCACTAAGACCATTGGATGACGAGTCTATCCCACGCTGACATGGCGGCTCATGTGGAAGACCATCTACAAAGGATGGTCATCCTCCACACCAACTAGCCTAAGTGTCACACCCCGCCAAGGCGGAAACACGGGGTTGCGACCTCGAAAGGTTTTCAAGAAAAAGGTTCAAGCAACACACAGATTTATTTAAATATATACCATCTAGGGATGGATAATGTCATAAATTATTAAAATATCAGAACATAGTTTGGGTAATAGTAAATTGTCTAGAATTCATGACTCGAATACTAAAATATCATGGGACTGACAAGACCCGATCAAAAATGGTACCACCAAGTGCATGCTCAAACCCCTCTCCCAAGTCTCTGCCTCTCATTGTCAATTACCTGAAAAACATGCATAAAAGATTTGTCAACAATCATGTCGGTGAGTCCACAGGTTTAGAGGTACTAAGTAAAGTGCTCGTGTAATTCGTGTATGACCAATCATAGGCTAGCTAAGCGAATGATTACTATACAAACCATGAGTCCTATAACCAAACTTCTTGACTGTTGTGCCTCGTGCATTGTTCACTATAGACAATGTATGAATAGTAAAATACTAACACTCTTTTTTATGTAACCGATTAGAGTGACTAACCAAGAGCGGGGTTTCAACCCAATAGATCTATTAAACTGTTTTGTGGCTTTCGATAGCTAATGGTTACAGTATAATGTAAGTATCAGGACTATTGAGCTCATGAACCAAATGTCTCATGCTCCACATGGTAGTCATGATAGAATATACACACAAAATGATATTTGTACTAGTTTTGTAGCATGTTTGTCCCCCAAAAATGTAGAAATAGTAAAATGGGGCCGTGAAACTCACCCGATAGTGTCACGTCTGGTCTAGTGAAGTTGGAATGTGAGGTAACTATCGTCCAGACAATGATTGCCCTATGATTATTAAGGACAAAGTAAGTTGTACGTTCTTTCTTATCATACAAGTTGTTCACCCGACATTGTGGACTAGAGTATTAGTGGATGTGGATCATGTTCTTGTGTACGTGGCGTTTTATAGTAAAATGTCATTTAGTGTGGACAGAATGGGCCCCACATGTTGTCATGGGCTACACGTTGTCCTAAATCTAACACGTGTGGTTGGTTTTTAGCAAAACGAGTATTTAACATATGTTTAGGATTTTGGGACTTCCAAGTTATTCTTAACATATGTTTTAGCCTTCTTAACATGTGTTATAGCAACATCCAGTTCCTATACGTGGTTGGGACGTGGTTCAAGATCTGATTATATATCATGCTAAAAACGAATCGTTAATGTATATCAAAGTACAAGGGAGTGACCATGAGTGTGTATAAGAAAGTTTTCATGAAATCACATATGTTTATTCTCAAAATCATAGTGAGTTGTCGAGTGTATATGTTTTGCACAAAATCGGTCTCTTGATTTGATAAAAATCCGTGCTCGCTATACGTGAGTGTGGTGAGTTCATGTACGAAACACATATATAAAGGTGCAAGTGTATATTAGAGATCGATATCCACTTATAAAAACAAGGTAATGCCTTCGAAATAACCATCTTTAAGGTGTTGTGTAGTCGAATACATAGTCTTCAAATGTCGGGGGTTGGGTCAATATGAAATCCGATTGGTATAAAGGGAATGGAAGATGAGTTTGTAGTTTAACAACATACCTAGTCGAAAGGATGGCGAGTACCGAATGATTGGCCCTCCTAACCTTCGCTTGAGCTTCCAACCTTGAGTCCTAGTGCTCGGTAACAAGAGGATGGGTTTGATGGTTTGACCAAGGGTAGTAATCAAGAGAGTGAGAGTGTTTTGGTGTGAGAAATGAGATGGTTTGCTCCTCCTTATATCAGCCGATTCACATGTGGTGACAAAAACAATTTTGGCAAGGAAAATTATCTTGGGTGAGGTTATGTTTCTTGATCCTAATCACCAAAGAGTGTAAGCTTCCATATCATGCCTTCCATGCTTCCAGCCATAGGTTTCTAGTTTAGGTAGAGGTTGTCTTGAAAAGAAATGGTGTGATAGTTTGTTTTGGTATGAAAAGATGTGTAAGTTGACAACTAGTGATGATCTTGCACCCTTAGGTGGCTTCGGCCGATTGCAATACAAGGGTTTGTCCTCATTCTTTGATAGTGCTGGATCACTTGTGCCTCTTGTAGTTGATTTGTACCATCCCGTTTTTGTTATATCTATATAAAATGTGTTGGTTCATATTTATTAGTGAACAAAACGGTTCATTAACCGTCAAAAACGAACCAATAACATGTGAGATGGGTATTCATATGTTTAGAATTAGTTGACGAGCAAGTGTCAGATAGCATGATTAGTTGAGATATGAGATCTAGGCAAGTAATTGGTATTATAAGAGACCGTTTAGTAGTAATATATTATATTATATTATATTTGACCCTCCTCCATTTTGAATGAAACTTAGGTCAAATCGTAGAGAAAAATAAGCTCGTCTCAGTAGCGTATTCGAAATTTATAAAACATTATGGTCTAAAAGGTATAAGAGAAAAATGAGTGAAGCAGCTGAAATAATAATAATAATAATAATAATAATAATAATAATAATAATAATAATAATAATTTACGAATATAACATATCATCAGTGCACACGTGCTGGTGTAAATTACATATGCAAACTTCAAATTAAATTGAAGTTATCATTCAATTTAGTGAACCGACATAGTGAAGTCGGCTTATGAATAAAAAAAAAAAAAAAAACTTAACAACGAAGTAGCTAAATGGTTCTATAAATAGAGTTCAATATCATTAATAATTTCAAACATTCAAGCTTCTTCTCTGCTAACGAAAAGGTACATAACTTTATAACTTATATTTATAAAGTAGCAATTTTTATAAAACACTAGCAGCAGGGTTTAGGGTTATATCCGGGGTTGGTATTTTGTGATCTTAATTTAATTTATGCATAGACGGATTACTCATGATTAAAATAGATAGAGTTATCTAAATCCAACCACAGTTATGACTGGTTAGTGCCCACTACTTATTTAACTAGTATCTAAGATTGTTCTGGTCTTGATCAGGAAACAGAGTTCGAGTGGATTATAGTAAACATCTATAGAGCAAAGGTGAGTTACTTAAACTATTTTCAAAACGTGATACTTGCTCATAAAATTGTTTGGGTGGTGATTGATCATGTATATGCATCGAACCATAGGTGTGGCATCCAGGGTGTTATATATATTATAATGATCATTATATTTTCCAGGCGTGGACATACACTTACACTTATAGTCCTTGTTACGGGTTTTGAAGCTGTAGGTGTGAATATATAATGCTTAGTCCGGATATATGATTATGGTGACATGCATGTATATGCATCGAACCATAGGTGTGTGGCATCCAGGGTGTTATATTTATATATATATTGTAATGATCATTATATTTTCCAGGCGTGGACATACACTTACAGGCCTTGTTACGGGTTTTGAGAATGTAGGTGTGAATATATAATGCCTAGTCCGGATTATGATTATGGTGACATGCATGGAGCTCATACTTGATCAATAAAATGTTTATGTGGTTGTATACGGTGTGGGTCTGCTCTGGAATTGGTAGACCGTGTGTGTAAATGCTTGATCAATGTGAATGTTTATGTGGCTGTATTCGGTGTGTCTGCTATGTGTTTGTTTTACTAAGGAGTCAGTTTATGTGACTCACCAGCTTTGTGCTGACGTATTTTTATTACTCGAGCATGTATCACAGGTTGATGATGTAAGGACTAGGAGTACCTAGCAGAGCGTGAAATTACTGTAGATTTTCATCTTACTATGGTTAAGTTTTGTGAGTTTGGTTGTAGCTTAATCACTCCGGCTTGTAATAAATACTTCAATTATGTAATGAGATTACGTTTCCGCCTTAAGTTTGCGCCGACTGGTCACTGTAAGTGCCCCGACCTGGGCGGGGTGTGACATGTTGGTATCAGAGCTTTAGTTTAAGAGATTTAGGTACTCATTGAAGTATCTAGACTTAAACTAGGAGTGGTAAGCCAAGTAGAAGTGCTAGTCCTGGTAGGTAGAGGCTAGTATAATAGAGGATGTATAAGATTAGTATGCCGAACTTAATGATGGAAGGACCATATGGTAGTTGGGAGTACTATGGTGTGTATCATAGATTGCTTTCATGCCTGGCCAACATGACGGTTAATGAATGATACCACTATGATCTCGCAAACATCATATTGTACTGAAGTCAAGAAATAGTAGAGTTTTAAGAATGTGGTTGAGTTGTAGTACTTTGTTACTAAAACTTGTATATATATAGGTGTATCCGTGGAAGCATATCGTGCTTACATTATTCCAATATGTTTGCTTGTGGGGAAAGTGATTAAAAAGTAAATTGAGAGTTAATTTTATAAGTTACTAGTGGAACTTGTATATATTGTCTAGCGTATGTTCTTAAGTATGCCAACGGTTTATGTGTAGCATAGGTGAGTATGCATATTTGTGTGTGTTGAATGAAACCATAGCATACGTAAAGCAGATAGGGCGATATAAGACCTGAATAAAATACCCTAGACAGGTTAGTTGTGTAATCAAGTAAGGAACCTAACCAAACTTGGTATCTCCACTTTCCCATGATAGTTAATTAGAACTAGGCTCGGAAGTGACCCAAAGACAGATTGTAGCGGAGTAAGGAAGGCATTTGAAGCCGATGTCTTCTTTTTCTACTCGGTGACATATAAAGCTCTCTTAGTAGTTTAGTCAAAATCTCAAAGTTGCATTACTTGAAGAACCTTTAGAAAAGGTTAATAGTGTATCAGTGGTTAATGTTCAATCAACCAAGTGCACATACAAGGACTTTACGCCTTGCGAACCGAGGCAGTGGAAACCAGGACAAATATCACTTTTGAGATATTTAGAAGAAATCCTCAGACCCTATTGTGAAGAGAAAATGGGATAATAAACAGGATCATGGAAGATCCAATTTTAGGGATTATAAAAGGAAATGTGGACCCGCACTTCAATGTCCGACATGCGGAAAAGGATGTTATTGTCCATGTCACAAGTTTGTTTGTAGAAATCGTGAAAAAACCCATGCACACCTGGTATCAATGTAAAGAACCCTGTTAGTGTTTTTAAGATTTTAAGGATTACTGCTTTAAGAAATAAAAGAATGAAGAACCCGATAAAGCAAGAGGTAGAGGTTTTGACATAAAGCCTGAAGAAGCCGTAGGAACCTTGACGTGTTAATGGGTATAATACTAGTAAACAACTTCTATGCTAAGATATATTTTTTTACTGGTGTTGATAGAAGTTTGATATCTGAACCTTTTAGAGTTCGTTTAACTAGATTCTCTTGTAAGCTAGATAAACCAATTATAGTAATAGTTGAGAATGGAAGGGAATAAGAAATTGGGAGCTATATCAAGGGTTGTACTATCTAAATTAGTAAATACCCTGATACGTATAGACTTACAATCAATGAAACATGGATTAGTGGATATAGTACTAGGGATGGATTGGTTAGCTTGCCAAACTTGTATATTGGGTAATAAGAAGCAAATTAGAATCAAGGACCCGAAGGGGGAAACCTTTGATAACTCGAAGGGAAAAACCTAGTAAACCCATAAGTCTTGGTATGATGATAAAGACAATTAAGTGTATCCGAAAGATCAACTAGATTAACTAGTAAATGCACCGGAGACTAAGGAAGATAAGAATTTAATGGATGTACCAATAGTATCAAATTTCATGAGAAATTCCCTAAAGGTCATTCTAGACTAACAGCCAATAGAAAAATTGAATTTAGAATCGACTTGGTCCCGGAGGCAACCCGTATTGCTAGAGCCATTTACTGTCTTACCTTGACTTTTAATGGAGGAATTAAGAGACAAAATGTTGGAGTCACTGGATAAGGTTATATATATATATATTATAGCACGTCAATATGGATCGTTGTCATGACACGATACGGGGTGTAGTGGTTGATACCCATAGCCAAGAGTTAGGACACTATACGATGCGATCATTGTGAGTTGTAAGTAATGGCATAAGACCAACATATCCATAGTATTCATATATCTCATTAACTTAGTTGTAAGACAAACGCGTCATAATAAACTTCATGCATCTAGAAGTGATGTTAAGGTAAATGTCTTACACTAAATTAAGAATGCAATGATAGGCCTTAATGGAAAACCATATCAAGAAAGAAACGATGTTTGGTAGCCAAGATTATTGAGATCTATGAATGATAGTATCTTAAGTTTCGATAATCAAATATGAGATTCTTAGTTTTGGCAGGTAAGGAATATACCAAAGGACGTTCATAAGTCAAGATACATCGTATACCCTAGTAGCAATAAAAGGTAAGATTTAAGAAATAATTATTGTTAGATGGGAATAAGAAGCTATATCACAAAGCAGATAGAGAAATACCTTACCTACCTAAAAGTCAAGGCAGAGCATCTGAAACCATTTGGCTAGCTATAGGAACCTAAAATCCCATGATGAAAATAGGAGATGATAATAAAGGACTTTGTTTCTAAGCTTCCAAGATCAATTCGTGGGCACAAGTTAGGTAATAACTGATAGGGTCACCAAATCTACACAGTTTGCCTATCCTTGAGGACAAATGAAATGTAAATCGAGGCTTATACTAAATAGATTGTCTTATGACACGATGTGCTTACGTAAGCTATATTCAAGAGAGAGATTTGTTCTCCTTAAGATTCGGACAAGGTTTCTTGAAAAAGTTGGGAACTCAAATATATATGAGTAGTGCATATGACACCCAGATAGTGGGCAAAACGAATGCACCAATCAAGCCTTAGAAGGTACACTACATGCATAAATTATAGTGGTAAGGACGGTCATCTAGCATTAATTAAACCATCGTACAATAATAGCTACCACGCCAATATTATGGCAACACCATATGAATCCTTATATGAGAAGAAATATAGAACGCCAATCTTCTGGACTAAAGTATGCGACAGCCTAACTAGACATGGGGTCTTATATGAAACAACTGATAAAACAGTTATGTCATAAAATGATAAAATATTACATAGGAAGTGATGACGAGATGTAGAGGTCCTCACTTCATTTGTTCAAAGTTGACAGATTTCGAGGACGAAACCTAATTTAAGGGGGGCTATATTTGTAACATCCCGTTTTTGTTATATATATAAAATGTGTTGTTTCATATTTATTAGTGAACGAAATGGTTCATTAACCGTCAAAAACGAACCAATAACATGTGAGATGGGTATTCATATGTTTAGAATTAGTTGACGAGCAAGTGTCAGATAGCATAATTAGTTGAGATATGAGATCTAGGCAAGTAATTGGTATTATAAGAGACCGTTTAGTAGTAATATATTATATTATATTATATTATATTATATTATATTATATTATATTATATTATATTATATTTGACCCTCCTCTATTTTGAATGAAACTTAGGTCAAATCGTAGAGAAAAATAAGCTCGTCTCAGTAGCGTATTCGAAAGTTTATAAAACATTATGGTCTAAAAGGTATAAGAGAAAAACGAGTGAAGCAGCTGAAATAATAATAATAATAATAATAATAATAATAATAATAATAATAATAATAATAATAGCAATTTACGAATATAACATATCATCAGTGCACATGTGTTGGTGTAAATTACATATGCAAACTTCAAATTAAATTGAAGTTATCATTCAATTTAGTTAACCAACATAGTGAAGTCGGCTTATGAATAAAAAAAAAGAAAAAAAAAAACTTAACAATGACGTAGCTAAATGGTTCTATAAATAGAGTTCAATATCATTAATAATTTCAAACATTTAAGCTTCTTCTCTGGTAACGAAAAGGTACATAACTTTATAACTTATATTTATAAAGTAGCAATTTTTATAAAACACTAGCAGCAGGGTTTAGGGTTATATCCGGGGTTGGAATTTTGTGATCTTAATTTAATTTATGCATAGACAGATTACTCCGGATTAAAATAGATAGAGTTATCTAAATCCAACCACGATTATGACTGGTTAGTGCCCACTACTTATTTAACTAGTATCTAAGATTGTCCTGGTCTTGATCAGGAAACAGAGTTCGAGTGGATTATAGTAAACATCTATAGAGCAAAGGTGAGTTACTTAAACTATTTTCAAAACGTGATACTTGCTCATAAAATTGTTTTGGTGGTGATTGATCATGTATATGCATCGAACCATAGGTGTGGCATCCAGGGTGTTATATATATTATAATGATCATTATATTTTCCAGGCGTGGACATACACTTACACTTACAGGCCTTGTTACGGGTTTTGAGGCTGTAGGTGTGAATATATAATGCTTAGTCCGGATATATGATTATGGTGACATGCATGTATATGCATCGAACCATAGGTGTGTGGCATCCAGGGTGTTATATATATTATAATGATCATTATATTTTCCAGGCGTAGACATACACTTACAGGCCTTGTTACGGGTTTTGAGGCTGTAGGTGTGAATATATAATGCCTAGTCCGGATTATGATTATGGTGACATGCATGGAGCTCATACTTGATCAATAAAATGTTTATGTGGTTGTATACGGTGTGGGTCTGCTGTGGAATTGGTAGACCGTGTGTGTAAATGCTTGATCAATGTGAATGTTTATGTGGCTGTATTCGGTGTGTCTGCTATGTGTTTGTTTTACTAAGGAGTCAGTTTATGTGACTCACCAGCTTTGTGCTGACGTATTTTTATTACTCGAGCATGTATCACAGGTTGATGATGTAAGGACTAGGAGTTCCTAGTAGAGCGTGGAATGACTGTAGATTTTCATCTTACTATGGTTAAGTTTTGTGAGTTTGGTTGTAGCTTAATCACTCTGGCTTGTAATAAATACTTAAGTTATGTAATGAGATTACGTTTCCGCCTTAAGTTTGCGCCGACTGGTCACTGTAAGTGCCCCGACCTGGGCGGGGTGTGACATGATTGGTGCATCAAATCCCAAAAGAATGTTCTTATATGTGAGTCACAATGTTGAAAGGGACATGAGGGAGATAGATATATGTTTTCCTCCAATGGAAGGAACAAAAAGGGAGGATCATACTTGATTTGGATTGTGATCTCTCCTAGGTATTATCAATGTTGAATGTCAAGTTCCTAGTTATGGTAGTAAGTTGTCATCATAGGCATTGATGCCTTGTCGGCCGAGAGCTAGAAAGAGTGTGGTTTGTTTGTTAGTTGGTTAATCATGGAAAGGTTCTAGTTATAGGGAGTGGTGTTGAGTTGATTATCAAGATCCACTTTGGTGTTAGTAAGGGACAAAACACATGTGTGGATTTCCATGAACTCAAATCGGTTAGACAAAGGCAAAGGCAAGAGAAGTAAGTAGGTTTGGTTGGGAAAGTGTAGAGAATTTGTTTCTATACTTGTTTAGTGTAAGTATTGGTGTCAACTCTATACATATATATATATGTATATATATATATGTGCATCACACGCGTACAAGAGTGGGTATGGTTGTGCATTTCCATGTTCAATCCTGATTCATGCCATGTGTTATAGATCCGATAGTATAGGTATGTGTATGTGTAGGTATAGTGTGGATTGTATCGAACTTGATTCATTATAAGTTATATCCGGCCATTACATGAAAGTTCAACTTTATTTCGGCTAACTTGTGAGGGCACTTGATGACGATATCAACAAGTATTGATTTAATAAGTCATGATCTCGTGTTATTAAATGTCAACATATCATGTTATTAAATGTCAACATATGGTATTATTTGTGATTAGTCTAAAGTGTATACATATGCTAATAAAGAGCTACCATGTGTTTGAGAGCATTACCATCAAATGATGACATAAGTTTGCTTTTTGGAAGTGTTTTTGATTGATGAGGATAGTAACCTTATTAAAACACTTTGTAGTTGTTCAGGTTTGAGTGGATTGTGTAATTTTTCACTTGGATATTGTCACATGTGTACCATTGTGCTAATCGGGCATCCAGTTGTTCTCTGTTGAGTGTGTGATTGGCTTGATTATTCAACGCCAATTATTTGTATAGTTAGGGTGTTGTATGCATAAGCGGGTGATTTGTTGAGTTTTCTGAGTATCTCATGCTTCACTAGACTAGGGGGTATAGTGTGTGCAAAATGTCTAATTATGCACATGAAATGACAATAATAAAAAAATGCGTACGGATGTTGACCTAGATCATTGACTGGTGTCACATTAAGGCTACACGGTGTGTTCATGCCCTTAAGGGGGCATTGATTGACATGCGGGATCTACCTCACTTTTGGTGGAATTGCCCTCCAAGCCAGAAAATGCTATGGGGTGGTGGTGGCGTGTACGATGGGTCAGTGGCTTCCAATTCACAATTTGGTTTTAATTAACTTTAAATTTAAATCAACATTTAACATTTAATTTAAACCATTAAATTATAAAAGAAATTAAACACTAAATGTCATAAAAAAACATTTAACATTTAATTTAACCATTCCATTATTTTTATGCATAAAAAGAACATTTGGATTACTACATATTATATTTTAGCATTATTTGAGCTTTCATCTCCTCATGCATTTCTCGATCTGCACAATCGAGGAGATCGATTTTCATTGCTAGGAATTTCATATCCTAGCGTGTTGTTCTTTTATCTCCTCTTTCTCATGTTTTAAAGCCAAGTGATGTTCAAAAACGGCTTGAAGATTTCTTTTTTTTTTTCTTGATCTTTTATTTTTGAAGGTGATTAAACGTGTTCCAATCTGGATGGATGTTGAAAAGATGGTTGTTGTAATCGACACCGTCACTAGGTGATTTCGATGCTCTCTTCTTTGAACGGTCTCTACCGACTGGCAAGGCGCTTCCATATCGATACCATCATCTTCGCTTAAGTTAACTTCGGTGCGAGCATCATCGCAAAATAACGGGATGATGAGCTTGTTTTAAGTCTCTGGACGAATTGCTTGCAAGAGCTACTTTCGCATATTTCGTCGAGCGGCGCACCACTTGGCAACAATGCATAAATTTGAAAGGCTTATGCTTGCTTCTACCTTGATATGGTATAAGCGCCCTCGACAAGAAGTCGTCTTCGTTTTCACCACTTTTTGGATTATTCTTGCAATTTAAATAATTACCGTTATAGGTCATCATGGCGGTTTTTATTTCACACCACTTGAACGAGAGACTATCATTTTCACGATAAGGCTCTCGTTTCATCTCTTCGTGAATTTTTTTATGTATTCTACTCCAAAAGACATGTTTTTTTTTTTAATTTTTACTACCTACGAGTTTCCGAATACGAATATCCGAGACTTGACCAAACCGAGTTCTTCCTCCTCAACCCATCTTTGAGGGGCACGTTTGGTCAATTTCTTCTCCTCCTCGGTTTTCTTCTTATACCTTCTCTTTTTAACCTTTTTGCTCAACGGTTCGCCAACTTCTTGTGGTTAGGTTTTGGGTACAAAGTCGGGTGTCGAAATGGGGAACTTAGGTTGTGGAATGTTGTGACGTTGATATTGAGACGAGGGGATGCTTACTTTTTGAAAATTAGGTTGAGGGTAGGGTCCGTAATACGTATTACCGGATATAAGTTGCGCATATGACGTGAAGTAGTTTGCATGGCCCAAAAATGGTAGGTTTCGGTTTCAAGGGAGACTAGGATTCGGAGAGTCGCCTCGCCCATATGGATGGTTTCGGTCGTACTCACGGTTGTTAGTATTCATGTTCGGTTAAGTTTTTTTTTTTTTTTTTTTTTTTTTTACAATAAATAGAAGTGGGAATAATTGGAGATGTGTATTAAAATAAGCAAAATGTTGAATATATGTACACACAAATTAAATTAAATATTTTAGTAGAAATTAATTTTTTAACCGTTGGATAATGGCTATATCCAAACAATAATACAATATTAAGCATTGACGAATCACAACCGTTTACATTAGGTAAAGCTTTTGTACCGTGACGGTGGAAATTTTCAGATGATATGTTCCACATGCTACTTCATGCTGTCCGTAGTGTGGTAGTGGGTTAATATGAAAGGGCTCCATAACCTATTTTCATACCAACATACCGTATAGTGTAATTAAAGCAGTTATCCTATATGGTGGGACAACAAGCAATTTAATTATCCTATGGCGTGGAGTTGTATTTAAAAGTTTTCACCTCACTATTTTTTAATTTAAAATTACGCATATAATATTAAATACTACATAATTAACTTTTTTTCGTATGTAAAATGACGAAAAAAATTGGCCCATAAATATTTTGTGCCTCGCCTACTAGACACACCTAGACTGCAAACAAACTGAACTTTCAGCGAACCGTTTATGAACCATTCGTCGGGAAGTTCGTTCGTTTGATAAATGAATGAACACGAACAAAAAATTCCGCTCGTTTAGTTAAACGAATGAACATGAACAGAGGCCGTGTTCATTCGTTTATGTTCGTGAACGTTCGGTAACGTGTTCGTTTGTGTTCGTTTGTATTTGATAGTTTATTAAAGTTTTTAATTTTTATACTTCTTTTATTTTTATTTATTTTACTCAACAAATAATATATAAGAGGTAAATATATGACTATAAAAGATCAATAAACGTAATTTTTATATCCAAGCTCATTATATGTTTCCACGTTCAAGCGTTGATACCCTCCACCACCAACGCCCTCTGCCATCCACCTCTAACGCCCTTCTCCGGTACTAAGCATGTTTGGACAATTTGGTTTTATTTTAGGTGGATATAGATGATGTCTTAATGTATGTGAATTCGATGTTACTCAAAAGTTAATATATGTCAGTTTATGTTTATGAACATTTCTTTGTGTTCATGAACACTCATTTGTGTTCATTAATGTCCGTTTGTGTTCGTGTTCGTTCATGAACAAAATTAACAAACGAACACAATCGAACACGAACATGAATGTTTTCTTAACAAACGAACACGAACAATAAATCCCGTTCAATAAGTGTTCATGGACTGTTCGTAAACACATTATTTTCTAAACAAACGAACATGAACAAAGTCTTGTTCGTGTTCGTTCGATTCGTTTGTAGCCCTAGACACACCATTAAGTCTAGCCTGTTGAATAAAAAAATTATTACTTAAATAAAAGGTATAATATATATTTTACAATATATTGTATTATAGTAAATAATGATATATATTATAGTATAAAGACTAATAATTTGACTTGTCATACGTTACGGTGGCATCAAAAATTAATATAACATGAATTTATACTATCATATGTTTGAGCCAAGTCGTTTTTGAACGAAATTTATGAAAAACGTAGAGCAATAGAAAATACACAAGAAAATAAGCAAGGAGACATATTATATTTCATATGACTCATTACGTAGAAAAAATTAAGTCGAAACGTAAACTAACTTGGATTTATAATAATACATGTTTATAAATATGCACGTAATAAAATACTGTTTTTAATTTAAAAATGCTACCACGCGTTGCTTCGGAGTCGAAATGTAAAGCAACTCGAATTTATACCATCCAGTGAAAACGTATTATATTTGACCCGGCTCGTTTCCGAACAAAACGTAAATCAACAAAAAAAAAACGTATCTAAATATATGCACAAACTTGAGGGGATCAAAATGACATTTTACAAAGTTTTAGAAAGCTGAGGGAGCGTAAGTGTCAATGATAAATGTTGAAGGGATGAATAGACACAAAATAAACATGGTCGAATGGTATTATTGTAAACCGAACAAAACGTAGACTAAAATAAACTAAATAAAAATAAGCCCGTAAACTTGAGGGGGTCAAAATAATATTTTACAAAGTTTTAGCAAGTTAAGGGTATAAGTGTCAATGCTACAAGTTGAGGGTAGAAGTGTCAATACAACAAAAACATAGTTGAATAACAATAATTTTACAAAGAAAAACAATAAAAAATAGAGGTGTATTATGTACTATTCTTAAGACACGCTCTTTTGTTATATATAAGGGACGGCGGTGCAATCAGTGAATGGCACTGGTACCCCACTACAAGCACGAGTTGATCGCCGCTGTGGTCACGAGGATTGAGATTCTGGTAGTCCTATAGAGTGTTTCCGTGGTCTACCTCACGGGTGTAGAGAGAGAGAGAGAGAGAGAGAGAGAGAGAGAGAGAGAGAGAGAGAAAGAGAGAGAGAGAGAGAGAGAGAGAGAGAGAGAGAGATCAGTGGAGATCTCTACGGATGCTTCACAACTTGCGTTGCCGAAGGGAAGGGTTTACGAATGGTGATCCAGTTAGCGGGCTGCGATTGATTCGTTACAGATGCATCCTGGGAAACACTCTACTCTAATACTTTGTAAAATTCCACTTGCACTTTTCTACATCACAAAAGTCATAAAACGATGACTAGAAAAACATGTTACACTCATTGATAAGTTGTATTGTTTATGTAAGTAATTTTTATAAAATCAATTATATAATGTTCACACCCTGTATGATCATATAATAGCCAGCTAGATGCTCAAGTTCGTCAAGTAACAATTATTTCAAAATCTGCCAGAAGTGAAATCGATTATGATCTCCATATATATGCTTTTGTTAGTAAATAACTAGTTATTGTATAGTTCCAAAAAATGGTGTTTATGTGGAGTTTTTATTAGTTTTTAAGGCTTAATAAACATGACTTTTCTTAGTGCTCCAAAATACGTGAACATTTGTTAGTGTAATTGTCATGTTTATATACATGCATATTTGTTTCAGATATATCTATTTATTAAGTGTTTTTTTTTAACGGTCGAACAGCGCACCAAACAACACCCCCACCCAGTTTCGATCTCCGGGCAACCCGAATCAGCCTCGACCCCTCCTAATAAGGAGGGAGAGAGAGAGAGAGAGAGAGAGAGAGAGAGAGAGAGAGAGAGAGAGAGAGAGATCAGTGGAGATCTCTACGGATGCTTCATAAGTTGCGCTGCCGATGGGAAGGGTTTACGAATGATGATTCAGCTAGCGGGCTGCGATTGATTCGTTAAAGATGCTCTACAGATGCATCCTGGGAAACACTCCTACTCTAATACTTTGTAAAATTCCACTTGCACTTTTCTACATCACAAAAGTCATAAAACGATGACTAGAAAAACATGTTACACTCATTGATAAGTTGTATTGTTTATATAAGTAATTTTTATAAAATCAATTATATAATGTTCACACCCTGTATGATCATATAATAGCCAGCTAGATGCTCAAGTTCGTCAAGTAACAATTATTTCAAAATCTGCCAGAAGTCAGGGCCGGTTATTAGAGGGTGCGGGGAGGACTCCCGGCCCGGGCCCAATTTCTAGAGGGGTACAATAAGTATGGTTGGACTGTGTTCACTAAAAATACTTTCGATTTTGTGTGATTGTTAAGAACCTGCAAGCGATGTTAAAGAGGTGTGAAGAAGATGAAGGGTAGTTAAGTAAAATCTAATAAAAAAGTCTAAATAGTTGGTCAATGTCATTTTCTCGGTGCTACACAACTTCTTTTCGGATGATTTAATTTAGTTTTCAAATGTTTTTACCAGAATTTTCACATTTTTATTATTTTTCACTTTGTTAATTTATTTGATTTGTGCCCTCGTCAAAAAACAATCTGCATTCGTTACTGTATAGGGCCATAGGGGTGTGTTAAATGAGGGAACCTTAAAAGAGTGAGGAAAATTTGTTAGTTTGTAATAGGCCCATTATAACTCCAAAATCTAAAACTCAAGCCTATTAGGCTATTAGCACACTTAGGATATGTTTGGCTAGGAGTTTTTAAGAGCTTTTAGGAGCTTCAAGCTTTTAAGAAAAAACTCCTACTTAATAAAAAACCTTGTTTGGTTGAAAGGGCTGGAAGCTTTTAGGTTAGAGAAAAAGCTCTACAGTGAAAAGCTGCTAGTATTAGTTTTTAAGAAAAAGCTCTACCAACTACAAGCTTTTAATTAGTAAATGACACCAATACCCATTCTATTTTAAAAATAAAATAAAAACCTTCTTTACAAGCTTTTAATTATGCTCATTTTAGTCATTTTATACATTTTATTAAAAGTTCCAGCTACTCTGCCAAACACCAAAATATATTTAAAAAGCTTCCAGCTACCAGCCTCCAGCTAGTTTTGCCAAATATACCCTTAGGTAACTTAACCATTAGTCCATTAGCCAATACTCATGAAACCTTAGCCAAGTTAAGTTAAAAAAAAAACTTTGCGGATTAGCAATGATAGCTATCGAAAATGTATTGTTGGAAAAATAAACTATGAAGAATTGATTCATCAGGGCACATAATTCGTGGCTCGGCCCAGGCACATAAGTTCTCAGGGACGGCCCTGCCAGAAGTGAAATCGATTATGATCTCCATATATATGCTTTTGTTAGTAAATAACTAGTTATTGTATAGTTCCAAAAAATGGTGTTTATGTGGAGTTTTTATTAGTTTTTAAGGCTTAATAAACATGACTTTTCTTAGTGCTCCAAAATACGTGAACATTTGTTATTGTGTAATTGTCATGTTTATACATGCATATTTGTTTCAGATATATCTATTTATTAAGTGTTTTTTTTAACGGTCGAACGGCGCACCAAACAACACCCCCACCCAGTTTCGATCTCCGGGCAACCCGAATCAGCCTCGAGCCCCTCCTAATAAGGAGCGGGACTCAAACCTGTGACCTCATAGGACAGAAACCTTATAAAGTAGGTAAACCTTTTCACCTCCGTTACAACCTACTGGGCTACAACATCATTGGCTATTATGTGTTAGTTAAAACACACATTTAATATTTTTCCGTTTAATTATCAGTTAATCCCTTTTATTTTCTGTCTCTCTCACCCTTGACGTGATTGCTTTTGTCATTTCAACACGTATTAGTCGTTTTAAAAAAAATATTATATGCATAGTTTTCATATGTCCAACTACCTCCATGTTAGAAAAGAATCTTATAATTGACTACGTTTAGTTCATAATATACTTGAAGTCTTGTACACGAAACAGGACTTTTGTTCCTCATTTTTATATAATACTTGGTCAAAGCTGATGTAGTAAACCTACTTATATCTATGACATCATGTATATGACAAATAATTATCTTTAACGGTACAGGTAAGGGATGAATATGTATATGTATCACCGGCCACATCCTTCAATGTATTTATGACTAATTCAAAATGATGTTTTAATAATTAAAACTACCAAGGTAATAACGAGGCAAGTCAGTGTAGACGACAAGGCGCATTACAAGAAACGTAGGCGTGCAAATTTCACTATTGATCAATCATGTGATGTGGAATTTAGGCCTTAGCGTCTTCATTCTGTCGCTTTAGCATGAAGTTACAAGGAGGATTTATTGCCCCCTTTCAATAACACCCAATGTTGTTATAACAAGGAAAATGACCGGGTTTAAGGATTGAGACGGTTTGGGTTTAGACTTTAGAGGGTTCCTATACTCCTGGTATGTATACATACATACCCATATATGTATGTACTTTGAAGTAAAAACACACCTATGTATACATACTATACACGCACGCATATATATATAGGGTAGGGTTCAAATAGGAACCAACCATTAAGTAGGAACTATAGGAACCAATCTGAGCTATCCATCTTCAATGGCATGATTGTAAATAAGTAAAACTTTAATTAATTGTTATTTTAATAAAGGGGTATTAATGTCTTTTGTTCAATATCATTTATTAGGTAATTAATAAGAAATTCATGTATATTTGGAAACAGCAAATTAGTGTTTATGGTATACCCAAACGTATTTATTGTATATACTATTAAAATTATATCTCGGTATATATATACAACAGTGTACATTGGTGTATATTTGTTTTTTCATTCATCATCATCACCAACACAAGATATACATTGGTGTATATTCGTTTTTTCATTCATCATCATTCAACATCATCAACACAGATATACATTGGTGTATATTGGTTTTTTCATTTATCATCATCAACACAGATATACATTGGTGTATATTCGTTTTTGAAGTGTACATTGGTGTATATCAGTTTTTTTTGTTCATTCATCATCATCATCAAACACATATATACAATGGTGTACATCAGTTATACATTGATGTATATCATTTTTTTTCTTTTCATTCAACATCATCAACACAGATATACATTATGATAAGAAACTCATAATTTTCATACATTATGATAGCTTCGTCCAACGTTCTAAACTTGGCACCTACAAATGGTTTAACATCGTCTGGTACAACAGGCGTCCAATATCTCGTCCCACCGGGAGACTCATATACGTTCTAAACTTGGCACCTACAAGTGTATTATAGTTAGACATGCTATAACTCATATACGATACACCTGTGTATATTGAGTAACACACAGGCTGTGTCATACTGCACATTCCATTTTTTATAATTAATATACACCTGTGTATATTTTTTATAATTAATTAAAGGAAGTGGACTTAGCAGAGACACAGAGAAGGAGGGTATGAAAGAAAAATTTCATGACTGGTGGGAAAAACTTTTTGAAAAGTGTTGACCCAGTCATCTGTGCATCATAACCTCTTTCCTGAAATTCTGTGTGAAGCTCTGCCTTAGGGAAAGAGTCTTTACCTGACAGGTCATTGAGTGAGAAGGTCGTGGATATGAGTTCAGGGGTAATGACGATATTTGTCTCTCTAATTTTTGAGATAGTGGAAGTAGGCTTTTTGTCTTAAAGAAGAAACTCGACATTCAACCAGAATTCTTGGAGGGTATCAAGATAGATAGGGGCGTCAGCGGTTAGGATTGTCAGGTATTTGGATTGTAAAATGATGTCGATGGTGGAATGGAATGGAGTGTTTTCATCTGTTTTTACCAGATATGGGAGGTAATTGTGGGTGGCTTTAGCTTGAAGATCCATTGTAATGGATTCCGAGTGTGAGAGTGAGTGGAATTAGAGTAAGGGTTTGAGAATGAAGAAGGCAGTTTCAGTATTTTGAATACAATGAGACAGTGTAACGACTGTTGTGATAAAACAGGGTTTTTATAGGCTCTGGTGAAACCGCTGATGTGTCCAAAACTCTGCTTATAGGAAAAGACGTGGCAAACATATGATGGTTAAACATCTGGTGGTGTACAGCTGTTTTGGCAAACATCTGATGCAAACCACTGTTGTTTGTTTTTTTTAATCTAGATAGATATGTATATATATATATATATATTGATAATAAAACAGTTGTTTTATCTGATCAGAGGTTTGAAACAGATTTTTCAACCAAGCAGTGGTTGTTTTATCTGATCAGATATTTGAAACAGATTTTTCGACCAAAAAGGCTATTTTTAAGGATGGATTTTGATATCTGAAACATTTTAATGCTTTTATTAAAAACATTTGTGTTGTTTAATCCATGTTTAGCATACCAATTCTAGAAATCAGATTTGTAAAGGTAGATGTGTCTAAAGCTTTTGTCAACACATCTGTCAATTGGTCCTCTGTTGGAACATGGTGCAGAGAAATCAAACCTTTTTCATAGCTATCCCTGACAAAATGATGTCTGATGTCTATGTGCTTGGTGGTTGAGTGAGAAACTGGATTCTTGATGATATTTTCAGCAACTTGACTATCCAACATGAGTGGAGTCTTTAGTGCAGTTATCCCAAAATGCAGCAATTGATTTTGAAGCCACATGAGTTGGGCTGTACAGCTTGGAGCAGCTATGTATTCAGCCTCAGCTGTTGAGGTGGAAACAACTGCTTGCTTTTTGCTTTGCCAAGAAACTAAGGCATTCCCTAGAAACTGGCACCCTCCTGATGTAGACTTCCTTGTGGTGTGACAGCCAGCAAAATCACTATCTGAATAACCTGAAAGCTCAATGTTTCCATTAGCAGGATACCAGATACCAAGTGTGGGAGCACCTTTTAGGTATCTGAATATCCTTTTCACAACAATAAGGTTTGACTTTCTGGGTGAAGCCTGGGATCTTGCACAAACACAAGTGGCAAACATAATGTCTGGCCTAGATGCAGTTAAGTACAATAAAGACCCAATCATGCATTTGTGATGTTTTTGGTCAACCAGTTCATCCTTGTCATCAATAATGAGTAGCTTAACTGTACTCATAGGTGTACTACATGGCTTACAGTCATTCATCTCAAATCTAGTTAACAAATTTTTCACATATTTATTTTAATGAATGAATGTGCCATTTTGCAGCTGCTTCACTTAGAGACCAAGGAAACACTGAAGTTCACCCATGACACTCATTTCAAACTCTGCTGTCATGAGTTCCCTAAACTCTTCACACATTTTGTTACATGTGGATCCAAAAATGATGTCATCCACATATATTTGAACAATCATTAAATCTTTCCCTCTCCATTTCAAAAATAAGGTTTTATCAATTTTACCTCTTGTGAAACCAATGGATAAGAGAAAGGTGGAAAGAGTTTCATACCAGGCCCTAGGAGCTTGCTTGAGTCCATACAAAGCTTTATTAAGCTTGTAGACATGATCAGGATGGAATGTGTCTTCAAAACTAGGTGGTTGACATACATAGACCTCCTCCTGAATTTTGTCATATAGGAAGGCACATTTGATATCCATCTGATACACCTTGATGTTGTGGTTGACAGCAAAGGCTAGAAAGAGTCTGATAGCTTCTAACCTTGCTACATGAACAAAGGTTTCATCATAGTCTATTCCTTCTTCTTGTCTGAAGCCTTGAACCACAAGCCTGGCTTTATTCTTGACAACTATACCCCTTTCATCAGTTTTGTTTTTCAAGACCTACTTTGTACCTATTGGACAAACATCCTTAGGTAGTGGTACAAGTTCCCATACTTGTTGTCTTTTAAACTGAAGGAGCTCTTCTTGCATATCTTCTACCCAACTGTTGTCTTTTAGTGCCTCTTGGTACTTGACAGGTTGTGTGAGAGATAGAAACCCTGCAAAAAGACAGATATTTGAGGATTGGCTTCTTGTTAGCACACCCTCTCCGATGTTGCCAATAATTTGATCTGGTGGATGAGCTCTTAGGTAGATTAGATATCCCTGATATGGTATGATGGCATTTTGTGGTGAAGGACAGAGGTTTGCTGACTATGTTGATGTAACATCTGTTTGCACTTCTGTAGTGCCATCAGATGTTTGAAATGGAAGTGGGGGAATGGGTCCAAGTGGTGTAAAACTGGACTGACTTTTGTCAACAGATGTTTGACTTTTGTCAACAGATGATTGTGCAGTGGATGTGAGGGGTGAAGCAGTGGTTTGAGGGTAAGACTGGCCAACAGTGGCTGACTCAGCTGTGACAGAGTTTTGACAGTTGTTTTGAACAGCTGCTTTCTCTGATGCAGAATAGATTTTATAGTGACTTAGGATCACAACATCTGTTCTGTAATCTTGTTGTGTAGATTGTGGAGTGCCTGCATTGTTAGTTTTAACACTGATATCTTCAAATTTGAATTTATCTAAATCAAACAACTCAGCAGGATCTGCTGGGATTTTTAGGGATGAAAGTTTATTGAACTTTACATTCAGAGTTTCTTCTATTGTCTTGGTCCTTGTGTTAAACACTTTATAGGCCTTGGCAGTAGAAGAATATCCCAGAAAATAGCCACAATCTACTTTGGCTGCAAATTTTGAAATGGAATCTTTGAGATTTAAAATGAAACATAGGCAACTAAAGATTTTGAAAAATGAGATTAATGGTTTGATTTTGAACAAAATTTCATAAGCAGTCTTTTGATGTCTTGGGTTGATCAAAACTCTGTTTTGAACATAGCAAGCAGTGTTTACAGCTTCTGCCCAGAAGGACAGTGGCAAACCAGAAACTGCTAGCATGGTTCTTGCAGCTTCAATAAGAGTTCTATTTTTCCTCTCAACCACCCAATTTTGCTCTGGTGTTCTTGGGATGCTGTACTGCCTTACAATCCCTTTTGACACACAGAAGTCATCCAACTCCTTATTTTTAAACTCTGTTCCATTGTCACTTCTAAAGACTTTTACTGCCAAGTCATATTGTTTTTCAACTTTGGTGACAAAGTCCTTCAAGATACCTGCAGTCTCATCCTTAGAGTGTAAAAAGTAAGTCCATGTAAACCTAGAAAAATCATCAACTATGACAAGACAAAATCTTTTTCTTCTTAGACTCATGATTTTAACTGGGCCAAACAAGTCCATGTGCAACAATTGTAGACATTGACTTGTTTTGGACTCATCAATGGATTTGTAAGAGCTTTTATGTTGTTTTCCTTTTAAACAGGAAACGCAATGCTCATCACATTTGAATTCTTTTGATGGTAAACCTCTGACAAGGCTTTGTTTGGAGAGTGAGTTGATAGTTTGAAGGTTGGTATGACCCAGTCTCCTATGCCACAATTCTGTTTCCTTTGTGGAGGCAGCAGAAAACAAACAGACATTTGCCATAGGATTGTCCTTCAACATATCAACTACATACACATTGCCACTCCTATGAGCAACAAGTTATGCTTTGCTCTCAGCAATGACGGTATCAATCTTTTTCACCACTTCTGGCCTAATAATCTTACAAGTTTTCTTAGTGAAGAATGAGCCATAACCTTTGTCACTCATTTGTGAAACACTAAGAAGATTAAATTTAAGATTATCAATAAGATTGACATTTTCAAACTTGAATTTCCCAGCCTGAACAGCCCTTGAACCCAACACCTTACCTTTTGAATCATTACCAAAGGATATATCACCCCCTACATGAGCTAAGAAGTCCAGAAGAAGGGCTCTACATCTTGTCATGTGCCTGGAACCTCCACTATCTACATACCAAAGACTATCTATACAAGCAGAAGCTCCCTGCACAGCAGTAATAAATTAGTTTTGGTGAGTGTCCAAAGCCGAGTTGGCTTTGGATGGGTCCTCAGACTTTTCAGACTCAAGCTTTGGAAGGTGATCAGTGGTTTGAACTAATTTTTGAATCAAGTTCAACAACTGTTGCTGACCATTTGCAAGTGCTTGAATGTCAACACTTGGGGCAACAATTGTTTGATCACTTCCAGACAGATGATAATACCCATAGGGATTTCTGTTCACTCTTGGTTTAGAAGGTCTTTTTGGTTCCTCATAAACATGTGACAGATTATGACATGGTGGTTGTCCATATCCTCTTGGGTACTGGCTTGTGGGTGGAGCATCTGTTACTTGGTCATCCCTGGGAGCAGATGTTTCAAGACTTTTGGTAACAGATGTTTGGACTGGTGTAAAAGTCTGTTTGGGCTTTCCTTTTGAAGTACTCACCACCTGACTTGCAAGAGTTTTAGTCTTGTACTCTTGTATTTTGACATCAAAATTTTTGAGATACAGACACTCTTTGGTTTTGTGATTCTTTTTCCCACATATTGAACATGTGGCTTTGGAATCACATGCACTTGTTCCTTTGTTAATATCATATGCTTTTAGAAGAAAAGAGTTTTTATTAACATGATTCGTCTTTTCACAGAAATCACAGAACAAGTGGACAGACTTTTCTTTCTTTTTCCCTTTTTCAACCTTCTTTTCAACAGATGTTTGAGCATCTGCTGGAAGGTTTTTCAAGGGAATGATCTTTGCCTGTGGTGCTGTCTTTCCCTCAGGAGTTTTGAAACCAACAGGTTTAAAGTTCTCAAGAGTACCACACTCATCAGACCAAGTAGGTTTAAATTCATAATTTTCAAGTTCAGTGAATGATGAGGAACCCTCTGGTTTTTCTAGAACAATTTTCTTACCATTAGGTTCAGTGATTTTAATCTCTTGACCCTTCAAATTTGTTGGTACTACCTCAACTAACTTTTGATCCCTTTTGTCAGTGTTTTCAAAAGCTAGAGCAGTGGTTTCAAAACCAAAACCAAACTTCACATGACTTTTGGTTTGTTTGTTGAGTAGCATTTCAAAACCTCTACATGATTCCACCCATTTCTGGCATTCAACTTGGGTGGACTCAAGCTCACTTTTGCAACTCTGATATTTAGTTATCATAGTTTGGAGCTGGTCTTTGGTTATGGTTGCTTCATGTTTTAAGCTGCTTATTTCAGATTCTTTTTCAGTTAAATTTGTTTTAACTCTTTTGAAAGTTTCTCAAATTTAGCTTCATCATCTAAAATTTTCTTTCTATGGTTTTCATTCACCTCTTTGATGTTAGCAAATGCTATTACACATTTGTCAGAACATAAATCTTTAAGAATTTGAGGAGATACCTTAGCAGCAGCCATCAATGCACAATCACACTTGCACCCACAGTCATCAGATGCACCCCAGGGATCTGAGAGATTCACAACCTCTTCTTCAGGTTTTTCACCTGCAACTACTTCATCAACAACATCATCAGTCACAACTATAGATTCAGTCACCACCTCCACAGATTCAACTTCTTCTACCATAGCCATGAAACAAAAATTTTCTGGCTCATTTTCAGCTTTGGCAACTAATGCAAAATTTTCATCTGTTAACTCATCTGGTAGACTGCTCCAATCAACAAAACCTTGTGTGAAGAAACTCTGTTGACTGGTCTCTGCAGGAGCAGAGGATGAAGCAGCAGTCATTGGCACAGGTGTTTGCACATAGTGGATCTGAGGAACAGTGGTTTGGACAAACTGGACAGGAATAGTGTTTGAGGACTGTGCAAAATGAGCAGTGTTTTGCTCATTGGGTCCAGGGGTATTATAGGAATTTTGATAAGTGTTGGTCTGAGGCCTTTGATTTGGATAGGTAATTATAGGTGTACCATGTTGACTCCTACATTCCCTAGCAAAATGACCAAGTCTATGACATTTATAACACTTTATCTTTGATTTATCCAACCCCACCTTTGATCTGCCAGTTAACCCTGGAAACCTTCTCCCAGTTTTCTTGTAAAAATTGTTAGTTCTTACACTGAGAAGGGCCAATTGGTGCACAATGTCCATTTCTTCCAAATCATCAGGGTCAAAGTATTTTAGGTCATCATACTCAAAGGATATGTTATCAGATGCCTGGATATCACCACCACTTGCTGTAAAAGCATAGTTTGGTGAATAAGAATCAGAGTTAAAACCTGAAGTTATGTCAATGAAATGGTCATAACTCTGATCCTTAGTATTTCCAGGCACCTCATCATGACCCAAAAGTGTTGTATTACCAAATACATAATCATCAGACACTTTTTCAGAGTCCTAGAGCTTCTTTTTCTGGTTAAGCTCTCTCTCATAGGTCAAGAGCTTACCATGAAGCTGGGTCAGTGATAGGTCCTTAAATCCAATTGAGTTTCTCATAACTATAGCAATAGTGTCCCATTTATCTGGTAATGATCTTAAAAACCTATGGTTCAAGGTTGAATGAGGGTAAGTTAGACCAACCAGTTTTAGTTCACTAATGAGACAGTTAAACCTCATGTTTCATATTGTTGGTTAAGTATTTCACGATTGTTTTCAATAACCTCTTCAGTCCCACCAAATTGTTCATTCAGTGCATCCCACAACTCCTTTGCACTGTTACAGTGTAACAGCCCAGCATATATATCATTGGGTAGAGCCATGGCCACAATACTGAAGGCCTTAGCATCTAACTCAATTTTCTGAAAATCCTAGTCGGAGTAGTTTTCAAGTTTCTTAGGCTCCTGAACCTTGGGATCTTTGGTACTCGGCACCATCGGAACATGTGGTCTGAAGATAACCGACTTCCAACACCCACTGTTCTGTTGAGCTAGAACATGGCTCATCCGACGTTGCCAGATATTGTATTCAGATCTGACAAGCATCGGTGGCTTGTTGTTCGTGCCAGTGTTGTGTGGATCGTGATTGATTGAAACCATTCTCTGATTTTTCAAAAACAAAGTCTGTTTATATCTGCTTGAATCGAAAATAAACTATTACTCTGTTTTCAATCCGACAAACAAACGATATCAATAATTGTGAGCTGATCTGTTTATATTAAATTGATTGATTAGATCGAATTTAATTGACCAAGCTCTGATACCAATTGTTAGGATCTGAGTTTGATTGTTTTGATTTGTTTAGAGTAGAATGAGAAATGAATGAAGTGAATATATATGGAAAGTGCAGCGGAATAATAAACTGTAATCAAAACAAAAGGAATAAATGTTTTCTTAATCGAAAGCTTTCATTATATTGAAAGATTACAATCAATTACAAGTACTCCCCCTCAGCCTGATCACTCTGTGATTGTTTGTCTGAGAGAATGTTGTGAGTGACCAATAGAACAGTACAAGCATTGTTCTATTTATGGACAAATCTAAACCACTGATGACTTAGGCTGACATCACCTAAGATAGTGACCTTTAACATAATAACAACATAAAACATCTGCCATATACAAACTACTGTTATATTACAAAACACTGTAAGGTAAACTACTGTTGAGGAAAACTCTGATGGTCTTGTATCATCTGTTGGAGCCTAAGTGCTGTTGGCTCCAACAGACCTTTAGTCTTCAGTACTTGATCAGCAGTTGTTCTTTATCAGACCTTTGGTCAGCAGTTGTTCTCTATCAGTTGTTATCCAGCAGTCCTTTGTAGCAGCAGTTGTCATAGCAGTTGTTTGGGTGGAACAGTTGTTAGGGTCAACAGTCTTTTGGGAAGAGTATGTTGTAAAGACTGTTTATTTATGTGGATCAACTGTTAGTATATTTTGGCTTTTTAATCATCTGTTTTTCTTCAGGTCAGCAGACCCAACAAAAGTTACGGAAAGGGCGTTTGATGTTCTTCAACCTCGATGGCACATTATTCATGGTCCGACAAGGATTTGGAAGGTAAAAATTATTACAGATATAATGTACGCTTACATAATACTGCACAACATGATCGTTGACGACGAAGGTTATACCGTATGCGACTGGGATAGTGAAGACGATGATGAAGTGCCAACACCAGTACATGGGCCGACTAATAATTTTATTGAACGCTTGCAACGGATTAGAGACTTGCGTAATAGAGAAACTCATCATACCCTTCGACACAACTTGACCGAGCACATTTGGGCTAACAGGGATACGGATGAAGATTAAACTCAAGCGTTGTTGATTTTTTTTGGTTTGTTTTCGGTTTGTTTTTTTAATTTATTTTAAGTGTGTTTATTTTAAATTTATTTTAAGTGTGTTTTTTTCATTTATTGTAAAAGTGTGTTTTTTAAATTTAATTTATTATGTTTTTTTAAATTATATTTTACGTATTTTTTAAAATTTTATTTAATTAATAAATAATATTACGTATATAATAAAATAATATTGTATATAAATTTAGGTGAAGAAATAAAAGTGAAAAAAATAACTGATGAGGTGGAAGTTTGTAATGGTTTGGGGTTGTAGTAAGACTATAAGGAGTGGTTGGGGGGTAAAGAGAGGAATGAAGCGCCATGTGTCACTTGTGGGACCTATGTGGGGGAGAAATTGTGGAGAGTGAAAAGGGGGGGGGGAAGGAAATAATATTATATTGTGTTAAAAAAAAAACCTTGACCAATCAAAAGGTGACACCTCACCCCACCAAAATGCCCCACGCCAAGCAGCTTCTCCACGCCATACCCTTCATGCCTCTCTTCAAGCCACTTTGGTGGCGGCGCCCCCCCCCCCCCCCCCCCCCCCGCCTCATGCCCTTCCCGCCCCTTTCCACGTCACCATTCCGAGTAGTCTAAAAAGTGGGTTTGGTTTGAATTAGTTTGAAATGATGTGGCATGATGACGTAATAGTTTGAAATGTTTTGGATTTATTAGGACTCTCGGTGCTCTCAAGAAGGTGGGGGGTACAATTCCACTCCGGTCAAACTAATAATTATTCATAAAAATTATTATTAAAAGAAAGCTAATGAAAAATGATCACAGACACCAAATCTAAGAAGTAGGGATGGCAATGGGTCGGGTTTGGGACGGGTTTAGGTAATCCCAACCCCATACCCGGTTAGGTATGCTTGTCCCAAACCCGGCCCAAAACCCGTCGGGTTTGTGTCGGGTAATTACCCATCGGGTATCGGGTATACCCGCGGGTTTCGGGTAAACCCATTAATTTTTAAAACTTATTCATTGAGTATATCCGACCAAAACCCGACGGATATCTATTAGGTAACTATTAACCAATTACATTTAACATTATTAAATATATATGTAAATGATTACAATGTATAAATGTAAAATAATTAAATCATATAAAAACACTCAAAGACATAGATAACAAATAGTATACACTAATTTTTTATAATTTTTAGCACAAGATGACAATCTAGATAGACAATTAGATATATTATGCATACATATTTAAAAAGATATATTAGAAATTATATTGGGTAAATAATCGGGTAAATGGGTATACGTTATCGGGTAATCGGGTCGGGTAAACAGGTATATCATCAAATCCCGAACCCGTCCCAAACCCGCGGAAAAAATAAAAACTAATCCCATACCCGGACCCATACCCGATTACCTGACCCCAAACCCGTCCCAAATGTGTCGGGTTTCGGGTTTACCCATCGGGTTCGGGTTTGATTGCCATCCCTACTAAGAAGATAACACCACCAACAAAACACCAAATCTAAGAAGATAACACCACCAACAAAGCACCTAGACCCAAACAAAAGAGATAAATATAAACACTACATCTAGTATAAAATGACTTTCAAGCTCCTCAAGATATAACATAGAATTCTCTAGACGTGCTCCTGACCAATGAGAAACTATGAGACTTAACCTTACATATAATTCTGGACATCGAGATAGGAACTTGGCTATAAACGAAAGCCGTCCGCATTTTCCAAATACTCTTACTTGTGACAAGAACAATTCCATGAAACGCTTTCCCACTCTTCTTTGAACCTTGACCATGGAGTGGAGATCTATGATATCACGAATACGAATTGCAAAAAAAAAAAAAAAAAAAAAAAAAAAAAAAAAAAGAACGGAACCTTGCTCCATTGCATCACCTGTTTCATGCAAATCAGATGTTTTCAGAGGCTAGGGCTGCCAGAGTTGGGAGCCTTTCTTTCTCAGCCCTCCATGAAACTATACCACCTTCAAGAGCACCCAATTGCCCTAAGAAAATGCATAATCATGTATCACCCTATTAAAGGTCCGAATACACTTCTTCAGGCTATTAACTATAAATAAGCCCAATGGATGCAAAGGCCAATTCCAGCCACTGAGGTTCGAATTGACTGTGATGAGCCCCATTCGTTCGGACTACTGATGCAGTATTGTGAAAGTAATTATGGTTGTAATTGTGAATGAATATTATTGATAATAAGGGGCCCTATATATAGGGATCATACAACCATGATATATGGAAAAGATATACATCAAATAAATACCAAGATTATCTACTATGAATACAATAGTAATCTATTCCTAAATTAGTGGAGTCGGTTATGCTAAGACACCCCCTCAGTTTGAGCGGGCGGAGGACAGACGCTCAAGCTGGACCGAAAAGATTGGAATAGTTCACGAGATAACCCCTTGGTGAATATATCCGCGTACTGCATGGAGGAGGGCACGTGAAGAACTTTAATGTGCCCAAGACGAACCTTTTCGCGGACGAAGTGGATATCAATCTCTATGTGTTTCGTCCTTTGATGTTGAACTGGGTTATTGGACAAGTAAACCGCCGAAACATTGTCACAAAAAATAACCGATGCACGAGATAGGGGTGTATGTAACTCAAACAGCAGGTTGCGAATCCAGGTTGTCTCAGCAACAGCATTAGCGACCCCCCTATATTCAGCTTCTGCACTAGAGCGTGACACCGTAGGTTGGCGTTTTGCGGACCAAGAAATAAGATTATCCCCAAGAAACACACAATATCCTGATGTGGAACGTCTAGAATCAGGGCAACCGCCCCAGTCAGCGTCAGAATAAGCCACCAATTCATTATTAGTCGACCGACCAATCCGTATACCATAATCAATAGTGCCCTGCAAATAGCGTATGATCCGCTTCATAAACGCGAAATGTGGATCCCTAGGCTCGTGCATGAACAAACAAACCTGTTGAACTGCATATGAGAGGTCAGGACGCGTGAAGGTTAAATATTGTAAAGCACCCGCCAAGCTTCGATAGAGAGTCGGATCCGAAAATAATTGACCGTCAGTGGCACTCAATTTAGATGAAAGATCAACTGGTGTGGAGCACGGTTTGCACGAGGTCATGGAAGCACGAGCAATAATGTCCTTGGCATACTGTGCTTGTGACAAAAAAATACCGTACTTCTGATGTGTGACCTTAATCCCCAAAAAATGATGTAAACGTCCCAAATCAGTCATGGCAAATTCCTTTGACAGTGTCCCAATAATGTTGTTCAGCAGAGAGTCATTAGAAGCTGTAATAACTATATCATCGACATATAATAATAAATATGCAATATTGGACGAGTCCTGATGATAAACAAATAACGACTGGTCACAGGTACTACTGCGAAAACCCTTAGAGGTAATGAAAGTGGCAAAACGTGTGTACCAAGCCCTGGGTGCCTGCTTTAGCCCATATAAGGACTTCTTCAACCTACAAACATGATTAGGGAAACGGCGGTCATAGAAACCCGGAGGTTGGTGCATAAACACTGTCTCCTGTAGGTCCCCGTGCAAAAAAGCATTTTTAACGTCGAGTTGATGAATCGGCCAAGAACGTGAAACAGCCAAAGACAACACAGTACGTATGGTAGCCGGTTTAACCACAGGGCTAAATGTCTCATCACAATCCACACCAACAGTTTGGGAATTACCATTAACGACCAACCTAGCCTTGTATCGTTCCAATGAGCCGTCCGACTTAAATTTGTGCCGGAATAACCACATGCAGCGGATAACGGGATGGTCAAGTGGACGAGGAACCAGCTCCCATGTTTCATTATCCTGTAAAGCCGTATATTCGGTTTGCATGGCATGTAACCAATTAGGATCAGTTAGGGCTTTGGTATAGGAAGTAGGGACTGGTGAGACGGATAGGGTATTGTGGATGGCCGGGTGAGTGGATCGGGATTTGGAACGAGTGGTCATAGGGTGGTTGTTTGTGGCCGAAAGGGTAGGCTGGCTGGTGGTTTGTGACGGGGCTGAATTTGAGACGGGCTGAGGCTGGCTGATGGGCTGGGCCGGGGCAGAAGGTGAGGTGGGCTGCGGGTGTGTTGGCTGTTGGGCCGAGGGAGCTGAGGGAGGCAGTGGGCCTGTAGGGCGGGTAGACATATGGGAGTTTGTTTTGGGCCGGCGAGTATAAGTGTAGGTGTAAGGGGCCACAGCAGGGTGTGGTGCGGGTGGTATATTGGGCTGGTGAGTGGGCTGCGAAGCAGGCCTGAAAAAGGCGAAGCCCGGTGGTAAGGTGTCGTCCAAAAAATTATAGGACGTAGGCGGATGAGGAAGTGTATAAGGGAACACGTGCTCATCAAAGGTTACATGTCGGGAAATGTGAACCTTGCCTGTGGTAGGGTCCAAGCAACGGTATCCACGGAAATCGGGGGGATATCCGAGGAAGATGCATCGCATGGACCTATGGTGAAGTTTATGGGGTAGAGTGGCGGATGTGTTGGGATAGCAAGCACAACCGAATACTCGTAAGTGGTCATAGGCCGGGTGACGGAGATAAAGGACAAATGTAGGTGTGTAGAAATTAAGTCGTTTGGTAGGTAGGATATTGTGTAGGTAGGTGGCAGTGTGGAGGGCCTCAACCCAAAACGAAGGAGGTAGATTCGCATGAAATAAGAGGGCTCGAATGATGTCATTCAAGCGGCGAATCATACGCTCGGCCCGTCCGTTTTGCGAGGATGTTTGTGGGCAAGCAAAACGAAAAAGAAGACCGTGTTGTTGGGCAAAGGTTTTAAATGCTGAATTGTCAAATTCACCCCCTAAGTCACATTGGAATGTTTTTATGTTCCGGTTAAATTGTGTGAGTATTAGTTGATGGAATTTGGCAAAGGTAGGAAAGGTTTCGGACTTATATTTAAGGGGGTATACCCACACGAAGTGTGAGAAATTGTCAATTAGCACCATGTAATACTTATAACCGGATTTACTCGTGATAGGCGAAGTCCATAAATCGCAATGAATTATATCAAAAGGAGCAAAAGTAAATGTATTAGAAGAATAAAACGGCAAACGTTTATTATTTGAAATTTGACAAGAATTGCAAATATTATTACTTTTGTCCTTATTACAATGAAAATTTAAATTGCGATTTAAAATATCTAAAACTTGCGCCCCGGGATGTCCCAAACGATCATGCCATGGTAAATGATGGGAAGTGATGAAAGTGGCTTGAGGTGGCAGTTGAGGTGGCGTGAACGTATAAAGAGGCCCGGTACTGTCATGTCGAGATAGATGCTTCCTAGTTTTGAGGTCCTTCAAAGAAAAACCAAAAGGGTCAAATTCGACAGACACTTGATTATCACGAGTAAAACGTCTAACGGAAATAAGATTTTTAATTATTTGTGGGCTATAAAGGATATGGGGAAGGATATAGGTACGGTTTGGTAAAGGGTGAAAGCCCGTTCCTGATTGATTAATTGGTAAAAACATGCCATTACCTACCAAAATATTACGACAAATAGGACGTGAATCAGGGATAATAATTTTACCTTTTTCTTTTGTCACGTGAGATTCAGCACCAGTATCCATCACATCAGAGGTCCAACCCATATTAGGGGAATTAACCTGCAATTGAGCCATAGCAGCATTCAAATCAGTGGGACAAAGAGGGTTGAAACCTTGTGGAGAGAAGCCAGGGGGCAGGTACGAAGCCGGCGAGAAACCCGTGGTCGGAGCAGAGCCAGAATAATGGGCCTGAGGGGCGGCGGCGGTCTGAGAACTGCCGGACCACTGCTGCTGAGAAGGCTGCGTCGGGTAGGGGCATGGTGGTGGTGCCCACCATGCCCAATTAGGGTAAGCCGGTTGTTGGGAAGCCGGGAACATTGACCATGGAGAAAATTGTTGAGGCCGTCCACGTCCTCTGCCCCGCCGATTAGATGGGTTTCCGCGTCCACGTGAGCCACGGCGAGTAGATGTGGAGTCCGGTTGGGGATTAACAGAGCCGGAGGAGGCGGGTGGCTGTTGCGGCAGTGTGGCAGCCAGAACAGTGTTGGCGCTGCCCTTTTGAGCTTCAATTCTGATAACTTCATCATTAAGCATTGTAACAGCTTGGTCCCAATCAACGCCTTGCTGATTAATCAGCGAGGCAGTGGTATTAAATTCTGCTGGAAGTCCTCGAACAAGCTGAAGAACGAGGCGAGAGTCAGAAACAGGCTGGTCCACATCAGCCAACTGATTAGCGAGATCTGATAATTGCTGACAATAATCGTCAACCGAAGAGCAGGCTGACAGAGTGATGTTGCAGAAACGCGTCTCGAGCGCCGCAGCGCGAGCCTTCTTGTTGCTCAAGTATTTCTTCTCGAGCTTTAACCACGCATCCCGAGCGACAGTCGTATCCATGAGGCGTTTCAGATTATCATCCGAAACGGTGCTGTAGATCCATTGAAGGACTAGCGCGTCAAGCTCCTTCCATTGGGCGTATTCAGGGGATGTGACTGCGGGTGGTGGGGTATCATCGATGTGATTTTCCACTTTATATGCGACCGCGTGAAGACGGAAGAGCTTAACCCATGCCGAATATGTCACCTTTGATCCGTCCAAAGTCCGGATCTTAGACTGAATGTTCGACACAGAGTAAGCCGGATGGAGTGGAATTGGTTTAATCGATGATTCTGATGTATCTTCTTTCGCCATGAGGCAGAACCGAACGAATCCGGGAGGAAAAAAAAAAAAAAAACGAACAGAAACGAGAAAGATGAACAGGTAATCAGAACCGGTGAGGCTCTGATACCATGAAAGTAATTATGGTTGTAATTGTGAATGAATATTATTGATAATAAGGGGCCCTATATATAGGGATCATACAACCATGATATATGGAAAAGATATACATCAAATAAATACCAAGATTATCTACTATGAATACAATAGTAATCTATTCCTAAATTAGTGGAGTCGGTTATGCTAAGATATTGCAATTCAGCAGAGTAAACCAGGGGGCGTGACCAAGCTCAGTCTCAAACAAAAATAGACCAAAATGTAAAACCCTGTCAACACAATACAACACAACATGAATTATCCTTCTCGGCTGCAAAAATGGCTCAGAAAACAGAATACGAGAGAGTCAAATCCAGCCACACATCCGATCAAAATAAAACATTACCACCGCAGCCCAATATCGCTTTGGTGGAACTACTCAAATCCACACCAAAACGACCATGATCCATCGAAATATTACGAATTTGCTTCCACGGTCCAGGAATCAACACCTTAGTGGGAATAAAATTCCAACTACTCAAACTATCAGAATGCCCAGATTACTTTCCACCAGAAGCTTTGTTTTTCCACTTAATTTGAAACTCCACTATCATTTCGCGAACATACATTGGATTAACATTCCACATAAAGGGGATTTTGACCTTTGTTAACCAAAAGTATAAAATACAGCAAGCAACCCTAAAACAAGGTTTTTAAGAGATAAACATACTAGTTTATTTTTATGAAATAATACCACAAAAATTAACACTCTGTAGTCCTTTAATAATGCGATATTTGTGGCTGATGTACATTTTCACTTAAAACACCTCAAATTAAGAAGAATTAGATCAGGATAAGAATGGATCAATGTATAAGTTTAGTACCGATCGTTATGTTGTGGAATATTGACAATCTAGTTTTCATTATACTTTAATTTCAACTTAAACACCTCATACTTAGTTTATAAACATTTACTTCTCGATTTCATCAAGTTTTGAACAAATATCTAAACTAGTTTAAGTCTTCTGCTAAATGTTTAATATTTGTTACTTTTGTCATTTTACAAATTAAACAGACAATATGATAAAAATAGTTCACTCAATTCAGTGTCACACTCTATTACTTACAAGCTGTAAGTTACAACCACACACAAATAATAACATGCAAATTGACATAATAGATTTAGTCGAAATTAAAATTTTGTCCTTTGAAATGCACATATCCCTAACATCACACAGGCTTGAAGAAGTTAAGCTTTACACCATCATGAATAACGACATAAACCCCAGCTGCAATAAGGAGCACACTTAATATCATACCAAGAATTCCAAGTCCCCAATTTAGCCACCAACTTGTGCCGTAGGCCTTTGGTTTCTTAATCCTTAGCCACATGAAGCATGGATATGCTAGTGTCACAGGCAAGGCAATGCCACCGATCAAGCCGGCAAGATTGGATAGAAATGGGATTGCAACAGCTATAAAGAAACAAATGAATCCAAACAATGTTCTTAGGACAATCCTTTGCCACCATGCGCAAGGCTTTTTGAACTTTCTGACATATATGGCCTCCATCTCATCGAATGTTGGCATTCCATATATTTGAAATGTGCTCAGAGCGTTGATGATCACAAGTAAACTTGCTAAGGCGAGGATTGATTTCGCCACGTCTTGGGAGTGGAACACAAATAGTGCTGTCAGCATCCCACTTGGTGGAATCTGTCATAACAATATCAATAAATTTTAGAGAAAATTATTGTTCAATAACATATCAGTTTGATCATTTGACCGAACATGAAACCAATAAGATTTCGACCAATTGATCATAAAACGTAGGTAACAACTACAAAAGTAGGGGTGGTAGTTAATTTCTAGCATAACATGAAACACAAGAAATCTAATCAGATTTTGGATTGTTATTTATCTAACCTATATACTAATTTGGTCATGTTCAGGTTGATCTGTTGTAACCATTTAATTAGACTAGTCAACCCACTAACATGTTTAACAATTTATTTTAAAACCCACCAACCTAGTTAACCAAACTTTGACTTGAGAATTACGAGTCAAGCTGTCAACCAGCTTGATACATTTAGATAAATAATTTATAATAAAGGGCTCTTGTTAGGCCAAACTATTTTAAGTTCGTGTGTAGGGCCGAAGTTGCTGACTAGAATATTATAAGTGTAAAGTATGGGTCATATTTGGCCGAAGTAAACCGTCAACCCGACAAGAATAACACAAGTCGTAGTTTGATCGTAGTAGTTTACAAACTTAGAAAATCATCTTTATAGATTTTAACTACCTTTTTTTTAGTGATTTGTCTCTTCTGCTTATTTTTTACTTATGCTAAAGTATTATACCAGCTTCCATAAACCGAGTCATGACTTATGTTTACTAAAGTTAAGGCTGTAAACTGATCTTAAACACAAAATCATCAGGCATGGCAAGCAACAACCAAGAGTAAATGTACAAGCAAAACTATCTTGTTAGTTGTTACTGTAGGTCCCAAACATATATAACTAATAATGTGTGTCTCAAAGAAATAACATACCAAGTGACCATAAGCCCAGTATCCTCCGATTGCAAGTGGGAACAAACACATTGCTACAAGTGTGTATGAAACTTTAATACCGTTCCACATTGGTACTTGTGATGGATGAACTTTACTTGTTGGCATCGTTCCCTACAATTTATTTGTGAGGTTTATATCCTATTAAAACATAAATATTGGTGTTCAAACATATGAACTTTTTAATATATTGGAGAAAAGTTATGTAGATGTAGTAGTAGTCTATACATAAAATTTTAACATTTATTTAAAGGGAAAAGTAGCCTCTGAGTTTTCTTTTTCTTTTTTTTTTTATTGAAAGTAAACCATAATATTATCATATTTTAATTTTAATATAAAATATGTACAAGGAGTTTTTTTCCTTCTGACTCAATGAAATAAAAATACCTTTCACACCATTATGCCATTGTTTTCTAAATGGTATTAGAGAAGGCTGTAGAGTCGATCGACCAAAATCCTGATAGGGCTTAAAGTTTTAGAGAGAGAATCTAGAGAGAGAGGGGTTTCCCAAACAATAAGCTAACCAAGGTAGTTAGCCTCTTCTGCCTTTTATTAACGAACATTCAAACATTTTACAATACTGACCCTTATACTTTCTAACAATTACATTTAGAACATAATACTTCTAACTACCAATGTCTAACTTTCTCTATATGGCAGAATCAGTCCCTGGACTATATCAATACCCCTCCCTTGAAACAAACCTTGTCCTCAAGGTGAATTAAACTCAAAATCAGGAAACCTTAGCTGCAAATCATGGCGATTCTCCCAAGTGGCCTCCATAACAGTCTGTCCAGCCCATTGAATTAGAACCTGAGCCACCCCTCTTTTTCCTTGTCTTATCAGTCTGTGATCCAACACTTTGAGTGGCTGAAGGGAAAATCTAGTAGCTTTAGGAAGTGGAGTAACATTGGATGGAGGTCCATGAGCCTTTTTAAGCAATGAAACATGAAAAATAGGATGTAGTTGAGACTCTTCAGGCAAATCTAACTTGTAAGCAACCTCTCCCACCTTCTGAATTATTAAGAATGGACCATAATACTTAGGTCCCAATTTGTTAAAAGTAGTACCTCTGATAGAGGACTGAACATAAGGTTTTAGTTTCAAAAAGACCCATGTTCCAGTACTAAACACTCTTTATGTCCTGTGTTTATCAGCTTGTTGCCTCATCCTATTTTGTCCCATCTGTAAAGGTTCTCTCATCTTTGTCAAAGCCTCCTCTATAGAACACAATTCAGAATCCAAACTGGCCACAGCAGTGTCTCTATGCACATATGGAACATGAACAGGAGGTGCATAGCCATACAAAGCTTCAAAAGGAGTTGTTTTTAATGATGTGTGATAGTTAGTATTATACCACCACTCAGCAAGAGAAAGCCAATGGAACCATGACTTAGAGTAGTGAAGCACCATACACGTACCTCAAATAAGTTTCCAAACACCTATTAACCACTTCAGACTGCACATCACTCTGAGGATAGTAGGCAGTAGACATAGCCAATGAAATGCCCTATAATCTCGTGAACTCCTGCCAGAATTTACTAAGAAAGATTGAGTCTCGATCAGAAACTATTGTAGTTGGCCACCCATGAAGCTTATAAACATTGTCAATAAAAGCCTGAGCCACTAATGTTGCTGAAATAGGATGAGTCATTCCCACAAAGTGGGCATACTTGGTGAGTCTATCAACTACTACAAAAATGACATTTTTGCCCCTGGAATTTGGAAGGCCTATTATGAAGTCCATGCTTATGTCTGAGAACACACAAGTAGGAACAGGTAAAGGTTGAATCAATCCAGGAGAAGCTACTGTCTCATACATAGCTTGTAAACACACATTGCACCCATTAATGAACTGTCTCACATGTTTTGTTTGGCCCTTCCAATAGAACAAGGATTTGAGCCTTTGTAGGGTGGCTTGTACACCAGAATGGCCTCCTATTGATGATTCATGATAGTGTCTCATGATATCCTTTCTCAATTCATCATTGTTCCCTACAATCAACTTAATTTTTCTTTTCAACAAACCACCATGAATCTTTAATTTTTTTGAAGAATCAAGGGTTCATAAGATGACACAGCCAGTTCAAACAATGATGAACTTTGTACTTTGGACAAAGCATCAGTAGCAATGTTCTCCACCCCTTTTTTATATTGGATTTCAAAGTCATAATGCATCAATTTCACCATCCAAGAGTGTTGTAGGGGTGTAGTTATTTTCTGATCTAAAAGGTGTTTGAGACTTTTTTTAATCAGTTTTAATAACAAAGTGGCCAACAATCAGGTAATAATGCCACTGTTTAATGGCTAAAAGAATAGCCAGAAGTTCCTTATCATAAACAGATAATATCTGCTGTTTAGGGGACAATGCCTTGCTGATGAAAGCAAGAGGATGATGATTCTGCATTAATACTGCTCCAATTCCCAAAGCAGAAGCATATGTCTCCACCACAAAGTCTGAGACAAGTCAGGTAAAGCTAGAACAGGTGTAGAGCTCAATGCCTTCTTTAATTGTTGGAAAGAAACTTGAGTAGCTTTATTCCACTTGAAACTGTCTTTCTTTAAAAGGTCAGTTAATGGCTTAGCAATAACCCTAAATGACCTTATAAATCTCCTATAGTAACCAGCCAAGCCCAAAAAACCTCTTAATTGTTTTACATTCACAGGAGTAGGCCAAGTAATAACTGCTTCAATCATAACCATGTCAGTTGCCACCCCTTGTTTTGAAATAATATGGCCTAGATATTCTACCTTTTGTCCCCCAAAACTACAATTTGACAATTTGGCAAACAATTTCTGTGTCTCAATGTCTCTAAAACTTGTCTAAGATGGATTTTATGTTAATCCATATCCTGGCTATAGACCATGATATCATCAAAAAACACCAACACAAATATTCTCTAAATGCCTTTAAATATCTGATTCATCAAAGCTTGAAAAGTTGCAGGGGCATTTGTCAAACCAAAGGGCATGACTAAAAATTCAAACAACCCTTGATGGGTTCTGAAAGCTGCTTTATGCACATCAGACTCAAACATTCTGATCTGATGGTAACCAGATCTTAAATACAACTTAGAAAATATAGAAGTCCCCTAGTTCTTCCAATAACTCATCAATCAGGGGTATAGGGAACCTGTTCTTGACTGTGGCTTCATTTAGTTGTCTGTAATCTACACACGTTCTCCAACAACCATCTTTCTTTTTGACCAATACCACAGGTGCAGCAAAAGAGCTTTGGATGCTTCTAATCACCCCAGCATCCAGTAATTCTTGGGTCATCTTTTCTATGATGTCTTTTTGTAAGGCTTGGTACCTATAAGACATCAGGTTGATAGGTTTATCACCATTGTTTAACACAATCTTGTGGTCATAAGATCTTTTTGGTGGTAAGGCAGTTGGTACTTGAAAAACATCTTGGTACTCATCTAATAAAAGCTTCAAAGAATCTTCGGAAACTGGATCACTGACCTTAGAGCCAAATGTATATTGGTCCTCCCCACTCATCAACTGCAAACTGAAAATTTGTGACTGAATTACCCCTGTATCATTGTTGACCAGTGTAGACATCTTTTCCATTGAACATAGTTTGATTGCATTAGTTTCAGTTCCCTTCAAGGTATATATCTTGTCTTGTACCTTGAATTGCATGGTCAGTTCAGCAAAATTCCAAACTATATCTCCTAGTTGAGATAACCATTCAATACCCAAGACCATGTCATAACTGTCAAGGGATATTACTAGAATATCAGGTTTAAACCACACCCCCCTGCATCATCCACTTGAATCCTACACATCTTTGTCCACATTCCAATTTATTTCCATTTGCTACAGTCACCTTCATGGAACTGACAGACTGTAACATACACTGCAACTTATTGATCAGGTTAAGGCTAACAAAGTTGTAGGTTGATCCAGAGTCAACCAAAATAAACAGCCTTCTGGTTCCCATATAACCCACTATTTTCATAGTTGAGAATGATGGAATTCCAGTGATTGCATGAATAGAAATCTGAGGTGTTTCTGTAATAACCACATCTTCATCCTCAAGGGGTATTTCATCTTCTTCACATATCAATTCAATGGTGAACAACTGTTTGTTCTTGCAGTTGTGGGTTGGTGTAAACTTCTCATTACACCAAAAACACTCCCCCCTTCCTCTTTTTTCAGCCATTTCTTTAGTGGTTAATCTTCTTGTAGTTTTAACAGGTTGGGCATTAATAGGATTTGGTAATAAAGGTAAAGAGTTTGCATTCATGGCAGATGGTGGTTTCAAACTATTGGTGTAGGGTTTAGTGGTATAAGAGGAATTGGAATATTTCTTGTTATTGACTAACCCAAACAAGGTGTTATGTATGTGTTCTTGCTGTTTAGCAATAGCATATGCTTCCTTCAAATTTCTTGGCTTAAAAGCCTTAACCAAACATCTTATTTCCATTTTTAACCCTCCCACAAACAAACTTACTGCATGATCTTGAGGAACATTTACCTTATTCAATAAAGCATCAAATGCATCACAATATTCTTGAAGGGTACCAGTCTGATACAAGTTCTTTAATTCTTCCTTCGCATCCTCAAACAGATCCATCGAAAACCTAGCTTCTGCAGATCTTCTATATTCATCCCAGGTGATGTTATCAATGGTTAAGTTGTTGATCTTCAAATAACCTTGATGCCACTGCAGAGCCTTGCCTTCCAGATTAACAATAGCATATCTCATTTTCAGATTTTCAAGAGTATGATCCTCTTCAAAGAAATGATTGCACTTATACACCCACCCTTCAACATCATCACCATTAAACTTTGGGAAATCCAGACGTCCCAATCTTGACAATCTTTGTTCTTAATGGCCCCCATTAACCATCACACCCCTATTATTTTCCATAGTAGTCAATTTTTCTAACATTGACTGTAACTGCAATTGGATTTGGGATACTGCATCCTTATTTTCCTCTGCACTAGTCGCTACAGTTTGCATGTTTTCATTCATTAATTGTGAATTGGCTTGCAAATCTTGCACAATGATTTCTATCTTTCCAATAGACATTTAATTATCTTTAATTTGTTTTTCAAGTTCTTGTTGTCTTGTTCCACTTGTCATGATGAATTGGTTAATTGTGAAATGAAAAAATAACAAATTGAATCAAGAACAGAGATTAAGATGAGCCGAATCACAAATTGATCAAACTTACGAATGGATTAATCACGATTGATCAATCCTAGCATATAAATGAAAAGAATAGTTGAAGGAACAAAATAAGAAAAAAAAAATTGGATGAAAAATCCAATTTTCGATCGGAGAAAAAAACGGTTACGGCGGCGATTGGTTGTTGTTGGTGGTGGAACGGTGGTAGTTGGAGCTCCGACGAGGGTCGGTTGGCTTTGATACCATTGATAGGACTTAAAGTTTTAGAGAGAGAATCTAGAGAGAGAGAGAGAGAGGTTTCCCAAACAATAAGCTAACCAAGGTAGTTAGCCTCTTCTGCCTTTTATTTACAAACATTCAAACATTTTACAATACAGACCCTTATACTTTCTAACAATTACATTTAGAACATAATACTTCTAACTACCAATGTCTAACTTTCTCTATATGGCAGAATCAGTCCCTGGACTATATCAAATCCTAAAACGATAAAATTGCCATGATTAGTTATAAATCAACAACCTATGCAATGGTGCACTGCAAGGTTTGTGGAAAAGATGGTCATAGCCGTGATGGTTTCTTTAAACTCATAGGTTATCCGGAGTGATGGCCAGATTTGAGAAGACAAGAAAAGATAAAGACAAAGAAAAGTAATGGGGAAATGGAAGAAAGCCATATCCTGGGACTAAACAATGAACACTATCAACAACTCCTGAATTTTTTTTTCAAAGGTACAGACCAGTTAAAGATGGCATACATGTAATTGACAACAATATAAGGAGGGTCTACCACGGTTATGATTGGATTATAGATTCGGGTGAAACCAAACACATAACCCACATAACCAATTGGCTTCAAGGTAAAACAGAGACCACACATGAGTTACCGGTTACAATACTAAATGGTTACTCTATACCCGTTGAAGGAAATGGCGTTTGAAACTTTCCTAACGAGATACAAATCAAGGGTTTCTTACTTGTTCCAAAGTTTACCAGTAACTTGTTGTCAGTTAGTTGATTAGGTTAGCAAATGGAGATTCAAATGAGCGAGAGGATGGCTATGATGAATACCGTCGCTATGTGGCATAAACGATTGGGTCATGCCAAGCACGATAAGCTTTCAAATTTAGATTTTGTTAAGAATTCTTATTCAGGTACAAACAATACATTTTGTGATTCTTGTGTTAAGGCAAAATTTTTCCGACTTACATTAACACAAGATTGCTCTAAGCTTTTACATTGTAACATTTGGGGGAAGTACCAAACTCCATTCCTCACATGACCCAACTATTTTTTGATGATTGTTGATGAATTTAGTCGGTCTTTGTGGGTATTCCTTTAAAAAAACTCAAAAGCTAGTGATTGCTTGATCTTTTTGCACAAGATGATCAAAAATCAATTTCACAAAATTATCACAAGAGTTAGGTACAATAACGGTGAGGATTTTACATCACACCGAATGCTTAATATATATGCCATGCATGGAATTTTACTTGTGATTACTTGCCCACACACACCACAACAAAACGGTGTGGTTGAATGAAAACACAATCATCTTCTCAAAACCGCTAAGAAGCTCAAGTTTGATGCAAAATTATCCTTAAAATTTTGGGAAGAGTGTGTTATGACAGCGGCCTACATTATAAATTGACTTCCTACCAAAACCATTCGAAGTCAAATACCGTATGAGATGGTTTATGATAAAAAAAACCCTAATTATGAGTTTTTAAAGGTTTTTGGTTGTCTTGCTTATTATTATGGCACTGAAACAGGAGGTGACAAGTTCGAGGAAAGGCAGGAACCAGAAGTGTTTTTGGGTTACCCCGGGGACGAAAGGATACAAAGTGTATGATGTAGAACATGGAAAAAATAGTTGTGTCAAGTCATGATAGGTTCTTTGAGATGTCTTTACATATGACACTAGTGCATCAAGTGGCAAAGATGATGAATCCAAAATATTTTAATTCCTAGCATGGTATTACATTGATCATGTTAGCAAAACTATAGATAGAGAAGGTGAAAAGAAGGCTATGGGGGTGAAACCCTAGTAGTGTTATGGGTGAAAACATGCATAGGGACGAAATACCCATTGATGTTGAAACAAATGACGATGAAAGTCAAGAACAAAATAAATAACCACCCTCTATGGCTAAACCTATGGTTAAAACTGAATACACAAGTTTAGCAAATGATGAACCGACTATAGAAAAGAGAAATAGAAGATAACCTGCTCGAATATTATTATTATTATTTTTTTGTTGTAAAGCATCCACTGTCTGGCAATCTTACATAAACCATACAAAGTTAAGAATCCTCAATGGTACATCCTTTGTACAATTTTTTTTCGCATGAAAAATTGTCTACTTCTCGTAAAGCATTTTTATGACCATCCATTCCAACGATGAGGTAAGAAACTTTAATCAAGCTATATAGGACGAAAGGTGGAAAAAGGCCCTAGAAAAGGATATCCACGCTCTTCAAGAAAATGGTATGTGGACCCTAAAACGTCTACCAGAGGAAAACGATCTATATATTTAAAGTGCGTTTATAAGGTGAAATATAGTCCAAATGGATAAGTTGAGCTATACAAAGCCGGTCTAGTAGCAAAGCGTTTCACCCAAAAGGAGGGAATCGACTGCCACGACACCTTCGCACCTGTTGCCAAACTTGTCACTGTTAGAACTCTTCTATCCATGACAGTCAAGAAAAATTGGATCATCAATCAACTTGACGTGAACATCGTCGTTCTACACGGAGATTTAAATGAAGAGGTTTGAAAATACCATAAGGCTTTTCTAAGGAATGGGAAACTAGAGTCTACAGGTTAAAAACACTTTATGGGCTCAAACAAGTATCTTGAAATTGGTACCAAAAGTTCACAACTTCTGTTACTGAACTTGGCTTTAGAAAATGCAAGGCAAATTATTCTCTTTTCATTTATAAACAAGGTGGGAATTTTTAAGCAACCTTAATTTACGTCGACAAAGTCATTGTGGTTGGGAATGCCTCCACCAAAATACAAAATGTGAAGGATAAGCTAGATAAGCGATTCAGCATTAAGGATCTTGGGTTCCTTAAGTAATTTCTTGGAATCAAGGTTGCTCGTACATCTAAGGGTCAAGTCTTGAGCTAAAGAAATCATACACTAGATATTCTTGAAGATTATGGGTTGATGGCTTTTCGGCTGAGTTCGTTTCCTATGGAACCTGATTTGTAGTTGGATAAGGGAGACATAGAATTGAAGGTGGACAATAATCAAAACCGATGAATAGTGGGACGATTACTATACTTGCAAACTAATAGACTCGATATCACATATTCTTCGAAAGTTGTAAGTCAATTTGTTCGTAACCGGAGAAAAACTCACATGGATGCATTTCATAAGGTCTTGCGTACCTCAAGTCCACACCAAGGCAAGGTATAATATTACCATGAGATGGAGGTTCCAACCTCACGACATATTATGATTTCTATTGGCTTGGGTGTCCTTACAATTGAAAGTCCAGAACTGGTAATTTAAATCTCTTGGGAAGGACACAGATTACTTGGAAAACTAAGAAATAGTTAATGGTATCACGTTTTTTCGCTGAAGAAGAATATCGTTTCATGGCGTCCACTGTTAGCAAGGTATGATGGATGCGGTGGCTCTTATAGAAGTTAGACATCCCTATGAATAGACCAACACCTTTGTTTTATGATAACCATGAAACTATACATATTGCAAATAATCCAGTTTTTAACGAGCGAATGACTTGCCATTTTGTACGTAAAAAGGTGGCGACACAAGAAATTAGACTACTAAACATTGATTTCAAGATACAAATTGCTGACCTTTTTACAAAGGGGATGGGAGCTCACAACTCATATTTTTTACTTTGCAAAGTACGTGTTAAAGACTTACACACTCCAACTTTGACGTACTACTTTTATTATTATTATATTTTACTTTGTTTTTTCTTTGCTATAAGGTTAGAAACATGTGTTTTACATGGAGTTTCATAAATGAAATATTAAACGGTTATTAATAAGCGTAAAATATAAAAAAATAGTTTTAAAATAAAATAATATTAATTAAATAAGAGAGAATTAAAAAAATTATGATTTAATATTATTATTTAATATGAAAGAAAAAATGGAATAATTATGTTTTATTATTATAATTATTTAAACATTAGAAAGAAAGAAAAATATGATTTAACAAAAGAGAGATTAAAAAAATAAGGGTGATAAACATTAGAAAGTGACACATGACTCAAATTTATTATAGAGAAAAGATTTTTATTTTTTTCGGTTGATTGTCTGGTCAAATGGGTTTCAATTCAAGGGTTTCGATATTGTAGTTGTGTTGTGTTTGATTTAAGGCTATGTGTCTGGAATAGAGTGCATATGGGCTCCTGTTAATGCACCCTTCGACATATCCCTAGTCTAGATATAGCTTGTAGTAGGTTTATTATATGTTTTGATGTAATTCAGGTAGCATGATAGGTTCTTAAATGATGTATTTTAGAGAACAGGTTTTGTTCTTTCCGTAGGAGAGACCTACGCTTGAAAGGCTGAGGCGTATGAGGTCTGACGCCTTTAAGGCATCAAGCGTAGGAGCCCAGACTATAAACATGAGCCTTAGTGTTTGAAACTTGTAAATTTTGATCATTGATCTATATACGACGAAATGCTACCCAATTTATGTGTGATTTTGTGTGTGTATTAGTTTGCCTACCGTTTACATTATCTAACACATCTAACAACAAACTACATCATTGTTTTCGCCTTCAATTTAGTCACACGAGTAGTTTCATCAAAAATTTTGTTCATCAAGATTTTCATGATACTACAAGTGGCTTGAGAGCTATGGCTCGATGATACGCGTGTTGTTAGATTGTTGTAGCATCAGATCTATGTTTTTGAAGCAATTATTCAAGTTTTTCATTTAAAACCCGTTTTGAACCATTTTTAAGCTTTAACAAAGGATTTCTCTAACATCGATTGAACAGTTGTGTTTTATTGTTGATTTAGATCCAAAATCATATTCTAAAAGTGTTTGAATAAACATTTGGTGATAAACAACGTTAAAAGGTTTTTTATCTGAGATTTTGTTCATAAAACCGATGAGTTTTGTTTTTGGTGATTTTTATTGAATTTGGATTATAATTTGTGATTTTGGGCATTTTGAGCATTAGAATCGTATTTAGGACCAAATCTTGCACATAACCTGATAATCAGATCATCAAAACACCCAATCTCAAAAAAATTCATCAAAATTAGCCAAACACATGAAGAACATAACTCATACGTGTTAATAGAGTCCTACGCCTAGTGCCTTTCAGGCATAGGAGTTCCTATGTGTAACTATTCACACGTAAGACCCCTCTTACATGTCGTTCACACATAAGATCCCTCGTACGTGTGAAGTGTCATATGCTTGATTTCATACATGTGCAATTATCCTATGTTTAGTAATCTATCATATGCCTGCCACATCATCTCACATGTGTGTAACACCTCTCATACGTGTGAAAGATCGTTCATACGTGTGAAAGCTGTGTTAGTTAATTTTTGACCCATTTCAAGTCTGACTTTGTGCAAACTTCACACTAAAATTTCACAATAAATAGTATTTCAAACCTTATTATGGCCAATCTTACATGGAATTACTAACTCAAATTGTCCGACCGAACATTTTCAACGACCGCAACCACAAGCCACATATTCTTATGTTGTCACAAATGCTATGAATCCGCCTAAACAAGCGAATGTGGTAGTACCATGGTATCCGTTTTCATCCCCTCCACAATAGCAAGTAGCTAATACTGCAAATCCCTAGGCATTAATTGCAACAACAAATGAATCCCATAGTGTTCAGATTATGCTTGCAAGTGACAATGAAATCGGTAGCAGTAACAAAGCTCCAAGGATGAAGTATCTTAGCGAGTACTATTCATGGAAGGGACATATTCAATGACACATCATGGGTTTAGATACTGACATATGGAATTGGGTTGAAATCCATTCGTTAGGCCATTTTAAGAGAACTGAAATATACCAGTGGAAGTTACAAAGTTAAGTGAGGACGACAAGAAGAAATACAAGGATGAGAGAAAAGCGTTTTCAATTCTCACAAAGGCTTTACCTAAAGATATTCTACATTAGTACGAGGTCTGTGAGAACACTTATGATATCTGGAACTTATTGAAAACAAGACGTGAAGGTGATGAACGAGATAGGAGGATTCGCCAAGACCAATTGAAGAATGAATTTGAAGCTTTCTATCATATTGGAAACGAGCAGCTTCGGGATATGCAATCTAGATTCTACCATCTTATTAATGAACTCTATAACTTGAAGTTAATTATACCACTATTGAACTAATTTAGCGTTTTGCAAATGCATTAACTTCGTAATGGACTCAATACGTGGATATGCTAAAGGAGTTGGGACAATATGAAAGTTTGTATGTTGCTGAATTTCTGTGTAAGTTGGAAAATAGGCAAATTGATCAGGAGAGCAAGAAGGCGAAAAGAATCCCTTTACCTCAAAAGCCTGAAGTGTATCATGCCGGTACCATTGTTACTTCCCAGGCATCAACAAGAACCAGACCTCAAACTGCTTTCATATCATCCACCGTCAATGACATGTTTCCTTGTAACAATATCCACAACCTATTCCAGTCCCAATCTTCAATACATCAAGTACTTAAAGTTATATACCACCGCAACCACCATCAAGTTCCACATCTTATTTTCAACTTCAATCACAACCAGGAGCTACTTTCATTCTTCCAAATTCTCAACAAGCAGCATATGTTTATGCATATATGATGCCTCAGTTATCCACTAATAACCTAGGGAAAGTCACACTAGAGTTGCAGAAAAAACATGTTGCCCTCTTATATGACTTTATGACATCCTACAATCACCTAGTTATAGGAAATATCAGGAATGTCAACCTTACCAAGAAAGACTATGCTAAAGTGTTAAAGGATGAAATAGAGTTAATGGATATTCAGTTGGTGTCACAAGTGTTGTTAGACGAGCTGAGGATTTCATGGAGAGAATGGGTCGCACAGATTCGCAAACAAACAAAGATACAAAATATGGTTTCAACAAACAAAAGGTCACGTGCTTTAACTGTGGAATACGGGGACACTTCAAAAGAGAGTCGGATAAACCATTACATCAAGGCAATCAATATCCTTTCAGAACAAATAGAACTCAGCAGCAGCAACAACAACAACAACAACAACAACAACAACAAAATCCTTTCCAAGCTAGACCGCAGCAACAAGCACCATTCCAGACTCCAACTCAAAACAGGGAGCATGCCATAGTTCTTACAAACAACCCACAACCTCCGCCTGCACCCGCACTTAACAATCTGGATAGGACATTGGTGGTTCAAGCTGGTATAGGTGGAATTACGCGATATGCATAGATTTTGAAGGATGTTCAGAGAGATGAGTCTGAGTCAATGACTGATGATAGTTCTAGCGATGATGAGGATTCTAAAGAATCATATGATGAGTAGTGTGGACCATCTGAAACTGAGGTTGATACACTAGATGTAGATGTTGATCAATTATTGGCTGAAGCTGACTTTTTGAAGAGCCAAAAATTTTGTTTGGTGAAAGATCTTGTTGAATCTACTATGGATTATTCCAAGTATTTATCAAATAATGGATCTTCATGCCATTTTTTTTTCATGTCCAATTTAGAAGATAATCAAGTCATTTCTTCTTATGAACCTCTTACTTGTTCGAAATGCTTAGATCTAGAAAGTGGGTTAGAGACCCTTAAAGAAGATAATAAAAATCTGGTCTGTGATCTTAGAGCATGAAATGATACTAATGTTGCTTTGAAAAAGAAAGAGAAAGAATTCAAACAAACAGTTCAGTTGCTAAATAAAGATGTGTGTAAGTTAAATAAAACGGTTTTGAATAAACAAGATGCAATAAATAACTACATATTTGACTTCGAACAAACCAAGAAGGAATTAGCATTAGCTCTATGCGATTATGAAACAATAAAAAAGAAGTTGGAAAGCTATTCAAACTCAAGATATGTGATACATCATATCATTGGGAGTCAAATCATAGATAAATCAGGGAACAATTGGGTTATAATGCAGTCCATCCTCCTCTACGTGACAATTACTCCAACCCACCAGAAGAGACTGAAATAGCTCAATTCAAGGTTACAACACCTCTTTTTGTTGAGGCAACTGACATTAAAGAATCAAAAATTGTTAAAGATGATAATTATTGTTTGATTGACACTGGTAATGAGGAATCTAATGAAGAAATTAGAAACCTAGTTTAGCACTAAAAACAGGAATCCCTCTAGAGAATTTTATAGAGTCTGATCCTGATCATGAATCAGATGATGAACTTGTTGGGATACCTGCTAGTGGCGATCTGTTTTCCAGGATTAAAGATTCAGAAAAAGTTTATTCAGATAAGGAATTTCCAATTAAAAATGTGAATCGATCATTAGTCACTCAAGTTTTTAAATCGGCACCTGGTAAATATTAAACAAAAACTTTCAAATTTAATTATTAAACAAATCAAACCAGTGACCAAACAACAGTTCAAAGAGCAATATGGTTAACCTAATCAGGTGAAACCATTATCTTCTTAGCCTAAGAACAAGCAGGTCTAAGATCAGTTCAAAATGATACAACCGGTTGCTTATAAGAAGGTTCCCGCCAGTCAAAGAGGTCAAGTTTGTTAAATCTACTGGAACCGATCAGGTGCAACATTTCAAAAACCATTCAAATTTAAAATACTTTCAACAAAATGAGGTGAGAATGAGTGCCACTAGATCAAGTGACCATAAAGCGAGTTAATTCACCCACTGGTGGTTCCAGTCCTAGACATTCTAAAAAAAGTTCCATATATTTACAACATTTTTCTCACAACCATCAAGAATGGATAACATGTTATGAATGTCAAGCAGTCGGACATATAATTTCTAAATATCCTTATTTGAGACCTCGTCAGGGACATCTTGTTGAGAACACAAGATATAACAACAACCAAATTCCTGAATCACCAAAACATGTTTCTAAGGCGATTTCAAAACATGATAAAGGTAAACAAAAGGTTGTTGAACATGTTCAAGAGTCAGTCAAATAGGTCAAGTCATCTTAGACTAAACCAAAGGTCTCACAACCTAAGGGGGAGTCTAATACAGCTTAAAAGGTCACCTAGCAGGCAAACCAACCAGCTAGCCCTAAGGGATAACCTAAACTCCAACCCAAATCAGCCAAGCAAAAGCCCCAAAAGACCAAGCATGAACACATTTCGAGACTGAAGTTGACCGAAAATGTGTAAGAGAGCTTAACAGTACAAAGTGCAACAGTTACTACGCATGTGAGAACAATAAGTGCTACTCCTACACCATTGGGTGATTGAATAGAAGTTCCAATGCTTAATGTTAATAGACAACCCAAGACCATAAAGGCTTGGGCCCCCAATTCCAACTAATCTATGACTAAACGTGCAGGGTGTCACCATAAGGCCAATTAGAATATCAATGGAGGGTATGTTACTTTTGCTAGAAACAAAAGGGGATACATTATCAAGGAGGGATGTATGCCTATGGATCATTAATTTTGACAAAATCAGTTTTGTTAAACAAATATATCATAATCTGTTGAGTAGTGTTTCACAGATGTGTGATATGAAATTTTCAATGATTTTTAATGATAATGCATGATTCATTCAGAAACCGGGATTCGTGAACCCGAAGGACCGGATCATAATCTCTGCTCCAAGGGTGAATAATTTGTACATTCTGGATATGGTCAAGATATTACCAAGTCTACCTAGGTCTCCTACTTTTTGTCAAAAACTACTGAGAAGGAGTCAATCATGTGGTACAGATGCATGGGTCACATCCACCTTCGCAAAATGAATCAGCTTATTAAAAGTGGGTTGGTGGATGGTGTCTCAGTTAAATACTTGCATTTGAATAACGTCTGATTCAACTGCAAGAAAGGTAAACAAAAGAAGAAGAAGTCACATCCAAGGAAGAAGCTCAATTCAATGTCAACTCTGCTAGAACGACTTTATATAAATTTGTTCGGTCTAGTCTAGAGGAAAAGCTATTGTATGGATTTGTACTATCTTGTGATTAAATATGATTATTCTAGATTATCAAGGGTGGTGTGTATGAATCATAAAAGCGAGACCTTTGATAATCTGAGAGTTCTGCTCCTGAAACTTGAAACTCTATATAAACTCAAATTTCGAAGGATCGGTAGTGATAACGAGACTGAATTCAAGAATCATGCTAAGGAAGCATTCTGTTCTGAAAAAGCTATTCATCACGAATTCAGTGCTCCATATACTCCGCAACAAAATGGTATCGTAGAACGAAAGAATCAAACCCTGATTGAGGCTGCAAGGACTATGTTGGCTAACTCCAAACTTCCTATGATATTCTTGAACGAGGGCATTTATTGTGCATGTTATACTTTGAACATAGTATTGACAATGAAGAAGTTTGGGAAGATCAGTTAGGATGTTCTTAATCTTCGCAAACCCAATCTTGAATTCCTCAAACCATTTGGGGCTCCGTGTACTCTGATCATTAATAATGAAAAATTAGGTGAGAAAGCTGAAGAAGGTTTCTTTGTAGGGTATGTCATTCCTAAAACAGAAGCTTAGGAATACTTATACGAGATGTGTTAAAGAATGGATAAATGTAGATGTCCAGAAATATACAACTAATACCCAAGGTATTAGACCATATTATATAGTTGATTATGCTACGCAGTTTGAGGAACTTGGTCTTGATAGTGTGGTAGAGGAAGCAGTAGCTCAAACTTATTATGAGTGTGAAAATGTTGCTTTTTCCCTGCTGGTGCGTCTGATGTGCCGAAAAATTCACATGTTTTACACACGTATTTTCACCTATTTTCACCCAAAATCGTGCTTTTATCTTAGTTTAATCATGAATTATCTTCCTTTGTTGATAATTGAAGGTTTTGAGTCTGAAAAGTGAAAAGAAGAGAAAAACGGCAAAAAGGCAAGGAATTGAAGACTTTCAGAGATGTTTCAGATACATCATGGCTGCACTCATGCAATGCACGACCGTGCACCTGTCCCGGGTCAACAACTCAACATTTCTAAGTCAGCAGGAAGCAAAAAGTCAAGCAACAATGTCGCACGGGCATGCTCACCAATGTGCACAACCAAGCTCAGGTCAACGCGTATTCAGTAATGTTGTAGAACCGACCAAACTGACAAGACGGTTACACAAACTGACATACATGGGTGTGCCCTCCTAATGGAACGGGTGTGCCAGACCCGAGGACAAACAGTTTCTATTTGAAAGGACTTTGAAATAGTACCAGCTGTCGAGCATGGGCGTACCACATCAAGGAGCACGGGCGTGCACCAACTGAATTGCCTATAAATAGAGACATCCACTCCACACTTTGGCATCCCATTCCACCCGAATCTCCCTCATATTTTTTTTATATCTTAGGGTCTTGTAAGTGTCCTTTGGAGCTTGGGATTACTCCATAAACACTACGAGAGTGTGAGCTTCAGAAAAATCACATCAAATCATCCCGAAACCCGTCTAAATCCTTTAGCAACCCTCACTATGTTTTAATCTTAAAACCAACTTAGTGTGAATGTTGTAATGCCAACTTTTGGCTAGGATCTTAGGGTGTTGCTAGGGTGAAGACTACTTTGGTATGGATTATATAGTTTATATTTCTTGAGTGGTGTTCTGTGTTCTCATTTAATTCTTTCTACTTTAACTTTGTTTGACGAGTTAATTAATCTATAACTTAGTATTTAGTCTTGTGGGTGTTTTGACAAGAACTGGAAGGACTTATGAGTGTACTCATGGTGTGTAATAACCCATGCACTTGTAAGCTAACCTCTATTATCAAAATTTCACTTAGGGTCGGTACGGTCTTTATACTTGGACCTAGTGATAAGCCAAGACTTGGTTTTATTACTTAGCTTCGTGGTCTATGTGTTAGCTTTGGCGCAGACCGAGAATTGGTGAACCCGGGTTGGAAGCGAACGGTCTTTATTCTCTTCCATTACTATATTGCCGCACAATTAGTAATAGGCCAACCACTTTTTGAAAAGTTAACTAATTCAAGTAGAGGATGACCGTGAGCGGGGTAGCAACGCCCCCTCTATGATGTCAAGTGGTAGATAGGGCCGGCAGCAAGTTATTCATAAAAGTTTAAAGTCGTCTGATGTCAATATCATAACACTAGGAGGTGGGTTCTTCGGGATTGGATATACACAGTCTCAAGTGATCCTCCCCTCATTGTTGAGAGGTGAGCTTACCGGTTTGGGAGACCCTCAATATAACAAATGAGAACACAAATCATCTTTATAGTTATGCGGTAATGCGCATCTTCTTAGTTACACGGTAATGCGCATCTTGAAGTTATGTGATAGTGTGCATCTTGGACACACCACTCAATGGAACGTTACTGTTAATTCATACCAAGGTTAGTTGGATCCCCAAGTAACACTTTTCTTCGGACATTGGTTTTCTTGTCGGTTATTCTCACTCTCTTTCATTTTCATTTATCTTTACGTTTATTTTAGCAACTTAAAGCTGAGTAGGGAAAGTCGAGTCTTAGGGTTCGATACTCAGTACTTGATTATGTCTACACTACACTCGATAGGTACACTTGCCTATTTGTGTTGGTTTAGAACGTTTAGCACTTATCGTTTTATTTTTATAAATTTTAAACTTGAACAGTGTCTCATCATAAAGTTTCAACTTAATTTCCTTTTTCCACCGAATTGTTGGCATTTCCACAGGGAACTTGCCATTTTAATAAAAAAAGGTTTAAGTGCTTTAATCCACATGAAATCAGCGTCCGATCATTGTTTCTCTAGTTACAGCTTTTTCTTAACCAGGTCCTTCTTCAGCAGCGGAGAATACTGAAGAAGAAGAAGAAGAAGAAGAAGAAGAAGTGTTTATGGAAGCTTCTGAGGAACATGATGGATCTTTGTCAGATGATACCGATTTTGTAGATTCCAATGAAGTGCTTTAAGAACAGTCAGCAGATGCTACAATTCCTAAAAAGACTTATGTTGTTAATATTGGTGCTTATCCATGGTCTTTTGGTGCGCATGCTCTTACTTTTGTATTCATATTTTGAAGTACAATATGCAACAAGGTGTCACTATCCCAATTCATCATGAATCTAGGATACATGACATACACCCATTGCTGAATGTTATTAGTAATACGGAAAATGGGGTGACTACGCAAGGGAAACTTCGATCAAACGTAGAAGTTCTTTATTCCAAAATTAAAAAATCTGATGTTCGGAACGATTCGGCTTATTTGTTTCAAAAACCAAACTGCGTAGTATCAATGAAGCTTTAAGGAAAGAACCATGGATTGAAGCTATGCAAGAAGAACTCTAATAGCTCCGTAAACTAGGTGTTTGAGATCTAGTTGATCTTCTCAAGGGAGTAAAGAAAATATAAACTAGGTGGGTTTAGAAATGTAAGACAAATGTCGGGGTGTCGTGATTCGTGCAAAGCTCGCTTATATGTTCAAGGTTTCAGACATATTGAAATTTATGCTCCGGTAGCTCGTTTGAAGGCGATTCGCGTGTTTCTTGCTTTTGCTTCTTACAACGTTTCAAGGTCTACCAGATGGATGTTAAAAGCGCGTTCTTATATGATAGAGTGAAAGAAAAGGTGTACATGGGGAAACCACCGGATTTTGGAGATCTTATGCATAGAGACCGTGTTTACCGAATATACATGGCTCTTTATGGACTTCATCAAGCTCCAAGAGCTTTGTATGCGATGTTCTCTCAGTTAATTATCTCTCAAGTCTCCAATCGTGGACATATTGATTGTACACTCTTCGCTATAAAGAAAGATGGAGATCTTTTGCTAGTACAGGTTTATGTTGATGATATTATATTTGGCTCAACTAATGATAGGTTGTGCAGGGATATCATAAAAATGATGCAAAACAAATTCGAGATAGGTGCGATGAGAGAGATGCAATTCTTTCTCGTCTACAGGTGAACTAGACACATGAAGGGATTTTTATTCATCAAACCAAATACGTAGCTGACATCTTGAGCCGATTCTCGATGGATGATGCTTCACCTGCATCAACTCCTATTCAGTTCAATCACAAGATTGGACCAGATGAGAAGGTATCAACGTGGACCCTTCCTTCTATCACGCCATGATCAGCTCTCTCATGTATTTAGCTGCCTCGCGTCCAAATATAATGTTCACGACATGTCCTTGTGCAAGATACCAGTCAAAACCAAAGGCTTCTCATCTTACCGTGGTTAAAAGAATCTTTCGATATCTGAAGGGATGCCCGACCAAAGGTCTTTGGTACCCTTGTGACATTACATTTGATTTTATGACCTATAGTGGTGTTGATTACGGAGGGTGTAAGCTCGACGCCAAATCCAAAACTGCTAGATGTCAATTCCTAGGGAGTAGACTTGCGTCCTGGCAATGCAAGAAACATACTTCTTTTGCTTTTTCGAACTGTGAAGTTGATTTTGTTGCCACTTCTTTATGCTGCTCACAGGTTATCTAGAGTCAAAAGCAGATGCGAAATTATGGTTTGAAATTTCTAACTAACCTTATTTATGTCGATAATGAGGCCGCAATCGCTATTACAAAAGACCTAACCACTCCATGATAAAAGACATACATATCATATATTATTTCATATGTGATTGCTATGAATAGAGGCTAAATGATGTTGTTTAAATATACAGTGACCAACAACGTGTTGACAAATTTACTAAAGCTTTTGATAAGTCACGTATCAAGTACTTGCTTTTATTAAATAACGTCGAAAAACAAGACACTAGTTCAATTTTTGTATATAGTTTTCTTATTAAAAATACAAAAAAAAAATTGAAAACAACAAAAACCAAAATCATAGAAAAATCTCAAAAAGACAAAAACATCCAAAATTTTAAAATGAGTTTGGTTGTGAGGATAAGAGAAAATGATAATGCATCAGTGGATTGTCTTATTTCACCATATATTAACTGCAAATGATTATCAGTCTTACAAATGATATATCGGTAGGCTTGAAAATCATTCCAAGGTTAGCACGGTTATATAAATATTAACAACTTAGCTAGTATTATCGTTTATTATATGAGATTGAATCAGTCTAGCTAATCGTACTGAAAAACCAATGTACGTGTTTAGTGTATTATAGCTAATGTTGATGTTCATGGTGTCCGTTCACTGGGATAGGTATGTAAATCAGACACACGAACTGTACTATAAATAATACTGACACTTAGTGGGCGTGTTCACTAGGATAGTGACTCGAATTGAACGCGCCCTATAAGTTATGAATGTTATATTAAAAAAATAATAAGAAATAAAAAAATAAAGTTTTTTTTTTGGTTTCTGGTATCTACTTTCACCCTGAACAAGATTGAATCAGTCTGGTGTCTAGAAGACGTGATATAGGCAAAGAAGTTGAATCTATGACGGTGTTTGTTAGTAGGACAGATGTTCAAGTTACAGAGCCTGCGAGAGACGATGAAGATAGTGATAGTAAATCTACTAAAGATGATGGAGCTATTCAAAGAAAAGTCTTAAAAGAAAGTATTAGTATAGAAAGGCTGAGGCAACTTCACGAACTTGCGACCCTACAAAAACGTGAAGCTGCTAGAAAGTTGAGAGAAAAAATAAATGATCCTGAATTTGTAGTTAACTTGGAAGAGTTGGATGAGCAACTAGAAGAAGAATGACCAATAAAGAAGAGATCATCCTCCAGTGCTCCAAAGATGTCACAGCTTCTAAAGAAACGAAGAATGTCATCTATTGAAAGCAACTTGATAGTCAATCTACCAACTACCAAATCAACTCCTGCTAAAGCCAAAGCATCCATGGCAACAACCATAAAAACAATTTCTATTTCATCCACTGCTAGAACTGCAATTTTCACTTAATCTCTTTCAGTTGCAGCTTCTATGCAAGCCACTTCGCGTCAGGTATCAATTGGTGAGGAATTACAAAGACTCATTGCTGAACTTGGACTTCCACTAATCCATCATTCTTAACAAACAGAACAAGTCCCATTCATGTTTTCATTATCTCCACTCATGATTACATCCACGGGACTAACATTGCAAACTCAGATCAATAATCTTGTAAGCAGGTTTTATATGCAGGTTGCTCAAAATCTTGCAAACAAGCAGAGGATAGAGGAATAAGAACAAAGATGTTAGTGCACTTCGTGTATGTCCTCATCTAGTCTTAGGTCTATATAATTCATAGGCATGCTTATAGTGTCTGGTAGTGAGTAGGGTAGCATTTCGTAGACTTAAACGCTGATATTATTGATACATGTTAAGTGTTAGGCATACGAGCCCCTACGCGTGGAAACTTCCAGGCGTAGGGAGGTTCCCTATAAATATCCATTATATTTCGTTATTGTGGTGGAGAGGGCTCAATAGCTCCCTTTCAATAGCATCCAAAAAATATAGGATAATAATCTATTGATGAAAAATGCTAAGGTGGTAGGCCACCATAGCACCGTCTAGCCTAATTGCTAGACAACCTCTTTTTAGGGCTATTCTTGTACCTATAATATTTACCGTTTCAGAAAAGTAGTTAGGGTTAAAATGTCTAAACATTGAAGAATTTCTGATTTATTGAGTTGTGTTAACAATTTAATAAATCTCCTATTGTTTGAAAGTATACTTTATGTTTTTCCTAACTAATGTTTTAACTTTTTAAAATTTATTGTATTTATCGTTTGGTTTGTTAAATTGTTGTTGTTGCTGTTGCTGTTGCTGTTGCTGTTGCTGTTGTTGTTGCTGTTGCTGTTGTTGTTGTTGTTGAAAACCCTAGCTAACTACCACGCAACATCAACAAATATATAGATGTATAATTTTTAACCAGGGGCGGGAATGCCCCCCAATTTTCTTTCAGAAGTTCCGAATATATAGTATTCATATAGAATTTTTTAGGTATATACAACTTTGACCCCCCGTTTTTTTTGAAAAAAAATGGTATATTATATAAACCAAAACTAACGATATATCGGACGATACAAGGATCCCAAATATCGGTTGTTTTACCAGATTTATCGTTATTCTTTGTTTTTTTTTCTTTTAGGCCCATTTTGAGTAGTACAACCTAATTGTTTGATTTTGTCCATTTTTTTCTTTAAGAAAAGCCCAATTAAAATCCTTAACCTAAGTAAAACTCTAAACCCTTTGTTGTCTCTCGATCTCACTTCTCACCCCCTACGCATAGTTGCTAGTTTCATACTTTCATGTTGATTCAAAGAATCATGGTACAACTACTTTAGTAATTTGTTGTCTTGTTGTGTTGTTGTATATTGATTAAACCAACCCAATATAATATTTACAAATGGGGATCGATTGTTGTCTGTGTGACCATCCAAATGCCACAAGATTACTATATCTATCATCTTCTCTTAGCTTTCATATTCTTATAATTGTTGGACATTTGTACTACATTAGACGGTGGTGTTTTTTTATTCAATCTTTTGAGTCAAGTTATCACATTGTTTAAGAATTAGTGTTGAAAATAATTACTACTTGATTTAATGTTTATGTTATCAGATTATAATATGGGGAAGAATAAAACAATAACATCTTTTTTCAAAAGAGTGAATGAAGAACAAGTAGAGGGAATAGATATTGAAAATATGAGTAAACGTCAAAAATCTTCAACAAGCGAACCGATTAATGAACCGGTTAATGAAGCAGATCAAAATAATCAACAAGGGCATGCTATTCCTCGAAATCCACAAGCAAACATGAATGAAGTGGATGTTAGTAGTTTAGAAAGAGATCCTGCTAAACGACTTGAATTGTGGAAATATCCGGTTAATATAAGAGAGAAAGTAAGACTAGCTTGCATCAAAGATTGACGGGTTGAACTGTAATTCTTCGTCTTTGTTCAATTTTTTTTTTTTTGTTAAACAATGATTAGAACTTTGAATTTATTGTATTTAATGTTTGACTCGACCCAAATTGAATCACCAACCCGAACATATGATCCGAAACATAGTTATAGAAAAAAAATTAGGTTCCGTCCCGTGACCAATTTCTCAAACTTCGCCACTGTTTTTAACAAAGTCATATTTTAGTCCGCAAACACATGCCCTTAGACATATACATAATATACGCATACATACTTAGAAGCGAAGCATGGGATGACGAGTACTAATGGCAAAATAGTTGCAAACCTATGTGATGCATTATATGCGTTTTTCTGTTTGTGTGTTTGATTCTTAGGAAACGTGTATTATATACTATTAATAAATAAACTAAGTGAATAGTAATATAAAATGAATAGTAACTATAATATTATTTTATTCATATTATTTTATTCAAATTATTATATTATTATTTTATTCATATTATTTTATTCAAAAACTTTATTATATTATTTATTATATTATATACTATTAATATAAATAACATAATATTATGTAATTTCGTTAAAAATTTCATGTGTTACTTATGTGTAGATTTCTTTATTTTTTTTAATGTTGACAACCAAAATGGAATTTCGATTATATAATTCATTGATTGATCAACACCTCATCTAAATCTCGATTGTAAAACGCACAACGCGCATGATTTTATACGACTAGTTGGTGTTAAAATTCTTGATAATTAATATATTGTATGAATTAATATATCATATGGCATGTTATATTATTAACCAAAGTAAAGAATATATAAAAAGACTAAAAACACATGCATGTTAACATGTGAAGATAAAAACAACACGTTAAAAAATGTTTTTCAAAGAATTTGATAAAACTACAAGTTTAAGATTTAACTATTGATGATAACTAAAGATTTTCTTTCAACGCGTTAATCTAAATTTTAGAGAATTAATTATGAAAAAGATCAAGTGCTTAAAATAAATTTTGAGTAAAACCTTAAAGGATTAATATACATAATCAACCCACCACTTCATTAAAATTAATGTTTTACGAACTCTAAATCTTAGTCTAACCCGTTTTAAAGGTTTTGTGCCATTGATTCGGTAACTAGATGAAGTATTATTTATAAATTGGTATACATAACAATTGAATAAATACTTGTGTATTTTATAAATTAGAAAAAGAGAGAAGGAAGAGAGAATAAAACCAATGTCATGGTTTAAACCCACTCTAATTGATCTCAATAGAACTGTGTCGTCAAACTCTACGATATTAGAGTTTAGGTTTTTGCTTTTCAATTTTAGAATATTTGTTTAAGATAATCGTGTCTTTTTATTTATCATTTTTTTGTTTTTTTTTGTCATTGCGTTTTTTTTCCGTGCTATTGTGTTATATTGGTTGTCAGTGTGGTATATTTTATTCGTCATTGAGATATAATTTTGTGATCCATTATATATTTGTATATATACTTTCTAGATTTAGAAACTATGTAGGATAACTCAACCTCAAAACCCACTTACGAGTTTTAAACTATCTAAAATCTTACTAATAAAAAAAAAAGAAAGAATAGAAAAAAATGAAAAAAAGAACTGTATAGCTTAATTATTTTTTACTCCTAACCTTCCTTACGTCACTCGAGACGCATGATATATCAACACCTTAGCTATGAAAAAGGTCATGCGTGTGGTGAAACTTATGGAATGTCTAATAAAGTTGTGGGAGCCTAAAAGTGAGCTTCTTTACCTTTGTTCACGCATGGGGTAGCTAAACTTTCGTTTGGCCTTCGGACGTCGTAATATGAGTTTGTTGCCGAAACCATGTCCCTCTTTGACAAGGGTATCTAGTTTTGATGACATTGTTGGGTGTGGGGAGCCGCACTTTGGGGATTTCCAGTTGAGGCTGGCATTTCTGCCGATGCGTGTTGGGGGCCTTAGCCTTTCCTCGTCAAAGGACGTGTCAGCATATGCTTGCGTGGCTTCTAGGGCTCAGTCGTGGAAGCTGCATGACAACATCCTGAGAAGTAGTGGTGTGGTTGGGGCGGACTTTGATTATGAGCTAGCGTTGGACAACATTCAAAGAGCTTTTATCTAAGCTTGCACTAGGTGGTTTTACTGATAAGGACACCGCACCAAAGAAAGCTCAAAAAACCCTGGTGAGTTCCTTTTATAGTAACACCTAGAGACCTTGGGAGAAAAGTTAGACATGTCCCATGACAGAAAGCGATATTTGAATGACTCTAAAGGGTTCATGCTCAAGATTTCTTTATTGTCATTCCCTTTGAGGGGCTTGGGCAGCGTATGTCGGCAGTGGAGTATCGGGATGTCCTTAAATATCGGCTCATGATTCTCCTTTTCCCCGCGGATGAGGGGTGCTCCATTTATATAAAGGCAGGCCTTGATAAATTTGGTTAGTACGCCCTCCACTGTAAGGAGTTGCAAGGGTTCAAGTACCCGCATGATTTGATAAGGGATGTTTTGTGGGATGTGCCTAGACGAGCTGAGATTTCTGCTTAGAAAGAGCCCCCGTGACTTTTTGATTGAACCAAATGAAGGGGATCCACCTTGCACCCAATGGATGTTTGTGTTTGGTAATTAGGTAGGTGGCAAGCATGCTTGTGTCAACCTTACTATGGTTTCCCCCGATAGGGCTGCTCTACATCATGTTTGTGCCGGGGCAAGCAGTTTTAAGGGCCGGTTCAAGAAGGTTGCAAAGCACGAAGCGGCGTGTTCGAATAATCAACACGTGTTTGTGCCTTTTGATTTTGATATGTTTGGATCCCTCACTTCTGAGACAGTGTTTTTTTTCAAGTTCAGAAGGTAGTTCATAGTTATTCAGTAAGCTCTAGGAACAAAGAATGCGTGATTAGGTTAATAAGGCGTAATTTGATTTGTTAAATAAAAATAAATCTAATTTAAAAACAAAAGAAAAATAGACCGATCGTGTAGTGTCACTAGCTTATAGCAGAACTGTCCGTTTGATGTTATTAAATTAATCCCGCCAAATAAGAATGGTCATAAAAGTTCGAAAATACTGTATTAGACTAATACTCGATTGTATTCACCGTCTAAATTATTAGATCGCAATCTTTAATATATTTTTATATTAGTGCCATAAAGATAAATTATATATATTATATGGAAGATGTTCTACTTAATTAATGTTTTAGAATATTTCCTGATCTAACCACTTTTAATCATTCAAATTACTTTATTTGTGGCTACCATAATTAATTACAATATTTAGTAAAAACTTACGAAGAAAAATAAAGCTATTTACCTGAATCTCCAATACAAGATTGTGTCCTCTAAATGCAAACGCAATGATGCCAAGGGCATTTAGGACATCAAAAAACTTCGTGACACTGCTTCCAACCCTAACAGGATTATATGAAACATTAGGAAGTCTATCTTTAGCAATCGATACCACCCAAATTAATGAGCAGTATCCAACTGCGGTCAGTGGCGAAGCTTGGTTCGCTAATCGGCGGGGGCCGGACTCAATTTTTTTCGATCAGTAGTGGCAAATCGGCGGGGGCCGGACTCAACCCGGCCTAAATTTACCTACGAAAATCGCAACTTTCCACTACTGCGCCAAAAAACAGGGGGGGCCAGGGCCACCCCTGGCCCTCACAATGCTTCGCCCATGACTGCGGTGACGGCCCCAAGTAGCGAGATTCCAGCTATTGAGTTCAAATTCGGCAGTTGCGAGAGGATTATCACGCCACAAGTGAACACCAAGTACCATTCGGCGACGGTTAGCTTCTCTGGGTTGCATTTGTCGACCGCACACACTACTTGAAAGAATATTTTTGATGTGGATGCTCCAATGATGATACATGCAACACATGTACCTAGCGATAGGTAAATGATTGAAAATTTTGCTAGGATCCTTCCTAACCTTACACCTGAGCATGAAATTATTTGATTACTTAAAGTTAGTCCAAGGTAAAATGCTCTTGTTGTAAAGATTATACTCCATATTGCATTTATTAAGATAAAAAAAACAAAAAAAAAAAAAAACTATAAAAGTACATTATCTTAACTTTCTTTAAATAACTTTGCACCTCATAACAAGAAATAGGATTAGAAAAGAATACAAGTTTTACAAAAAAAAATGCTTATCCTTAATGATAATGTATAACAGTATATTACATACAATATATTATATATATATATATATATATATATATATATATATATATATATATATGGGTTAGGATTCGTTGAGAACTCATGAGAACTCGACGTAAAATGCGATTTTTTTTGCACACTAGTGTAAAAAAACGTAAACATCGCTGTAAAAAAACACATTACTTTACGCCAATTACACCGGTGTAAGGGATTTTTACCCCGTGTAAGTATATTAATATTTATTCATTATTTTATTGTTGTTTAATTCCGGATAACATATTCATTTTTTATTAAAATAAGTGTATGGTTATAAAGTGAGTTCTTAAGTTCTCACAACTCAGAGAAGTTCTCAAATGATCCGGATCATATATATATACGTGTGTGTGTGTGTGTGTGTATATATATATATATAAGGTTATATTGGAAACCCTTGTTATAGTGAAAACTCTGGAAACTCTAACTTCCCAAACTTTTTAGGGTCTGAAAATTTTAAGGTATGAAATATATATGATTTTAAACATTTTAAGCCCAAAAAAATAAAAAAAGCGTTAAGAGCTTTTTTTTTTTTTTAAATTAATAAGTTTTTGGGTAACACATTGTTAACACATGTTAATTACACTTAATATGTGTTACTCGAAAACTTATTTAAAAAAAAAGTCTTCTGCGTTTTTTTAATTTTTTGGCTTAAAATGCTTAAAATCATGTGTATTACATTCCTAAAATTTTCAGACCCTAAAAAGCTCGAAAAGTTAGAGTTTTCACTATAACAAGGGCTTTCTTAGGATCCTAACACTATATATATATATATATATATATATATAAGTCAAGTATAAAATGAAAACCCTCTTGAGTTGAGAAAACCATTGACAACATATGTAAAAAAACATTATTTTTTTCTAAAAAATAACCAATGTAAAATACACGTTTTTAAGTCTTTTGGGCAAAAAAAAATAAAAAAAACGCCGAAGGGATTTAAAAAAAAATAAACAAAGTTGCTAAAAGCATATGTTTACAACAACTAAATAGCTGAAAACATATGTTTTCAGCGCAACTTTGTTTATATTTAAAAAAAATTCTATCGGCGTTTTTTTTATTTTTTTTGCCCAAAATGCTTAAAAACATTTATTTTACTTTGGTTATTTTTTTTCAAAAAAAGTAATGTTTTTTACATGGGTTTTCAAAGATTTTCCCAACTCAAGTGGGTTTTCTTTTTATCCATCCCCTATACATACATATATATATATATATATATATATATATATATATATATATATATATATATATATATATATATATATATATATCTATATCTATACTACTATATAGTGCATATATGATGGGCAAGATAGTAATTTACCAAATATCTTAAAATCAACATTTACAACTTTTTATGCATTAGGTACAATCAAATTAAGCTATGTAGCCTCCACCCACATTTTAAAGATAAAGAGGCGAGCCCTTCAAATCTGGTGAAATTTCAAAATTCAAATGTATGTCTTCACTCTTCACTTGGTTCTCTCTAAAAAAAAAAAAAAAAAAAAAAAAAAAAAAAAAAAAAAAAAAAAAAAAAAAAAACAAGCTTGTCTTCACTTGGTTCTCTCTCTAAAGAAATATCCTAATCCCATTTCACAGCCTTTATTTCATAATTACTCATTCTCCTATGGTCTCTGAATTAGTGGGTTATATGTATAGATTTAACACTCAGTTCGTTTTTATACAGCTTTTGAGGTACATCTTCACCATTTTTCCTTATTCCCTTTTTCTGATTGATTTTCCAGGAGTTGGATTTTGTTTGCAAAGGTGTTTCTCCATGCCAAATTAATGGAGTTTGACTTCTTTTTTTCTTCAATTTGAGAAGGGATTTTAAGGTTAAGCTCGATAACCACAACTGGGTATCATTCTAATTTGGATCTTTTTATGTTGTTAACTAGAAAAATAGTTGCTTTTGATTACTTTATTTGAATTGGTTCTGTATATTACAGGTGGTCCATTCATTACTCTGTAAGTTTTCTCTTGAAACCCATAAATCTTTGTCTTGGTTGATTCTCAGATGAGGTTTTGATTTTTTTTTTTTTTAATTTTCCTGGAAATAACCGAAAAGTTGTATAGTTGGGTGTAGTAGGCGAGCTTCATTCTAGAAACACTTCAAAGATTTCATTTACAAGAACATGATTGTTGTGGATTTCTCACAGTTGTCTTAGTTTTTCTATATTGTCTTAATTATTTTTCCTTGTTCTTTAATCAATCGTGTGTTGTGTTTGTGTCATTAGAGGCTGTTTTTAGTGATGAAACAAAATATTTTTTTGTTATAATAATTTTATGGAGAAAAGACAATTTCACTATAACTTGCAAATGATATATAATGAGTTATCTGTGTTCCTCCATTGTCAATTTGTCTTACATTTGTTTCTTGTTATTAATCTCTCTCTCCCCCTCTTTTTTTTCCTGGTTAGGCTACAAGATATGATCATGTAGAAATGTTGGTTTCTAAATGCATTGCCAACCTTCCATTGGTTAGTTTTTTATTGTGGTTTTTATCATTGCAATAGTTTTGTTTTGCAATTAGAATGTGTGACCATGTGGTATCTATTGGACTCCCCCATCCTTTGTTTAACTTCAAATGCTAATAGACATAAAGTTTCATCAATCTTTATATTAAATTGCAAAGTTGTGTAGTGCTGATGTAATTATCCATAAACTGACCCATATCACCATATTTCCCACTCGCTCTATAGATGTATATTTAAATGAACTACTTGCAGAATCTACTGATGATTCTACATATATGCTTGGTTAAAAATGCGCGTCTTAGGCGCGCCTCAAGTGTGAGGCGCTACATGCACTTGTTTTTTAGCTTATTATTTTATAATGTGTTTCGAGTGCTAAGCAGTTAATGCGGTAAAATATCGGTTATCGGTCAAGGACCGATATTTAGGATATCGATTATCGCGGTGAGATATCAGTAATTAAAGAATATATATATATATACACACACACACATATTATAAAAATAATAATAGTAAGATCAATATATAAAACGTAAAACACTTTGTAACAAATTAAAAAATCTTTAGGGTCAAATCTGACCAATATAGGGACCAATATTTGTGACCGATATAAGCCCCTATGACCGATAACCGAGATATCACCGATATTGACTGCTTAGTTCGAGTGTGCAAAATTCGACCCATTTGATTTCAAAGGGGGTTATTTTGGGATTTATTTCATTTTTAATGGGTCAAATAGGTTGCACGTGTTGACGGATCAAAGAAGTGTGTGTGGCAACCTGGCCCATTACTCAAGAGTTAAACATACAACTGAATTCACATCTTGGTTTTAAAATGGGCGCATAATGCGTGAGGCATATGATGCGATGCTGAAAGCGCATCAAATGTGGCGATGTGCTAAGATTCCCTGATGGGAGCTTGATGTGTCAAAATCACATGATGTGACTCTTCGCATGATGCGCTCTATTGCTTGCAATGTGAACTGGGCCGTATACGTGATGCGCGCATCATGCATCAGAATTTTTTAGCCACAACGCATCGGAGCGCATTTCACATCTTAAAACCAAGATTCACATGTATTAGACTCTTCTAAATCACTTTAGTTAGAGTTTAGTTATTATGTGAGTTTCTTTTGGCATATTAATTATTTATAAAATAAATAAAATGGATAGAAAGTGCTTACTAAAAAATATTCGATGAGTATTGTAAATGAACTGGTCTGATACATGAATTGTATGTTAAATTTGCCTAAGTTGTTTCAATGGATTTTTAATCCTTTAGTTGTTCAATGGTTTTTTTTTCTTTAGTTCAAAACAGATCAATTTTTTTTTGTTCAACAATTTTTTTTTAGTTAAATTAGAACAGTTCAAACGTCAAACCCCTCTTTTATTTAAATTGTTATATAAGAAATAAAAAAATAAGAAATCAACAAATAAATAAGTGTGCGAGCGTAGCCTACGAAAGACATTTTGACCGGTGTTTAAAAGGACCCTCCTTAACTTGAACCATTTAGACTGTCAAAATATGGCATTTCCAATTATTCACTATGAGTCATGCCCCCCCCCCCCCCCCCCCCCACACACACACACACACACACATTTTTTCTGGGAAGTTATAGTTCAAAATGGTATTTGGGTTTTAACTTACAATAAAGAAACAATGTTTAATTTTGAAGTTAAATTCTATGTCACTTGACCACTAAAAGTCAAAAAAATATTCAACCCAACCATGAGTCAATAGTTTAAATGTGGCACCATTGTTCCTACGATGACAGTATTAAGGTGGCTTTTTTAAATTCACTAGCTTTATAGTTATTTTGTGCACCAAAACACCATTATCAGTTTATGTGTATTCGTTTTAGCTTTATATTTTTTTTTCCATTTTACATACATGACCTGTTGATATACAAAGGGAATTGAAGATGTTTATGGGATCATTAGACCTACCTTCAAGGTGCATCATGAAGTGAAAATATTGATTTGGGACAAAACTACAACAAAACTATTGTTTCACCTATTTTGCCGTTGTAACTCTATATGTTTCAGAGTACAAAATCCGTTTTATTTTACATTCTTTGTATTTTCTTATAAACGATTAGTAAATCTGAAAACGTGAAATCAAATCAGAATCAGACCGTTAATAATGTTTCGGTATTAAATTTTAACAGTTTGGTTTTGGGTTTGGGGTAATCAAAACCCATCATCACTCGTTTGGTTCATGGTTTGATCTAAAAACTCGCAAAATCGGATTGTGAACACCTTAATACAATATATCAAGAGATTATTGATAAGCCAATAGAAAACGAGTATCTCATTGTTAATTGTTGTCGCCGCAGCATCGCACGGGTTTCCTACTAGTGTATATATATATATATATAGGTAAAGGTTATGGTACAAGCTAAGAGTCAGGTTTCATGAAAAAAGTGAAAAGGATCAAGAATTGACATGTAGACATTATGTTTTGAATTTATGTATGATGTTTTTTGTTGATTTTGTAAGAAAACACCAAACTTAACAATTTAAAACACAATGCAATGTATTATAGCCATAGAATTTAAAATATAATTAAAACACACAACTAAAACACAACAAATTTGAACACATGTTCTTAGCATGATGTTTTAAGTTTTAAAGCCTAAAATAAATTGTTTAGTGTTTTTAATTGTTATGTTTGGTGTTATTTTAAGCTGAACAATTCAAAACATATTTTAATTGAGAGTTACAACAATCAACAATTCAAAACATATTTTAATTGAGAGTTACAACAATCAGACAATGATAATGTAGTTGTGTCTTTTTAAGTGTAATTAATAAGAAGTTGTCCAAGAGATATATCGTTTTGTGGTTAAGTGACGTATCTCATGACTAAAAAAATATGATTTTAAATCCTGCATAATACACGTATGGTGCATTTTCCTACAAATTCTAAGAATTGTTTACCCGATCATCTTTCTCTCTTCCTTTTGTTTCAAGTGATTTACACCGTTCTCACACTTTTCAAAATTATTTTCTATAATAATTAAAAAAAAAAAAAACTAAAATAAGGTTGCTTACCAAAGGCAGCCTTTGCCAGTTGCATGTATCTACTGTAACGGACCCCGTTTTCAGGTGACTCATGCAGATTTACGAGCAAATACAAAGTGTAAAGTTGCCATATGAATGCAAAAGTCAATGCTATGATCCCCCATGCCCTTTAATAACAATAACATTTTTTGTTAGTCTAGATTAAAACAAAAACAATTGTTTCCTTGAAGGATGAGTGCAACAAATAAAAACACGTTAAATTAATACTTTTGACGGAAACAAAATGACTTTTTTAATGTTTGCTAGTACTTGTACGCTTTAGCTTCCATGTTGATATGCTTATTCCCAGCAAAATGTCAAAAACCTTTCTGTTCCTTTTTTAAAACCTCTTAAACATATATACTAATAGTATATCACTATATTGAGAAAAATACCAGCCAAGTATGGTGAAAGCAACAGGAAGAATAAGTGCTTGAATCCCAATCCCAGCACAAAGAGTATGAAAAGCTGCATAATAAGCATTTCCATTTCGTGATTCAGTAATTGGCAGCCATGCTTCCGTTGGGTCCAATTTGGTAAAATGAAGAGCCGTTTTAGAAAAACTAGCCAAAGGTGTCAAAAACTTTGGTGTTAAATTTCTTGACTTGATATTACTAGTTGTGGGTGTCCTAGCCCCACTAGGGGGTATGCTAGGCACCAGTCTGTCAGGCGAACGATTGAATGGGGAGATGGAAAATGTGATCTCTTGTCCGGTTTTTGGTTCACTACTTGTGGTGTTGGATATTGGGTGGTCTGGTGAAAGAGATAAAGGTGGAGAGTCATGATGGTCTGAGGAAGGGGCCGAAGTTATTGGGTTTGAGCTGACTTGATCGATCATATTTTCAATGTTGCAATCGAGTTCGTAAGTGATTTCCTTTAGTTGTCACTTGTCCAACTGTTGAGGAGATTATAGTGTATTAATAGAGAACAAAGAGCGAGTGAGGTCAAGACATGTAGGGTTGAACCTAGGGTAGTTTCAAGTTGCACTCTTCCCTACGTTAATTTATAGAAACTTTGTATTAACTAGTTGTATTAAAACCGGCGCGTTGCGCCTAGGATTCTACGCTCTATCGACAGGAACTTGATCGATATCGGTTCATTTTGTTATGGTAAAAATAGTCGTAATAGCAATCGAAAGAGGAAAAACAAATAAATAAAATCCTGATACGACCAAAAAATATCAACATATGATTTACATCGATGGAAAATAACTGTTTGGTAGAAATCGGTTCATTAGGGGGTACTGGCGCGGTATTGACACTCATAAATTAAGCAAAGTCGCCTATTTAGTTGTTTTTTCTAAAAGTTAAAAAACGCGAGATACCGGGAGAAAATCGCATAAAAAAAAGAACAAAAAACTGAGTGGTATAACTATTATTCACTACCTTTGTTTTTTAATGTATGGTTAATGATAACAGTGGTGTTACTCAAGCTGGAAGGCGACATTCTTAAGTAGATAGTTACCGGTGGTGATTTCAACGACCACCGGAGACGTTTTTTTCTAATCGTTTTTCCAGTGGTATGGTTAATAAGAGGCTCACATTATTTCAGGCGGTGGCGGTAGTATACGTATGGCTTGGTAGTTCTTTCTTTTCTTTTTTTTTTTTTATAAAAATAAAGGAGCACCATGTTATAGCATGGTAGTTCTTTCTTTCTTTTTTTTTTTTTTAATAAAAATAAAGGAGCACCATGTTTTGAAAACAAAAAAAAAAAAACCTAAACCAAAGCCTACATGACTTGAACCCAAGTACCACACCAAATACAACATCAATGCCACCATCTATGTCACATCATTTTTTATTACCATATCTAAAACCATAAGTATTTAATATAACAAAAACAATAAATAATAATAAATCACTATTCAAAACACTTGTATTATTAATATAGTATAATTACGAAAATAAAGAATGTGCCAGAAATCAGTGAACATGGTCGGTTCGCACTTTTTGGAGTGCTAAGACAAACTTAATGTGAGTTTTAGATACTTATAAAACGCTTGAATTGTAACTACAGGAATACTTTTTTTTTATCGGCGAATAACTATGTGGCAACTACTATTACGGGACGTCGTGCCCAAGAATCGACTACTCGACCTCTAGCAGCCCCCGCCTTTTCCCGATGCGCAGAAACCCGAGCCCACCCGCCCGAAGGCACGACAGTGTTATAGAACTCGGTAAAACCTCGCCGGCCGTCAGATTCGAACCGGCGCCACCCGTATTCGTTCTTCACCCGGATACCAAACCATAAATGATGGAAGTGGGGATTGAACCTTTGATCACATAGGTGAAACAAAAGCCACTCCACCACTATGGATGGATTTAACTACAGGAATACTTAACAAAACAAATTGAAGTAATTATTTGGTAGATTATTTATTAGGCAAGGTTGGCAATTTCAGACACGAATCAACGCAACCACAACAGGTTTCGGTTTTGACCTTAACAAGCTTTGTGTCTTAAACAGGTCGATACGATAAGACCTTAACTTGTTTTGTGTCTAAAGAAGTTAAAGACACGTTAACAACATGTTAATAGCTTTTATTTAAAAAAAAACTTATATATATACCTTATAAATGTGCAAACTAAAGATAAAGAAACCTTAAATTTCAAATTTCAAAACACAAAGCACACACTCATACACCGTTCAGTCATGAGTCATCCCTTTTCCTCCTCCTTCTCAAATCCTCCGTCTCAATCCGTCTTTGCTATCATCCGTCCCCGTTATGAATCCACCGTCACCCATCACCCGTATATCGTCACCTATCATACTTCTCGAAATCAGAGACGTTCAGTCTCTAATTCACAGGGTTGGAGATACGATTTCAAGGTTAACGTTTATAAACAGGTTCGTGTCTTAACGTGTTAAGTTATTACAAACAGGTTTGTGTTCACGTTTGAAAAAATGACACGCTAAGTTATCTTGTCATGTTTGAGTTACTTGTTCCGTGTACGTGTCATAACAAGTCCTGTCTAATAGGGGTGTGCATGGGTCGGGTTGCTTCGGCTTTTCCCATTAATCGTAACCATAACCAAACTTCGGTTATGGTTATTCGGTTATGAATTTGGTTATGGTTCAGTTATGATTATTTCTGTTATTAGCTAAAAAAATCAACTAAAACTAACTTTCGAAAAAAGTATAAAATTAAAAGCCAATCAGTCTAAAAAATGTAACCTACCATGTTGGACTTAGCTTGGGCTATTATTTATAAAACAATTAACACAACACTTTTTTAGTTATATGGGGAACAAAGACTGTCACGTAGCCGACACGTCGAAGCCCCAGAGATGGTCAAGACGAATACCCGTACGGAGCCGGAAAACTGAATTCTCAATCCTAAATTTCTGGAGCAAACGGTGGTCATTGGCCATGTAATCTCCGACACCATCCGCACACATTTAAAGCAGCTACTCATCAAGAACATCGACATCTGCGCCTGGAAGCCATCAGACATGATCGGTGTCCCTCGCACAGTTGCGGAACACAAGTTAAATACGTATAGATCGGCAGAGCCGGTCGTACAAAAGAACCGCATCATGGGTTCGGAGAAAACAAAGTCAATGAATGAACAAGTCACAAAGCTGCTAAACGCAGGCATCCTACGCCCAATTCAGTACCAAACTTGGGTTGCAAAACCCAGTTATGGTTGGCAAGGCTACAGGGGGTGGCGCATGTGCATTGACTACAAAGATCTCAACAAGGCGTGCCCAAAATACTGTTATCCTTTGCCCAAAATCGATTTAAAGGTGGATTCGCTAGCTCCTTACTGCTTCAAGTGTTTCATGGACACATACAAGGGCTACCACCAAATCCAAATGGCAAAGGAAGAGGATGACAAAACATGCTTCCGCACAGACATGGGTACTTTTTGTTACACAAAAATGCCTTTCGGTCTGAAGAACGCATGAGCTACATATCAGCGCCTGATGGGCACGGCCTTTATAAACGAAATCAGCGTAAGATTGGAAGTGTACGTCAATGACTTAGTCATCAAGGGCTAGGAAGAACAGCATCAATCAAGGTAGTTCAAACTTTGACGAGCTGCACAACGTGAGCATGAAGCTCAACCCTGGCAAATCCTCCTTCGAAATGGAAGAAGGCAAATTCCTTGGGGTAATCCTCACGCTGGACGGATTCCGTGCCAACCCCGTAAAAGTTCAGGCAATCGAGCGAATGTATTCTCCCACATCAATCAAGGAAGTTCAAAAGTTGATGGGCTGACTTGCTGCCCTTAACAGCTTCCTCTCAAATTACGCTTCAAGGTCCTTTCCATTCATGGATACCTTGAAGAGTTGTTTGAAAAAGAGCAACTTCCGCTGGACACCCGACGCATAACAATCTTTCCAGGAGATGAAATGATGCCTAATGAACCTCCCCACTCTGACTACGCCTCTGCCCAAGGTGCCGCTAACAACACTGTACCTTTCCGTCACAGAGAGGGCAGTGGGCGCGGTACTTCTAATGGATCGCAGGGGAGTTCAAACGCCGATCTACTACATCAGCTGCACACTACTTAATGCGGAAACAAGATACTCCATCATGGAAAAGCTAGTTCTCGCGTTGGTCCATGCGTCACGAAAATTGTAGAGATATTTTGAGGGACACCCCATAAATGTACTTACCGATTATAGAATCAACGACGTACTTAGCAAACCAAAATTGTCGAGCCACCTCGCAAGATGGGAAATCGAACTTTGCAAACACACCATCAATTATAAGCCCAAGCCCGCAATAAAGGTCTAAGTACCTATGGACTTCGCAACGGAAATACCCGTTGATAAAGTCAAAGATTGTTTAGCGGAACAAGAGCCCGCGCGACCCTAAGATGACATGCGAATATGGTCCTTATGCACTAACGGGACCTCAAATGACGACGGGTTAGGCGGGACTTCGCCTTATCAGCCAAGATAGCAAGGAATTCACATACGCTATCCGCCTGAACTTCAAAATCACAAACAACGAGGCGGAATACGAACCACTTCTGGCCTGCCTCCGCATTGCGGATAAAATGGGAGCCCACCACTTGGAAGCGCATGTGGATTCGATGCTTCTCGCAAGACACATAAACGGGACTGACGACGCAAGAGATGTAACCATGGCTCTTTTCCTCGAACATGCCAAACTACTCATACGCAGGTTTGATTCATGTACGGTCATCCATATAAAAAGGATCCAAAACAAACCAATTAATGTCATCCAAACAGGTAACTCATCTTGGATGACATTAATCAAAGCCTACTTAGCTTCCAGAATCCTTCCTGAGAACAAATCAGTGGCACGAAAGTTGCAATACAAGGCTTTCCGTTATTAGCTGACAGACAGAATACTCTACCGCCGATCTTATCTAGGGCCTTTACTCCGCTCCATCGATTCTGCATATGCCTCTTTTCTTATTAAAGGTATTCATGAAGGCACCTGTGGCCAGCACGCGGGGCCTAATGTGCCGAGAAATTGATATGTTTTCACACATAATTATCACCTATCTTATACTCAAATTCAGGCTTTTATCTCTGTTTTATCATGATTTATCTGTGTGTACAAAATGTCATAAGGGAAATATTTTCTAAATAGATTAACTACTGATGAACAAATCAGCAGAAGTTATGTTGGGTAATTTAAAATTGAATTCTCATCAATTGTGAACAACTACTGAAGAGAAATGGGAAACTACTTATGGACAAATCTATTTCATCAGAAGTTTTGGTCAAAAAGGGCGAATCAGTCTTTTTCCATTTAGATTTTTGACCTATGGTGGTTATAAAACTTCTAAAAAAACCTCTATTGCTCATTTATTGCATTTTAAAACAAAAATTCCCCCTCTCTACAAACCCTCTGAAACCTATAACTGTTCTATCAAAAATTAATGGCTCTCGAACTAAAATAGGGACACAATCAACTAGGATACTTCACAAAGGACAAAGCTTAGTCCCAATACGACGAAATCATTGATTTGGACATGAAATCAAACTACTACACAGCATTCACTGTAGACCCACCAATCCACAGACAAACTGTGAATGAGTTTTGGGCAAACGTTGTTGCTGTCACTGTTAATGGCAAGGTCATTTCCCTGAAGACGATGATCAAAGGGAAGACCATGGCAGTTACACCAGATACTCTGGCAATAAGATTAGGTCTGAGGGATGCATAAGCCCCAGACACATTCCATCCGGTACTGTTCAATTAACCATGACCGAGTGTGGTTACTAAGGTACTCTGTCCCATGCTACAATTTACAAAAGATTTTTTGATGCACCATACAAATTACTTTTTCATTACATAATCATGTGTTTGAGTCCAAAAACTAACTCGTATGACCAGATCCCACATGCTACAATAGTCTTCACAGTTTTGGTAAAAAGAAGGTCTATCACTGTATTCACAGAATTGTTGAACATAAAACCCATCATAATCGAAAAAGTTCTTTGTCATGAACCAATCTTCCTCCATGTGATCCATCAGAAAAGCTATCAAAACAAACAGGAAAAGCGATTAGTAATTAGCAACTTGAAACCTTTCTATGAAATATGTTGTGTCCCCGGTAACGGTGTCAAAAACTTGATGTCGTGTGGTTTAAAGGACTTAAACCTCTTTTTCTTAAAATTGTAAGTTCCCAGTGGAAAAGCCAAAAACTTAGTGGAAAAAGGAAATTTAGTCAAAACTTTAAGATGAGACACTTTTCAAGTTTTAATTTATAAAATAAAATGATAAATGCTAAACGTTCTAAACCCACACAATAGGCAAGTGTACCTATCGAGTGTAGTATAGACACATGCAAGTACCGAGTATCGAACCCTAAGACATGACTTCCCCTACTCAGTTTTAAGTTGCAAAAGTAAAAATAAAGATAAATAAAAATGAGAGAGAACAAGAAGAACTGAAAAGAAAACCAATGTCCAAAGAAAAGTGTTTCTTGGGGATCTAACTTGTCTTGGTACGGATTAACAGTAAACGTTTAATCGAGTGATGTGTCAAAGATGCGTATTACCGCATAACTATAAAGACGGTTTGTGTTCCCATTTGTTATTCTGAGGGTCTCCCAACCCAGTAAGCTCACCTCTCAACAGTGAGGGGAGGATCACCCGAGACTGTTATACCCAACCCTGAAGAACCCACATCCTAGTATTGCGATATTGACATCAAACGACTCTAAACTTTTATGAATAACTTGTTGGCGGATGAAGCATGGCCGAACAAGCTACCACTTGACATCATAGAGGAGTCGTGGCTACCCCACTCACACTCATCCCCTACTTGAATTAATTAACTTTTCAAAAAGTGATTGGCCTATTACTAATTGTGTGGCAATATAGTAATGGAAGAGAATAAAGACTGTTCGCTTCCAACATGGGTTCACCAATTCTTGATCTGCGCCAGAGCTAACACATAGACCATGAAGCTAAGTCGCAAAACGAAGTCCTGGCTTATCATTATGACCAAGTATAAAGACCGTACCAACCGTAAGTGAGATTTTGTTAATAGAGAGTTAAGCCACAAAGTGTGAATGTTTCCAAAAACAAATGGGCTAATCACTACTCATGGAATTCGGTTAGCTTACAGGTGCGTGGGTTCATGAAACTGTTATTAGTTAAATCATTTAACAAAAGATAGGTTCATGATATCCATACTTCAAATGATATTAGTTAAATCATTTAACAAAAGATAGGTTCATGATATCCCCAAGTTGCCTGTGCATGAATCCAAGTTCCATGATATTCATTTAATGACCTAAAAAACATGAAAATAAAATATCTCAACAATATAGTTGGTGAGGCCACGGGTTTTGATGTATATGTAAGCCATGGGTGACTTGATCATTGCCTAGCTAAGACAATAATCATTATGTGAGAAACATGAGCCTGTAACCAAACCTTGACTAATGTTGAGCCTCGCCCGTTGTACACCAAAGACAATGAAAAGTTGTTAAATAAAAGCACTATTTTGTTGACTGTAATCTATTTAGAGCGACTAACCAAGAGTTGGGGTGTCAATACAATAGATCTATTCCGGTGTTTCATGGCTAAGTCCATAGCTTATGGTTACAGCAAAATGTTTGACAAGAGGGCTTATAAGTACTCTGAACCTTTTGGTCTCATGTTCACATAATAGTCAACATGTGTCTGGACATGTATGCGTGTATTCCCCCAAAAGAATGAAAACAGTAAAAAGGGATCGTGAGAACTCACCTGATGTCTGACGGATAATGTGGGACTGAATCTAATGTGGTAATGTTCGTACGAGGATGCCCTAGATTATTAAGGACAACTTAAGTCTGTGTACTAGATTATCTACCATGCAAATTGTTCACCCGCTTTGTATGACTTTGGACTATGTGTATTGCACACGTGACAATTACTACGTATCCTTGTTTGCACTTTTGAAAAGTGTATATTTTTGTAAAATCTTGAAGGCTCTTGTTACAAAAAAAATAATCAATTTTTAACAAAAAAAAAAAAAAAAACAATTCCATAAGTTATCATGGTTTATCAAAAGTCGCCTTATGTTAACACGTGTGATGAGGTTATGTGATACATTGGTTTTAACATATGTTCTTGTGTTATTATGTTAAAAAGCATGATTAACACATGTTTGTGGCATTTTAACATATGTTTCCTTTCATCCAAAAATCCATCATTGCTATGTGTGTTCAAATCCATATTATGTACAACCGAATCGACCTTCACATACATGGATATGGATACAAGGGTGTTCACGAGTATGTAGGTGCATATGATCGTATATAATCATGAATATATAATACAAATAGTGAAGGTATATTAATGTATGTATTTAATATGTTTAAGTTCCAAAATTCGAGTTTTGTTTTTCACACAACCCTATACACACACACATGTATACTCGTGTATGAGTATATGAAAATATATGTAGGCCTTTGTATATATGTGTGGATGTGTATACCACATATATATATATATACACACACACAAGTGTTTGCGTATATATAATATATTTAACTCAAAGTCTATTTGTTTTAACCTTTATATTGAAGTGTTTATTCTAATATTGGGCCGATGATACACATAATTATGGTCTAGTGTTCAGGTGAGCCTTGTTGGTAACCGAAATAATATGGAAAAATCAAGGGTATCAAGAAGTTATGCAAACATACCAAGGGAATCCATAAAAGATGAGATAATGCGGGTTCTAGTTGCTTGTGATCCTCCCCATGGCCTTTATACCCCTCTAAAGCTTGGAAATGGTTGTTGCTCGTCGACTTGTGGCCGAAATTGCTTCAGTTGGGGTTGTGGGTTCGATCCAAAACAAGGAAAGAAAGGAAGAAGGTGTAGGTGATTTATGTTAGGAAGTTTTGGGAGAATTGGTGTGGTTGAACTTGGGCTCTTGTGTATGTATATATATATATATAGAGAGAGCTGAGAGAGAAAGAGAGAAAGCAAGTGTGTGTGTGTGTGTGTGTGTTTTATGGTAAGTCAACCCTCCTAGATTGTAGTAGAAAGAAAAGGTGATAGCTTGATTTGTATAAAAAGTTGACCTTTGAAATTGATCATGCATGCTTCCATTTTTTTGGCCACTAAGAAGTGATCAAGACATTTAGGGTAGGCAACCATCTCTTGGAAGATGTTTAGGATGGAAAAAAAGGATCTAATTTAGTATAAGTTTAGGTTAGGATGTGTATTGTTTGTATGTTGCATGCATGTCCATATTTTTGTCTATTTCTCCATATATACAACCGTGTATATATGTATGTGTGTATAAGCTTTGTCCATTTTCAATTCTCTTGCATACATATGTATATGTCGTGTATATATGTGTAGGTTATAGCAATGTTAGGTCCTTGTCAAACCATCATGAGGTATAGTCGCATACCTAAGTGTATCTATACATAGAAACATAGGATCGGCTAGTTTGTTTTGTATATGTGTGTGTCGTGTATGTATAGGTTTGTATGTATGGCAGTTGCCTTTGATCACACACACATATATAGGTTAGATAGGTTAGTTTTTGTCTTAATTATCTGTGTGTGTGGACCGATTTATATACATGTGGATGTGTATATAATAGATATATGGGACCTCTAATTGCCTTGTATAGGAATCGATCTTCATGTTTTAACATACATTTATATATAGTCTAGTTTTGATAATAACATATATTTTTGTCACAAGAGAATATTAATATAATGTGTTAATCATCCATAAATGTGTGTTATTTTAATGAATTAACCTATGTTACATATGTGGTGGTCTTGAATTGTTAAATGGTACACTTTCTATGATTCCATGTGTCGGATGTCTTCAAAGTGTTATTTGAATTGTTCAGGTTTGATATGGAATTGAATAATTTCCCAGCTAGATATTGTCATGGGTGAATATGTTTTGCTTGTACGTAGTAATTAGAATTTCGGTTTCTCTCTGTTGAGCATGTGATTGGCTTAACTGTCATTGTCAATTGTTTTGAATTAATCGGGTGTTGCATGCGTAAAGGGAAAATGTAATGAATTCCTTAACTATCTTGGGCTTTGCTAGACTCGGGATGACATATTTATTGTACAATGTCTAATGCATAACTGAAAATCATATGATTGTGAGAGTGTGTACGGATCTTGAACTGAGAATTCGACGGGTGTCACAACGGAAGCATCTGCGCAGGATAAAGTATCTGAGCAGCCTCCTCGCGTGTCAGCGTAGAGGTCCTGGGAAGACCAATCAAAAGCTTACGCGTGGAAAAGCTAACTCAACAGCCTTGATCACCAACAGTGAAAATGCCGGCCCCCAGTTCCCACCACCGGCACTGATCAGCTTTGTGTCAGACATCACATCAGCTATCTTCCAGAAGAACAAACTGCACTGACAGAAGAAGATCCGCCTACGGCTAATATTGTGATATTCTTGACTAAGTCCCCCCCCCCCCCTCAACTTGCTGAAGGGAACTCTGATGTGCAATTTGTGAGCGCACTTGATGCTTGAAAGCATTCTGAGTACCTATGCAAAAACTATGTGCTGAATGGACTGGATGTACTAAGAAATTTGTTGTGGCTTGATTTTTGGACTATAAAATGGTAGACTCCATAACTGTTATTAGCCAAGTCCAAGAATTGCAAGTGATCCTTAGTGATATTCTGTCTGAAGGAATGAATCTTTGTGAAACATTCCAAGTGGCTGCAATGGTTGAGAAACTTCCTCCAAGTTGGACAGATTTCAAGAATTACCTTAAGCATAAGTGAAAGGAAATTACCAATGAAGACCTTGTGGTTCTCTTGCGTATTAAGGAAGATAACAGAGTGTCTCTAAAAGGAACTCAAATTGAAGGTTCTGTAAAAACTAACATTGTTGAGCATGGTCAATCTTCAAGGGGGCACAAGAACAACAAAGTCCACAAATTTGGTGAAAAATCAAAAAGTAAGGGTCGGGACCTTGGGCCTAGAAAATGTGGTGTGAAAAAGAAAGTTAGTTCCTTCAAAGGGAAATGTTACAACTGTAATGAAGCTGGTCACAAAGTTGATCAATGCAAAGCGCCTAAACATGAGAAGGCGCTTATGGTTGTTGATGATGTGCCTTTAGTTGCCATGATTTCAGACCTCGCTGCCATGATGGTGGAGGTTAATTCGGTGTCAAACAATACAAAAGGGTGGTGAGAGATGAGAAGTTTTACATGGGGAATGATGCTATAGCGGATATCAAGAGTGAGGGTGATGTGAAAAGAGCTCACTTTACATTGACTTCTGGAAAATATCTCACTTTAAGCAATGTGCTCTATGTTCCCGACTTGCATAAAAGTCTTGTGTCGGGTTAGTTGCTTAATAAATTTGGTTTTCATCTACTCTTTGAGAGTGACAAGTTTTTTTTAAGTAAGAGTGGTATGTTTGTTAGTAAGGGCTATGCCCAGAATAGTATGCTCAAACTCAATGTAATGGTTGTTACTAAGAACATGAATAAGAATGCAACTACTTCTGCTTACTTGGTCGAGTCTCCTAATGTTTGGCATGGTTGTCTTGGTCATGTTAATTTTAATTCGATGCATCATTTGATTAATTTTTATTACATACCAACTTTCGCCATAGACTCTAAATCAAAATGTAAAACATATGTTGAAGCCAAACAAACAAGATCGTCATTTAAATAAGTTAATCGAATAACTGAGCCCCTTGACTTGATTCACACTGATGTGTGTGATTTGAAATCGATTTCCACTACAGGTGGCAATTGAAAAGTTTATCTTGCATAAAGCTAAAGTTGAAAATCAACTTAATAAGAAAATAAATCATGTGAGAAGTGATAGGGGTGAATATGTTTCGCCATTTGCGGATGAATGTGCCAAAAGTGGCATAATACACGACTGTACCCCTCCCTATACACCCCAATCAAATGGCATTGCAGAACAAAAGAATCGTACACTATAGGAAATGATTAATGCCATGTTCATAAATTCTAGGATGAGCCAGGACATGTGGGGGAGGCCATTTTGTCGGCCAATTTTTTGTTGAATAAAGTTCCTTTCAAGAGAAGGATGTAACACCATATGAGTTATGGTGGGGACATAAATCATCCTACAAATACTTGAAAGTATGGGGGTGCCTGGCCAAGGTACTTGTTACACCTCCCAAGGCTTATAGAATTGGGCCCAAAACTGTTGATTGCATATTTGTTAGATATGCATATTTGTTAGATATGCCCACAATGGGACTTCACATCGTTTTCTTGTGCATGAGTCCAAGAATCCTAATGTTCACAAGAACTTAATAATAGAAACAAGGCCATGAAATGCAACTTATTTTGAAAAGGAGTTCCCAATGTTATAGCAAACTCATGCGAGTTCATCAACAATGGTTGATAGGGTTGTTCAAAATGAAACCCATGAACAATCAAGGCTGAAGAGGTTGAGCCAAGAAGAAGCAAAAGGCAAAGAATTGAAAAATCTTTTGGGCCTGATTTTCTTACCTACATGGTTGAGAGTGAGCCTCAAACTTTGTCACACCCTCAAAATCCACTTGCGGAGTTTTACCGCGAGGCGCATGACAAACCAGGATCCAAACCAACGATCACAATAAACAAGTCTAACATGAACATAATGCAATTTTCAAAACAATGTTTAAAATCCCCGTTTACAGCGGAAGCTTATTCAAAACAGTATCTCAAAAGTAAACCAATTGTTCAACATATGAAAACCATGCGACTCTAACTAGACGCCGTGCAGACGCGTGCGCCCTAGTTCCATTGTGCTACCTTAGCGACCTGAGAAAACATGTAAAAGTTTACGTCAGCACAAAAATGCTGGTGAGTTTACAGGTTTTGTATCCAAGTACCAAGTCCACCTGTCCATACTATAATAATCGAAAACCAGTATACGCTAGCTAGGCGTACGTTTTGCTACTACCACGATTGGAAAACCATTACTAACGCGAATACCAAAAGTATGCCCGATGTATGTTCCTGTTGTTCCTGTTGTTCCTGTTTGAGACAATATGCACCCGCCGACCCTCCAAGTCGACGAGCGGGGTTGGTCACTCCCAATAGCGCTATTCACATTTCCCCGTTGTGCAAACCCGCACATTCATGGTTCCCCCCGGGACTTCCAAAGATCGTGTAGTACACAATAGAAACCCATAGTATGACAGTAGTTACCAAATAATCGTTTTACACATGTTTTCTCCCCCGAAAGTATAAATCCAGTTTAAAAGAGGGGCCGTAAACTCACCTTAACGTGCAAGCAAAGACTCCGAACAGCAATCAATATATGCTACCGACACCCTAATAACAGTGTCGCTTAGTGAGTATAGGCGTAATATCATTACCCATATAACTCGTTTGTCCAAGGCGTTTTAAATGTTCAAAAAGTGTGTATGCGACGCCTAGTGATTCTACATGCAATAGTAAACCCTACGGACCCGTTGGTGAATACGTTGGTTACAATTAGTTTCTACATTCCGTATGTGTCTCAGACAAGTGTACTTCAGTTTCATGTCAATTCCATACCACCTAAGACCTCAATTAATCACAGAAGCACATAATACACAATCTGTGTTTTCAGGACAGATTGTGCGCCATCAAAGCTAATTTATTTAAAATAGCAAACCAGTGAGTTAACCTCCCAAATTTTTACTGAATTTACTTTGGGATTCACTCGACAATACCTATTTTTGTTTTGTCTCAATTCCAAACACAAAAATTATGAAAATTCGTACAACACAGCTAGGTCCAGAAAATCTCCTCAACAGGTCAGTTTAGTAGGAAAATCCTTAAAAATTGTGTGTTCATTCAAACGAGATGAATCCACTTGGAAAAGCTCTATTTTTCCAGTATTGACCTACTGTAAAAATTTCATAATCTAATTCCTTGTAAATCTCATGTTATGACCCTTTAAAGTTAACCCAATTTACAAATCCGAAAATCTGATATGACCCCTAATCAATTAAAATTCCAAAAACGACTCAAACGATGCCCAAATTCGATGGTTTTGCCCATTATGAAAAGCTAAGACCTTGTACGTTACAATCATGCAAAGAATCGATCAAATCAATTGTTTTCAAGCCACGAAACAGACCCTACAAGTCGACTTTCAGAATCTGTCCAGATTCTGATCGTACAATATCATCAATTATATCAAACCCTAGTTGCATATTATCAATCAATAATACCTAATAATCATCATACAACTTTCCTAATACCTATTCCCATCAGATCCTATTATCACACATGTCAAGATCAAAGCTTTTAAGATCAAAACACCAATAACTTGCGCAACAAGCATCCTATGATGTTACTACGCGTTTATTAATAGGTTTAATCCGTTTAATCTTCAAAAGACTCATGTTTTAATGTTTATTAAATCCAATCAGACCTGGACAAACTTGTTATAGGATTTTTATTAATGAAAACACAAGATAAAAGCATAAGAAATCGTAAGATATACCCTTAGCTCTCTCAATCGATCAATCGCGCGCCTTGGAGCCTCCCAATTGATGATCTTGAGCCTTAGCAGAGGTTGTTTGAGTGAAATATTCGTGTGGGGCAGTAAGGGGGCGATTAGGGTTGAGTATGGGGGTTGCATGGGAGTTTAGGTTGCTTAAATATAAGTTTAAGGCGGTTTAGACCCGTCAGTTCGTTTCGAGCGGCCGCTCGGTGCCTGTGAGCGGCCGCTCACAGGTCCGGGTGGCGCGCTCTTTTCTCGTTTCGTCTCCCGACGCGTTATCCTTTGACGTTTTCGTTATTTCGGACCGTAACAAGTGTAACCCCATGCATTAAGACCCTAATCCACCTCGCGCTCCACTTTTAATAATTTTTATTAACGTGTTCGGTCTAGGTTCACATAATCACGTATGGTTTTCACATAAGTTTGTCAGATATCACCGAGACACATAAGTTTGTTATTCACCAACGTCCGAGGTTCACTAATCATGAAATCACATGTTAACTCACACAAGGAGTCAGAACCCGACCCACACAAGGAGTCAAAACATCTCATAACCCGAGATAATGCTCGTATGTCCTATCTAGCTATCTAGATAACCCTCGTTAAGTATAATATACGCGTGACTCGCTAAGGTAGACTTTAATCTAGACCATGTTGTTAACCAGAATTTGCCGGGTGTCACAAACTTATCGAGAAGCAGTCACCTTTTTAGATGGACCTCAATGGAAAGAAGCCATCAAAAGTGAGGTTGATTCTATTTTACAGAATCATACTTGGGAGTTAGTTGATCTTCCACCAGAGTGCAAGCCACTTAGATATCGATTGATATTCAAGAGAAAGATGAAAGTTGATGGCTCTGTTAACAAGTATAAGGCAAGGATCGTAATCAAAGGGTTTAGACAAAAGGAAGGTCTTGACTACTTTGACACGTACTCGCCTGTGACTAGAATAACCACTATAAGATTGATGCTTGCAATTGCAGCTTTGAGAAATTTAGAAATACATCAAATGGATGTAAAACCTGCATTTCTAAATGGGGAATTAGAGGAAGAGATTTACATGGAGCAACCTGAGGGTTTCTCTGCTCCTGGCCAAGAAGGCAAAGTATGTAAACTCCTCAAGTCATTGTATAGCTTAAAGCAAGCTCCAAAACAATGGCATCAAAAGTTTAACCAAGTTATGCTTAACAATGGTTTCAAAAAAAATGAATGTGACAAGTTTTTCTATGTGAAAGACACTACTAAAGGTTATGTAATCTTATGTCATTACATAGATGATATGCTTATCATTGGGAGTGATGACAAGATGATCAATTCTACAAAAGAAATGTTGAAAGCGAGATTTGACATGAAAGACATGGGTCTAGCTGATGTAATTCTTGGAGTGAAGATTATAAGAACCCAAACTTGTCTTGTGTTAAGACAATTTCATTATGTGGATAAGATCCTTGAGAAGTTCAATTCGGAGGACACAAGTGTGGCTCAAACTCCGATTGATACATCTCAACATTTGTCAAAGAATAGATGAGAGGGTGTTGCTCAATTAGAGTATTCAAAGATCATTGGCAGTTTTATGTATCTCATGTCATGTACCAGGCAAGACTTAGCATATGCTATGAGTAAGCTAAGTAGATATACTAGTGATCATAGTGTTGAACATTGGAAGAGCATGACAAGATTGTTAAGGTATTTGAGATACACGAGGAATTATGGACTGCATTATGGCCAAGATCCAACTATTGTGGAAGGATACAGTGATGCTAACTGGATATCTGATATGAAAGATTCTAAATCCACAAGTGGTTATGTGTTTACCCTTGGAGGAGCAGCTATAGATTGGAAATCATCCAAGCAAACTCTTATAGCTAGGTCCACGATGGAATCTGAGTTAATTGCTTTAGATAAAGCTGGAGAAAAGGCGGAGTGGATACGTCAGTTTTTGGAATATACTCCAAGATGGCCTAAGCTTGTGACGGCTATTTGCATACATTGTGATTGCTAGTCAGCAATTGGTAGAGCTCAAAGTGCAATGTATAATGGCAAATCGAGGCACATACGACGTAGGCATAATACGATAAGACAACTGCTCTCAACAGGGGTTATCACTATTGACTATGTGAAGTCAAAAGATAACATTGCGGATCCGCTTACAAAAGGCTTAAGCAGAGAGGCAGTGCACAAGTTGTCGAAAGGAATGGGGCAAAAGCCCTGGGAGTAAGTTTGTACAATGGAAAACCTATCCTAGAAGATTGGATATCCCATGATCTAGGATCAATAGGACCACCTAACAGTATGAACTAAGATCACTGTGGGGGAGTACCCCAAAACATAAAGGGATTTGCATACATCCTAGTCCATCCTTGAAACAAATCAGTGATGTCAAAGGAGGTCAAGCATACGCCTTTTAATAATTTTGGTAAAATCACCTACGTTAGAGAGAAGTGGGGTCGCTTGGAATGAATTGTGAGGGGGCCAATTTCTAGAGCTCTCGCAGAACCAGGATAGTGCTCCATGACCATAAACGGACACGACAATGAGAGGTTAACTAGACTAGCTAGGGAGAGTAATGTGTAATAACGTCTACGTAAAAAGGGGTTGGTTCAAGGACACCACGTCTACTAACCGCTAGGAGACAAAGTATACATCACAAAGGAGGGTTCAAAGGGAATACCTACATATCCTGCAATACTTAACCGCTGAAATTTTATCGTGACACTTGAGTGTGTGGGTCGATCTCCATTCATATGGGGGATTGTTGGAAATTTAATAATTAAATATTAATCTGTACTATAATGATATTTAACTATAAAGCTAGATGAATGAGAGATCTAAGCTTTAAATAGGTGTGATGAAACTTTAGTGTTGTGAGAATTTGTGTTTGTCCCACATTGGTGGAGATATAAATCATGTGTTGGTTTATAAGTAGAATTCTATAGATGAATGTATTCCTATACAACAGGACACACCCGGTGACAGCCAGGAGAGTGCGAATCACCCAACGCGCCCGGGCGCGGGCTCGGGCTCGGGATCGGGACGAGGGCGATGGGCGTAATGTGGTGTTTTGATGGCGCACTTTGCACTTCGCACGCTCGCATCGCCGCGAGCCACTTGATAGCCGCCTTTATATTTTTTTTTACTAAACTACTTGTGTGGCTCGAGCCTATGGCTAAGATTAACTAACTTGTGTGGTCAATTCCTTTCACTTTCCAACCTGTCAAAGAGATTAAGTAGAGATTAAGTGCTGGATTAATTCCAGAGTTTATTTTCATTGATTTTCGTCATAAATGAAACTCTTCAGTTGACTTTGTTTTTTGTCTACATATACAGAGTTTTGTACTCTGGTTAAAGGACACACAAAATTTTTTTCTTTGCAATCTATGTTCAGGAACCACCACCTCCTCTCAGATAACTTTCCAGATTTTTTGGCCCTCTACGCTCTTGTTTCAGGTTCTTGGGTAACCCCGACAGTGCAATCTACTTAGGCTGTTGTACCTTGGGAAACAGACGAATTCACCTAGGTGGTCCGAAATCTGTTTTAAGGGAAGTGTGTTGAACACGTGCCTTAGCCATCTCGGATTTCTCCTTTCTGTTTGTTTTATTTGTTTTCTTCCTGCTTGTACTTTACTTCCAGTTTATGTAATATGTTAGTTCTTCCTTTGTAATCTGTTCACTTTAAATTTTGAGAAAATTGCAGTTTTCGTCCCTGTGGTTTGCCTAAACTAACAGGTTTAGCCCAGGCTTAACACCCTGAGTACCTGTGGTTTCATTTTCTAACAGTTTACATCCCTGAGACTAACGGCCGTTAGGCTTGTCTGTTAATTTGTAGAGAAATGACTATTATACCCTTCAGTTTGTGGGTGAAATGGCATTTATACCTTCCCTATCTTCTCCAACCAACCCACCCACCACCACCTGCAACACCACCACCACCATCTTCACCGCCACCCTCCCTCTCCTCTCTCTCCTCCACCATCTCCACTCCATCAAACCCTCCTCCTATCCATTGGTAAAACAACTCTTAAATGTTTAGAAGATGGAGATGAAGTTATATTCAGTGGCTACTGCAAAGTAACTTATGTTTTCTTTTGAATTCCTCCTTCCATTTTTTTTATTTTGTTTGCTGATTAAATGACCTCATTGCAGGGGAACGATTGCAATGTTGGATTTGGCACATGCTCATGGAAGATCCTCTGTCAAGAGCAGCCATTAACCACCATCATCTCCATTCACCTGCAACACCACCACCACCACCCAACCGACCGACTCCAATCTCCGGTCTTCTTCTCTGGCCAGTCCCGTTTTCTTTCATCTCATATCGCGAACAAACGAGTGGATATCGTCTTCATCGTTAAAGAAGTTTCAGATCATCTTCCTCTGTTCGTCTTCTGTTAACGTTAATCACACAGATTTGTTCACCATCTACGTTCGGATACAATAATTGCGTTGTGATTCCATGGATCGATTGGTGTTTATGCAGGAAGCTGATGGTTTGACGCGATATTATGAATTTTTCTTTCAATCTGTCTTTATCCTCGTGGATCTATTTATAAACATCTCAGATCTGTAATTTTCTGAAGGCGAATGTGGTATTCAAGGTACGTTGACTTAATTAGGCAACAGAGGTTATTATGATGTCTCATTTTTCAGTTTTCTACTTCGATTGATGCCTTGAAGGATGGTTATTATTATTATTATTATTATTATTATTATTATTATTATTATTATTATTATTATTATTATTATTGTTGTTGTTGTTGTTGTTGTTGTTATTTCTAGGTTTGCAGGTGGTGGTGGTGGTGATTGGTGTTGCAGGTGGTGGTGGTGGTGGTGGTGGTGGTGGTGATTGGTGTTGCAGGTGGTGTTGTAGGTGGTGGTGGGAGAAGATGGGGGTATATTAGTCAATTTACCCAAAAACTAACGGAATAATTAACGGCGTTAGTCTCAGGGATGTAAACTGTTAGAAAATGAAACCACAGGTACTCAGGGTGTTAAGCCTAGGCTGAACCTGTTAGTTTAGGCAAACCACATGAACAAAAACTGCAATTTTCTCTTAATTTTTTTTGTATTGTAATTCGTATGTTAATTCAATAAAATATTATTATTATTTTTATTTTGTGAACGCTGTTCTTACATTTGTAAACCACATTATTTGATAGTTACCCTATTTAACGTTTTAATAGACACTGATTTTCACTTAGCGAATCATACTTTCTCCAGGTCATATTAGTCTCCTATAATTGTTATCATTGCCATAAATTGACATCATATTTTTGATAAAACAAGATATTTATAGTTGAGTTTCAACAAAAAAAAAAATATTGATAGTAAACGTGACCAAAATTTTATTAAATATTGAAGCTTCAACTTCAGGCAAAAATTCCAAATGGAACAATCCAGTAGTACATATGCAATGCGGTTTATTATATATAAACCACGTGAACACCCTAATGATATAATACATAATTCAACCAACCTTTTTAAAAGTGTAGGATCAATGGATAATTATGATGTTATCTGTCTTTGTCAATGTTTTGGATTTAAAAAAATTATTTTTCTGTAAAGGAACATGAGAACTCACAATCAAGAAGTTGCGACAAATATGAGATGCATTATTATGATGTTATCTGTCTTTGCTAAAAGTGTATATAATCTTAAAATATGTATGTTCATAGGATGGAATTTAAACATTCTTTTATATTCAAAAGCAGAACATGTTGTTTATATTCATCACCTTTTATATCCCTTATGTAATAATAACATTATTTTTAGACAAGTATACTATATGCTAATCATGTGTAGTGGGAAGGGGGTTTATGAAGCTTTATAAATGATTGGGTAATAGTTGGTTAATTATTTCTTTTCTTAATTAAATAATAATATTAAATACTTAATAATATTTCATTAAATAAATAAAAATTACAAATACTAAAAATATTTACAAATACTAAAAAAATTACAAAATACTTAAAAAAAAAACAAATACTAAAAAAAACTACTCGTCGTCCTCGTCTTCTTCGTTTTCTACTACTTCTTCTTCTTCTTCTTCGTTATCTCCTTCTTCTCCTCCTCCTCCTCCTACTTCTTGTTGGTTGTGATGAATCGGGCGAATCGCCCATGCTTCCTCAACCAAATCCGCCTTCAACGCGTTATGTATATCCTTGGAACGCAACATGCTACTGTTTTGGGATCTCTCCTCCGCTGTCGCTTGCGTCCCTTAAACATCTTCTTCTGCAACATAGTTTGGGCATATTGCCTTTCCTTCGTCTTCAAGTGTCATATTATGCATTATGATACAAACATACATCACCATTCTAATCCTTTCTTTTTCCCACACACGACAAGGATTTCTAACAAAATGTCATCGTTATTGAAGAACGCCAAAACGCCTCTCGATGTCCTTTCATGCGGACTCATGAACTCTCTTAAAATATTTCCTTTTTTGATCTTGTGTCTGACTAAACGTTTTGACGAGCATTGAATACTCCGGATATATACTATCCCCCAAGTAGTATCCATGCTCGTAGTAATTATTATTTGCATAAAACCCAGCTTTCGGTATTGTTCCGCCAATGTAAGACTCTAGCAATGGCGAAAACTGAAAAGTATTTATGTCGTTCATACACCCGGCGAAACCAAAGAAGGCTGACCAAACCCACAGGTCTTGTGAGGCAACTGCTTGTAAAACCAACGTTGGTCCCTTTTGGTCACCGCGTGTATGTTGACCTCGCCATGCGGTTGGACAACTATACCATCGCCATTGACGACAATCTATACTACCAATCATGTCGGGTAATCCATGTCTTTCTAAATGCGCTTCGTATAGTTATTGAAGGTCGCTCCAAGTCGGGTTTCTCAAGTATCGTTTTCCATATAATTGGCATATACCTAATTAAAAATATATGTATATTTGTAAATCAAATGTAAATACTCTAGCAGAAATATAAAATGTAACTACTAATTAAAAATCAAATGTAAGTACCGTAGCAAAAATACTCAAAGGTATCGCGTGTGGTTTTCTCCGCCATCTTTAAATACTCGTCATTGATATCGTATGTGTTCCCGTAGGCGAGTACACGTAATGCGGAAGTGATCTTTTGAATTGCGGTGAATCCTAAACACCCTCTAGCGTCGGGTTTTTGCTTAAAGTGGTCATATGTGGACTCTAAATCTTGGGTAATGCGCAAAAATAACCTTTTACTCATCCAAAATCTTCGCCTAAACATATCAGGGCCGTAAACCGAATTTTCAATGAAATAATCATTCATTAAACGCTCATTGGCGGATACACGGTCTCGCTCTATATATTGCCTAGACAATATCGGTCGTGGGGCGGAATTATTTATATGATGCATCGCGCTCGACGCTAGCATAACCGCACTGGTAACGGCTTTTTCCTCTTCCGTGCCGTCATCGTGAAAAAGCTGGTTATATACATCGACAAACGAGTCTTCGGAGGGAGGAGACGATATTTTGGTGAGTTGTTTTTGTGTTGAATTTGTTTGTGGGTTGAAGGATGTATGTGTGTTGTATGTGTTAAGGTATGTAATATATATATATATATATATATATATATATATATATATATATAGTTTGAAATTTTTTTTATTAAGTAAACATGACCGTTCAACGGTCAAATACCCAATTTCAAATTTGAAAACACCCGTTATAAACATAACGCCTTCAAGTTAAACCGCCCTATAGCGCCCGGGGGGCGGTGTTCCCCGGCGCTATAGGGGTTTAAAACGCCCCATAAAGCCCCACTACGGGTGGTCTAAGAGTCTAGTGTAAATCTGCTATCATATTTAAACTTTCTGAGTTTTGTAAAACCCAAAACCCATGAAGCGTTGCAGTCGAATCAATGCATTAAAACATAGTTATTTTTTTTATCGGCAAAATCACTTTATATATATATATATATATATATATATAAAGAGCCTGCAAGAGGCTGAGAACAAAAGGTCAAAAAACAGAGAGAAAGGAAAACAACAAACAAACAGCGACCCAATTAAATGTACTTCGACACATCAAAGTTTAACCAATCTTCCCAAAAAGGCTTCAAGATGCTCGCCCGATTACACACCCAAGTGTATGAATCCTCTTTAATCAAATCGATCAGCCTCTGATTGTTAATGAATTTGCCTTCAGATGTCTTTGCATTACCCGCATACCAAAGTCTCCAAACCGTAGCACGAACCACCGTAGCGACCAGCCTCTTCCAACTTTTAGACCCAATGTTTAGATTTATGTTACTGATCAGATCAAACAAAGTGCCCAGATTAGTTCGATAAGGGATCCGCAGCCAAACCCAGACTTGCCATCACACACCTCTTGCCAGAATACAGTTAACGAAGACATGGTCCGAGTCCTCGAAACCGTACCCGCATCTATCGCACCTACAATCAGGGATATGAACCCCTCTCGACTGTAGTTGGGCTTTCCCTGCAACTCTACCCCATAACGAGCGCCACAACAGAATGTTACACTTAGAAGGCGCCCATGATTCCCACTTAAATTCTATCAGTCCCTGCTAGTCATTTTTCGCATCATCAATCTCCCGACGAATGCCTTTAACCGAAAAGTTTATACCCTCATCATAGTCCTAACGCCACACATCATTGCCCCCATCGATTTTGAAGTCACGGAGAAGACTTAACAGGTATCCATATCGGCTCCATTCAGCAGCGGTTAAAGAGGCGGCCTTCCATTTCCAAAACCACTGGCAAGTATTCCCTGAGACACAATAATACGAAGCAACAGTCGCATTTTGATCAGTAGCCCGTCGAAATAAATCAGGGAAAATGAAGGCAAGAGTTTCATCACCAATCCACTTGTCGAGCCAAAACCGAGTGTTCGACCCGTCCCCAATCTTAACAGTAAGTCGATCACACAAACGAATTCCATATTTGTGTAAAACTTCTTTGACCCCACTAATGTCTTTCCAAACCCCGGGTATAGTCTTTTTCACCGGAATGATTTTCTTATTTTTATCCGACTTATGAATCGACGAAATCACCCAGGCCCATAATTGACTGGGATCGCTTTTGAATCTCCACCACCATTTTGCTCACATAGCGATATTAAACTCCTCAATACTCCCAAGCCCAAGGCCTCCCTTAGTTTTTGGTCTAACCAGCTTGTCCCATCTGATCCAGCACAACTTCGTACCACTACCTGTTTTTCCCCATAGAAAATCTCTTCTAAGGCCCTCTAGCTTTTTTACAACCGCTTTCGGGGCTGAGAAGAGCGATAGGTAGTATGAAGGCAAGCTTCCCAAAACAGCCTTTGCAAGAGTGGCTCTTCCTGTTCTAAAACAGATATCTTACACTTGCAACGGAATGGTCAAGTATCAAGAACAATAAAATGTCAAATTTAAATGACATAATAGGTCATTTATGGTCGATAGGATGTCAGTCCGTAGAATAGTGTAGCCTTCAATCCATGTCATGGACCTCATATCAAGCATACTTATATAACATGACATATACTAAAATCCAATTTTACTGAGTGAATTATATTTTTAGAAAACGTAGAGTTAACCATATATGTAAAACATCCAGTAATTACTAATTAGCATTAAACCGCAATTTAACATCAAATATGCACATCAACTTCAATTGTTAGTAAACATCAATTTGTGAAGCAATCTTCATTAATAACTTACTAACAGTAAGTCAAGCTCGTGTACACCGGTATAGGACTTCACACTTGCTGCGTTTTTGCGCTCCACATGACCACACCAATAATGCTAACAAGCAATCGTAAACCATGAATTGTTTTAACATTAATCTTAAGTCATTTAGAGTTACAACTTAATCAATCAATATTAAACACGTAACATCAGTCAATCAATAAATTGGACTTAACAATAAGGAAGTACTCAAAGGAGTAATACCATTTAAGGTACCATACATGTCTGCCCAAAATAGTAAGAATAGTTCTTTTAGAACTCACCTAGGAAATATCCTTGTGCTATCAACAACGTACGTACAACTCTGACAGTTGAATGCTAGTAAATTGATCAAAGTTTCATACAACTCATTTTAGCCTTTATTCATAAAGCCCTGGCAACTTGTATTACATTCCCATGCCAGTGAACATATCTTTCTAAGGGGTTGTTTTGTAAGGCTCTTAATAAACCTCTGAATCATTCAGCGCTGAATGATTCAGCATTCAGCTCATTCAGCACATTTGTTTCAGCATCTGAATGGAATGGTTAAGGCTGAACAATTAAGATTTGGTATGTTGCTGAACCATTAAGCACTGAATGAATCCATTTTTACTTCCCCTACCAATGTGGGATAAGAAGACTAACCATTCAGAGGTCCAACAAAACAACACTTAATGATTCAGCACTTAACCATTATGATCCTCTTATAAATTCAGACTTTTTAATGATTCGGCACTTAATCAACCAAACAGCCCCTAAGTGGGCAAAAATTTGCTACCAACTTACTTTTCGCTAGGCAACATATCATTGGCTTTGACAATTTACCAATTAATACATTTCGATGTCTTTAAAGGTTTCTCTAGTCCTTACATTTCGCCAAGAACATAATATTGGCTTTGATGCATTCATTTCACCAAAACATACTTTTCAATATAGGTTAGCGAAATGTACTTGAAAACCCTTGTCGCTCAACAACGGCCGTCATGAAAGATTTGGCCTTACTTTGATGTCATGATCTTAAACTTATAAATCGAAATGCATTATAAGTGATCCAAACTTAAAACATAATAACATCCAAAACCAACTAAAGCCGATTCATTTATCCCTCACATTGAAATGGAGATGGAACGAACCAAGCTTAAAAACATCCAAAACCAACTATAGTCAATTCCTTTATGCCTTAAAGGAGAAACCGACTTTACCGTATGCATCTTCCTTGTAAAATGTAAATCACATAATTCATGAGCATGATGTTCAGTTTTGAGAAATTTCTCTCTCTAACTTTCTATCTTTAAGCAAAGTGATGTGAGAACGAGAAAGGAAATGAAGCTACTATGCTCCTTTCCATATTAGGGTTTTAGTTTGTGAATTTACCCTTATGCCCTTGGTGGGCTTGCCATATCTTTCCTATAATGGGCCTTATTACTAATAATCCATTTTTTGTAACTTGAACTTTCATTCCATACCTATTTCTAAAAACCATGTCGTCTTTTCTATCTATTAAAATTTTAAGAAGTTATAAGCTTTTAGATTAATACATTATTCTTCTTATAGTTTTAATATTTGGGGAAGTATTACACAAAGTTCTATTACTATTAATGAATAGTTCTAAGACTTCCTATGGACGTTATGTTTTTCATATATGTATACTGTTTTTTGAGTAAACTATCAAAATAGCCCCTGAGGTTTGGCCACATATGCTACTTTAGACAGAGTAGTTTATTTTATTCACTAGGAACCCAGTGGTTTCATTTTGGTGGCATTTTGCACTATTTTTCCAACGGGGTTAGTGAAGTCAGTTAACTTCAGGGGTAAAATTGTCAATTCACGTTATATGTTTTAAAACCCTCATGTTAACCCCTCCCCTCTTCAAACTTTGCTCTCACACTCTCTCCTTCACTTAAAAAAAACCTACTCCCCAAATTAAACACCATCACCTCGAAATTGAAGAATGGTTTATTGCAATTGTGGGCTTCAAACGATCATTCGAATGTCATTTACCTCTGCTAACCCGAGTTGTCATTTTTCTGTAGTAAGAAGAATGGAAGGATTTGTGGGTTTGTTTATTGGGCTGAACCAACTTTGGGTAATAGATTGATACTGAATTTGATAAATTCCATCAACGCACATGAAGAGAATGCCAAAAGTTTGATAGTCAGAAACGTTACTTTAAAGAAAATGGTAAGAAACTGAAATCCAGGAACAAGAAGCTTAAAAGTGTTTTATTTATGACTTAGTTTATAATAATCATGTGTTTTATCATGTTTTAGTTCGTTGTTTTGTAATGATCATGTAATTCCATATGAATGAATCAAAATGAGTTTGATGAATCTATGTTTCTTGATGAATGTATGTGACATCCGTCATTTTTATTCTTTTATATAATAATAATAATAATAATAATAATAATAATAATATTAATAAAAAAAATTCAGATTAGATATATATATGTATATATATATATTTTTTTTTTCTCTTCTTACCATCCCTAAACCATAACTAAACCACAACCAAACCACAACCCAAATCCATATCCCTTATCCAAAGATCTGAAGCCCAGACTGAAGCCCATCAAGGAGCCGGCCCAGATCAGGCCAGGCCCAAGCCCTCCTCTTCAATGTTAAAAAAAAAAGAAGTAATATCTGCTGCTGCCGGGTTTCGAACCCGAGCCGGCCACAACCACACCCACGCGTGCAACCACTGAGCTACAAGCTCGTTCCTGATCTAAACCCAACTCAAATTGTATTTAACCTTTTTTTTCGCGTCTATTTCTCCTCTTCCTTCTTCTAACTGTTACGAACAGCAGCTAGTTTTTATATTTTTTTTCTTTTTTTTTTCTCTTTTCCTTTCTTTGACCAATCAATATGGTTCCATTAACGCGTAGTTGACTCGCAATCGTGATTAGCGGCCATTATTGAGTCTTCACACGGCTATCAATATTCAATTCTTACCAAATTCATGACATTTACACGCATGCATTAACGACGGGTCAAAACATTACCATTTCGTATACCTGAATCTCCCACTATAAATTGAGGCTTTCAGTCCACCTTATACTCGCCACAAAACAAACCCTCACTCCCTAATTCTGTAAACAAGCTATCGTTTTCAAAGAATCTCGTACAGTTGACTTTTTGTTGACTACATCGAATCACACGATATTGGTTTGTAAGTATCCAATTCCTTAGTTGAGATTGTTAATCGGCCCTTGTATGTCATAAGCCCCATGATTAATTGGCCTATAATCACGTATATAGGTTGATTAGATAATTAGGGTTCATGCCAATTTGGGGATAATCTGATTTAAACTAGTGTATTTATTTTATTTTTAACAGACTTAAATCACAACCACAGGCCTAGGCCAAGTGGTTGTGATCGCTGCTCGTGACCATGGGCACCCGGGTTCGAGTCCCGGCTCTGACCCCCTTTTTGTTCTTTTCTTTTCTTTCTTTTTTTTTTTTAAAACAACAATTATATATATATATATTAAACCTTTTAATCTTTTAAATTCATTTTTAAATATCAAAACTATTTTATAAATTCTAAAAAAATTATATTTGTTTAATCTGAGATAAAAGTTTTATTTACAATTTTTATTTTTCAGAAATTCATTTATTTAATATTTATAATAATTAAATCATTTTTATACTATTATATTTATAAAAATCCATTTATATATCAAAACAATTTTATTAAATTCTCCAAAATTTATCCTGACTTTTTATAAAGTTAAACTTTACTGAAATAATTTTTAATTTAGTAAAATCTTTTATTTTATATTTTTAATCAATTTTTGTTAGATTTAATCATAATTAAATCATAATAAATTCATTTTACAATATTTTTGTACCAAAATTTTACATAAATTATTTCTATTCATATAGAATTGAAATACAATTTTTAATTCAGAAATTCTTTGATTTTAATATCTTTAGATATTAAAGTCGTATTTTGACAATTTGAAATAATTAGATTAAATATTCTATTTTCAAGAAAATAATTTTATAAAAATTATTTTCATACTTAAAACCTCATGTTGTGATTATATTCAACTTAAAATTTTACAAAAAGACTTTTATTTATTTATTTACTAAATTTCTTATAATTAATAAACAAATAGTTTATTAAACAAATAAAACGTTTATCCCCAATTCGAAGCCCTAGAAATACATATATCCTAGAGTTATTTCCCTTACACGTTATCAAATTCTTTAGGTTGATCCTTGGGATAATTTCCAACACATATTTCGTTGTCCAAGTTCAAATTCAAGTTATTACGTGAACTGTGAGTATTCCTACCCCTTTTTGCATTTATACATTTTTGGGGTGTTACATGTACACTATTACAATTTCAAATACAAGTTTACATTTTTACAATACAATTCTAGTACTATGTGCATTGCTTACAACGTGCTTTATGCTTAGACAATACATGTGGATTACATTTGTACTTAGTGAAATCATTAACATGGTACAAGCCGACCTTAACATTGGATAGCGCTATTTGGATTGACAACCCGCCTAGATTGATTCTCCCCCTTTTTCATCGGAGAATCCGTGGCCATTGTTAAGTTATCATCCATTTATTGGTTGAGTACACTACAGTTCATACAGTACATTATACAGTCACAGGGTTGATTTCGCTCATTTGTATGGTACATGGTTTACATATTTGCACCGTAGCTTGCACTTGAATTGTATAACTTTTTAACCTACTATATATATCAAATCTAGGAATGCTCACCAACATTTCATATGTTGACCAAACCTATTTTTGTACATGTTTCAGGTGCAGTTTGATCTAGTGCTTTAGCAAGAGACATTTAGTGCTTTATTTCAATTCAGTTATTTCAATATTTACATTTCATTTAGACAATGTAATTTCCATTTCCATGTAAGACAATTTTGGATTATTCAATAATATTTACATTTTAGTACCATGAGCTTTTGAACAATCGTCACTACGTGGCACCTCGATGATTCCGCCATCGGTTGGGGTGTTACAGATTGGTATCAGAGCCATGGTTATAGGGAACTAGGTTATTAGATAAAAAGGCCTAGACTATAACCGAACTTCAACTTTCATGCATTATATTTCCTAAACTACCCTATCCCTCATTTCCCTCTACTTTCCTTCTTCCATCTTGCCCCTCTTCTCTCTCTCCATTCTTCTCATCTTTCATCATGGTGCATAGAGATGGTGTCCTACAGGGAGTGGAAAGTTTACATCATCATAGAACGGGAGCAGTACCTTTTATGAAGACACTCTTAGACATAATACCTACTCTTATTTTACTCCTTCGAAGTTGTTGAACTTTAAGGAGTGTGATAAGGACACGTGCAATCTGGAAGGGTGGACGCCTGTACACTGGGTTTTCTGGCATAGGCAAGCATAGCGCATAAATCCATTTACGGACCTGTTATGCTTACCTGGGGATTCCTGGAGTGAGTGTCCACTTATAGGCTAAAGCATGTCTTCTTTGATCACCATTGGGTTCAATTCCTTTGAAAAGTCAACGTTCTTGTTGAGCTTTACAGCTAGACAAGGGCACTCCAAGCATTTTGTACAAGTTTTTCCAATAATACCCTCTCGTTTCATATACAATACTTTGCATATCATGATTGCTTACAAGATCATATCTTCATAATCATCTGTACGATTATACACTTACATTTTCTAATCTCATGATTATTAATTAACTACCTCATAGATGTCTGCTCGCCGCATGCTCCGTGATGCCAGCCAACGCCCTGTTCGTGCTTCTGGACGACGTTCTGATCGTCGCCTCGCATCTTTAGTCGCCGAGCAAATTGCTGCAGTGATCCCAAACCTTGTCAGTGAGATAACCCAGAATAGTAACAGTGCCAACACAGGGAGTACGACTCAATTTCGGTGGACTTTCAAACACTTTAACTCCTGCAACCCCACAAAATTCACTGGTGAGGAGGGCGCTACTGGCCTCCTCCAATGGTTTGAAAGCATGGAGAGTACTTTTGTGAACAGTGAATGTCCTGATGAACTCCGCGTTCGCTATGCTACTAGTGTCCTTCAAAAGGGAGCGCTAACCTGGTGGAATGGCGAAAAACGCAATCGAGGGGCTGATGTTGCTTTATCTTTATCTTGGGCTGAGGTTAAGGAACTCATGATCGCCAAATTTTGCCCTAGGAACGAAATCAGGAAACTGGAGGAAGAGTTCCATGGACTGAAACAAGACAGTGGTGAGAATCTTGCGTATAATACCCGATATCACGAACTTAGCATACTGGTTCCACACATGGTCACCCCAGTCTCTCGAGCAATCGAAAAATATATCGAGGGATTACCTGACCTGATTCAAGACGTTGTCACTGGAGGCAAAGCCACTACGGTAGAAGAAGCCATCCAACTTGCAGCCACATTAACAGACAAACACGTAAGGAAAGGAAACTTGGTTAGGAAGGGCACCAAGACACCTACTGAGAAAACCACCAATGTTGTTGAACAATCTAAGACTATTTTAGCAAAGGCCGCCACTACTGCTTCGAACTCTAAGAAACGAATGGGCGATAATCAGAACCATGCTGTTGTTGATCTGGTGGCTCAGCCTCCTATCAAGAAAGCCTACACGGGAATCCATCCTCAATGCAACACCTGCAAATATCATCACCCTGCAAATCTTCCATGCCGTCAATGCACTAGATGTGGAAGGTTTGGACACTTTGTTTCCACTTGTCGAGTAATGGTCGGGACACAGAGTAATCATCAAACAGCTGCCCAGGGACCACTACAGATTACTAACGGTCGGGCATGTTATCATTGTAGAGACCCTAATCACATGCTACCTCAATGTCCCAAATTGAACAATATAAACCTGATGGCACATGGACAAGCTTTCAATTTCGATATCAACGAAGCAGACGATCAGGATGACGTTAATCCCACTGGTTAAGCCATGGAGGAAATCTTCCCAAGACTCGAGAAATCCAATACTCGTGTTTTCATTTTCATGATCCTATTATCATTTTGTACCCAATTTTGTCGCACTCATTAGCATACAACATCTAGAAATTTCCTTGCATACTATTGTGTATTAACACAGATTGGAAATTTATTAAATTGATTACGTTTATTTTTAATCATACAAGAATCTACCTTACATTTATTTGAAACGTTTGGACTTGATACTTGATCTTACAGATGCTTTTCTAAAGAAAACATCATTGGTTATTACATGAAACTAGATTCTTTCCCTTAATTTGACTACGCATTGAACATCTAATTATTCATGATATTCGTAAACATTTAATTATTCATGATAACACTTACACTTAATGGTAGTAGTACTTACAAACTTGCTTGCATAAACATGCTATCAATTTGCAATCTATGTGAATAATAATTGCTGCACCTAATAGAAGTCATCATGCCTTCGGGAGAGGCCCTACAACCTACTCCACGACTGGTAGAGGCTATCGAACATACTCAACGATTGGTAGGGGTCACTATGCCTTTTCAAACAGTCGGGAGGGGCCCTACAACCCACTCCACGGCTGGTGGAGGCTATCGAACCTGCTCAACAATCGGTGGGGTCATAGAAGGACGCAAAACTTTAATGTAAGGTAAATTGATGATTCCGGTCCGGAACGTAATCATGAATTTACAGGTACATTAGGGTAGTGTGAAATTCTATTAGAGTTTTTGGAAAGGCGTCCAGTACGTTTTCAAGGTATCAAAGGTGTGGTGGGTTAGCTGCGGTACACCCTGTATACAAACACTAATGATGCATTGAAAGTGAAACTGGAAGTCGGACCAGGAACCAACTCTAGTTACTTGGTAGTTCATTTGGTCTTTCTGTAGTCAATCAACTCGTACATTTATCATAGGATTCCTAAAACTTGGAACTTAGTGATTTACTCGATCCTCATTCTCCTTATTCTTCAAGACGAACCTAATCCAACCCTTAACTCACACCTATCAAACCTCATACCCAAATCATTCGAGTTTTCCAAACCACTGCTACCTTAATTTCTACCCAAGCATCCATAACCCTATGTTTCTAATAACTTCGGGACGAAGTTTCTAAAAGTAGGGGATGCTGTGACATCCGTCATTTTTATTCTTTTATATAATAATAATAATAATAATAATAATAATATTAATAAAAAAAATTCAGATTAGATATATATATGTATATATATATATTTTTTTTTTCTCTTCTTACCATCCCTAAACCATAACTAAACCACAACCAAACCACAACCCAAATCCATATCCCTTATCCAAAGATCTGAAGCCCAGACTGAAGCCCATCAAGGAGCCGGCCCAGATCAGGCCAGGCCCAAGCCCTCCTCTTCAATGTTAAAAAAAAAAGAAGTAATATCTGCTGCTGCCGGGTTTCGAACCCGAGCCGGCCACAACCACACCCACGCGTGCAACCACTGAGCTACAAGCTCGTTCCTGATCTAAACCCAACTCAAATTGTATTTAACCTTTTTTTTCGCGTCTATTTCTCCTCTTCCTTCTTCTAACTGTTACGAACAGCAGCTAGTTTTTATATTTTTTTTCTTTTTTTTTTCTCTTTTCCTTTCTTTGACCAATCAATATGGTTCCATTAACGCGTAGTTGACTCGCAATCGTGATTAGCGGCCATTATTGAGTCTTCACACGGCTATCAATATTCAATTCTTACCAAATTCATGACATTTACACGCATGCATTAACGACGGGTCAAAACATTACCATTTCGTATACCTGAATCTCCCACTATAAATTGAGGCTTTCAGTCCACCTTATACTCGCCACAAAACAAACCCTCACTCCCTAATTCTGTAAACAAGCTATCGTTTTCAAAGAATCTCGTACAGTTGACTTTTTGTTGACTACATCGAATCACACGATATTGGTTTGTAAGTATCCAATTCCTTAGTTGAGATTGTTAATCGGCCCTTGTATGTCATAAGCCCCATGATTAATTGGCCTATAATCACGTATATAGGTTGATTAGATAATTAGGGTTCATGCCAATTTGGGGATAATCTGATTTAAACTAGTGTATTTATTTTATTTTTAACAGACTTAAATCACAACCACAGGCCTAGGCCAAGTGGTTGTGATCGCTGCTCGTGACCATGGGCACCCGGGTTCGAGTCCCGGCTCTGACCCCCTTTTTGTTCTTTTCTTTTCTTTCTTTTTTTTTTTAAAACAACAATTATATATATATATATATATTAAACCTTTTAATCTTTTAAATTCATTTTTAAATATCAAAACTATTTTATAAATTCTAAAAAAATTATATTTGTTTAATCTGAGATAAAAGTTTTATTTACAATTTTTATTTTTCAGAAATTCATTTATTTAATATTTATAATAATTAAATCATTTTTATACTATTATATTTATAAAAATCCATTTATATATCAAAACAATTTTATTAAATTCTCCAAAATTTATCCTGACTTTTTATAAAGTTAAACTTTACTGAAATAATTTTTAATTCAGTAAAATCTTTTATTTTATATTTTTAATCAATTTTTGTTAGATTTAATCATAATTAAATCATAATAAATTCATTTTACAATATTTTTGTACCAAAATTTTACATAAATTATTTCTATTCATATAGAATTGAAATACAATTTTTAATTCAGAAATTCTTTGATTTTAATATCTTTAGATATTAAAGTCGTATTTTGACAATTTGAAATAATTAGATTAAATATTCTATTTTCAAGAAAATAATTTTATAAAAATTATTTTCATACTTAAAACCTCATGTTGTGATTATATTCAACTTAAAATTTTACAAAAAGACTTTTATTTATTTATTTACTAAATTTCTTATAATTAATAAACAAATAGTTTATTAAACAAATAAAACGTTTATCCCCAATTCGAAGCCCTAGAAATACATATATCCTAGAGTTATTTCCCTTACACGTTATCAAATTCTTTAGGTTGATCCTTGGGATAATTTCCAACACATATTTCGTTGTCCAAGTTCAAATTCAAGTTATTACGTGAACTGTGAGTATTCCTACCCCTTTTTGCATTTATACATTTTTGGGGTGTTACATGTACACTATTACAATTTCAAATACAAGTTTACATTTTTACAATACAATTCTAGTACTATGTGCATTGCTTACAACGTGCTTTATGCTTAGACAATACATGTGGATTACATTTGTACTTAGTGAAATCATTAACATGGTACAAGCCGACCTTAACATTGGATAGCGCTATTTGGATTGACAACCCGCCTAGATTGATTCTCCCCCTTTTTCATCGGAGAATCCGTGGCCATTGTTAAGTTATCATCCATTTATTGGTTGAGTACACTACAGTTCATACAGTACATTATACAGTCACAGGGTTGATTTCGCTCATTTGTATGGTACATGGTTTACATATTTGCACCGTAGCTTGCACTTGAATTGTATAACTTTTTAACCTACTATATATATCAAATCTAGGAATGCTCACCAACATTTCATATGTTGACCAAACCTATTTTTGTACATGTTTCAGGTGCAGTTTGATCTAGTGCTTTAGCAAGAGACATTTAGTGCTTTATTTCAATTCAGTTATTTCAATATTTACATTTCATTTAGACAATGTAATTTCCATTTCCATGTAAGACAATTTTGGATTATTCAATAATATTTACATTTTAGTACCATGAGCTTTTGAACAATCGTCACTACGTGGCACCTCGATGATTCCGCCATCGGTTGGGGTGTTACAATGTATGTTAGTCATCAATTTAATTCCATCCAAGAACAATATTGATCCATGTTCAGATCAGTATCATCATTTGCGTTGTCCTAATCAACTATATAGTCACTATCCTCACCATTAACCTCACCACTCTCTTCATGTTCATCTTCAACACTTGGCATGAAATTTGGATCATGTAAATCATGATCATGATTTACATGTTTTTTCTTATGGGGCACAACGTATCTCACATGTTTTGGAAAATTAGTAAGTTCACCCCCTATAATGGAACTTCAATGTAAAGCATCAGATTGTTACATGATACCAAAATTTTGAACAGTTAGCTAAAGAAATTTACAAAACAAAGGATTTAAAGAAGAATCAACATATAAAAACTAATTGTATTCGATGTTAGGATTGAAAGCAAAATCATTGTCTCGAACCTTCCACATTTTGAATTCGATATTATTAACCTTCACATTCGTTGATGTTTAAGATGGTTATATAGGGCTTTTACACAGTGGGAGGAAAGAAAGGAAGTAAGAAACAGATGGTGTTAAGAAGAGAGGGATCAAAATGAGGATTTTAAAACATATAACATGAATTGACAATTTTGCCCTTGAAGTTAACTGACTTCACTAACCTCGTTAAGAAAATGGTTCAAAATGGCACCAAAATGAAACCAATGGGGTCCCAATGATAAAAATAAACTATTCTATCTAAAGTGGCATATGTGACCAATCCTGAATGGCCATTTTGGCAGTTTACTCTTGTTTTTTAATGCAATGTGCTAATTTTTTTACTTAGGCTTTTAGTATAACTAGTAGGATTCAACTCGCGCACTGCCATGGGAAAGTGGCCAATCAAACCCAGTAACTATTCAAATTTCCTTGGTTCAATATCAATTGGGTTATTTGCAAGAACTTATTGAATCTACTGATGTTCAATGTTTTTTGGACACATAAATTAACATAAGTTAAACATTATGCAAGGACATATGATAGAGTAACACATTACCTTGTGGAATCGTCAACCCTTGAGTTTACTGTATATTTATTGTATTAGGATAATGGTTGGAGGAATTTGAAGAAAATATTACCATATGAAACCAAGATTTATAAGGTTTAGTCAAGGTTATTTAAAGACCTAACTACTCGTGTTTATGGTTTGGGATTCGTAATACCCATGGCTTGGAAAGTCATTATGATATTACTCACGATCCTTTTTTCAAAGTATATTTGGTTCTTAATTTGAACAATTACTAATTGTATAAAGATTTACTGAATGGAGTGTCCTCTCTGGTGGGACTTCGAGATTCCGGGTTTGTGGCAGGACAAGCAGTCTCGAAAGCTGAATCTAAGAAAGTTGCTAAAAATGAAACTGCCTGCCTGGCGAACTTGCACGTCTTCATGCCTTTTGCATTTGATACATTTGGGGCTCTTTCCCCTGAAGCGATCCATTTTCTAGATCGGGTGCAAAAGGTGGTGCATAGTAATTACTCGCCAACCAAGGGGCAAAGCTTCATCGTTAATAGAGTAGGTTTTGCTATTCAAAATGGGGTAGTGGCGCAGCTTGTTGCCCGTTTACCAGCCATCCACTTGTAATTTGTTATGGGTTATTAGTTGTACCAAAATGAGGATCCTAAGTTTTTTAGTCCAATATTAGTTGTAGCATAAATGAATAAGAATGAATCTCTCTTACTTTTTCCATTGGATTACTCATCAGATTTGTTTCTGGGATCATTCCAATTTTACTTATGGTTTTATGAAAAAAAAAATATATACATTTATGCTAAAAATTTGAAACCGGGTGGGTTCATCTGAACCTATACCTTAGCACCTAAATCCACCCTTGGACGCATATACTGTCACAACCCGACCAAGGTGGGCCTGGTCGAAATACAGATTGGTACCAAACATGCACAGCAGAAGTAACAATTACTATATTAAAGGTTAAATACAATTTCTAATTCCAAATACAGAAATACAATACTTAAATGAATGGTTCCGAAGTATGCAGGGACGAATCGCGGTGGTCATCGAAGCAATTGATGATGTGCAATTCGCAAATCAAGCCAATCTCTAACCATGCGTAGCTCTATGCTCTAATCCACAACTAATATAGTATATCTCACGTTCGCCATCCTTCCATAAGTTGTACCTGAACACATGCTTAAAAATAGTTTGGGTCAACATGTATGTTGGTGAGTCTGTGTGTGCGTTAAACAGGTTTTCAATAAGTTTATCTCCCAAAATAGTTTATCATTCAAAAACAAGTTTACTTAGTTTAGCACAAAACATGTTTAACCTTCCAAAACAAGTTTATAAGTTAATAAGGTCTAGCCTATGGTTTGGCACAGGTGATGTACAAGCCACACCTCAAACCTAACACTGAATCCACCTACTCTCATTGTGGATTCCCATGGCAAAATACATGTCACAAACCTCAGTGGAGGGTTCCCCGGGCTTCCGGGTCCACTGTGTGTGAGGGTTTCCCCAGGTAGTACTACCCACATATTAAGTGGCCTAATATCCCGCTGGGTTAATGAGTGTGAAGGTTTGGTATTCTGGAGCACATCTTGTCACATCATACTGGTTTATCACACCGTACTGGTTTACTGCTGGAAACATGTGTTCACCAAAAAACAATTTAAATAATAAAAAGAGGGGAGTTCACGAAACTCACCTGGAAGTAATGCACACGAATAGTCTATGATAACCGAAGCGTTTGATATCTTGTAGTGATATTCTCCTGATCGAATCCTAAGTCGACAATATCATTACTCTTGGTTTCATTCCTAATGGTTATACGTGTGGGACGAGCTCGAGCGTATGGTTTCCATTCATTATAGTTCCATGTCTATGTTTGGGTTCCGATAATCCACAACCTATCTGCTTATACTTAACAAGTAGTAGTCATAACTATGTCCATACTTATGGTCCAAGTGTCGTATTCCATTATTCTTATGTCTCGTATGTCCATGGTTCTAGTTAATATTACATGCCGAGATTTTACTCTTATGTTTTAAGTCCAAGTCTTTATCTATTCCAATAGATGTATGCTCATATCTTACTTAAGTAGGTTGTATTATGTCCCAGTGTTAGTTGTCGAGTTCACAATCCTAAGTATCTTTTCAAGTCGTTGGTGTCTAGGTCTCATCCTTTCTATCCGAGTCTAAGGTGTCGAGGTTCAAAGTCTTGAGTCCTAAATCCGTGTCATGATTATGTCCTAGTCGAATGTTCAATGTCTAAGCTTCAATCTATCAAATGTTCAGGCGACTAATCTAATTGTCCGAGTTTCATGTCGTAGTGTCCGACTCAAAGGGTCAAGTGTAAGTGCCCGAATGTCCAACTAAAGGGGTAACAATGTTTTAAGGCTCCAAGTATTCTATGTCGAGGTCATAATCATCCAAGCCTTTAACTTGTGGACGCTTTCAAGTATTTCATGTCAAGTTCCCAATTGTCCTATGCACATTTCTAGTCTAAAGTGTTCACTCCCAATGTCCAGATTCGCATATCTAATCCAATGTGTCCGAACTAGTATTGTTTTAACATAGGCTGGCTTTGGTTCATACAAGCTCATCAAGTCCCACACGCGACGCTAGATAATATGTAAAGGTTTATAATCATATATCTATAGTCGACAAGTGATCGTGTTTCGATCATACCTCTAGTTTGGGTTACTATTCGGTTAACCGATGCTGACTCAGTTGACTGTTGACACTGTTGACTGTCATTGACTTTTGTTGACCCGCCTATTTGACCAGCTCCTAGACTTAACCGGTTACCTTATTCCTGTACACCTCTGTTTCTGATCACTGTGTATAACCATCCATGGATAACCACCATTGCCCACTACCGTCTCAACCATACAAGACGCCACAGTTCGAACACTCAAAACCCCCATGATTATTTTAACCGTAGTCGTCACCAATCACCTCTTCTGTAAACACCGCACGACACCAACCACATCAATCAATAACCGTGACCATCTTTCCTTTTGCCAACCGTCCACCACCACAATCCAACACCATCCTTAAAACAGTCAATAATAATTCTTATTAACCCTTTTAGATTTAAAAGAAACAAAGTTGGGAGTTACCAGGCTCTCTCTTTAATCACCGGCATCATTTTGGAGCTCATCGGAAGACCCAACAGTTCTGTCGCCTGTCACCATCACAGTCACCGTTTACAGTTTGTTTGAGACCTCAAGTAATTGTTTGAGACCTCAAGTAACCTCTATTATTCATTAAACATAACTAGTAATTTCCCCGCGCGCGTTGCGGCGCGCCCGCTAAACTACAAGTAACATCAACTTGCTCGAAACTTTATTGAAAAAAAACCAGAAATCTATCCTTGGCGTTTCTTTCCGTTTAGGTCGTTTTTCTTCTTCCTCTTTTCCGCATTTCTTCTACATAGATCGCCCTCTTTCCTGCGCCAACTATGTTGCAACAGGTAAGTTGTAAAAAAAAACCTGAATAATTTAACTTGTGAAATGTAAACAACAAACATATATTATATAAACATACATGGTAGCTTGTGAAAGGTAGCTCCTCATTAGAAAAATACACCAACCCATACTTTATTTTCCACATCAAAGATTCAAAATATAACTTAATAGACTACGCTATATAAACCAGTTGAGTGTTAACTAATAAAAGCATTGTCAAAAGCAAGATTTTAATGTACTGTGTGTCATCAAAATCTGTATCATCAAAAGGAACTATTGACTTAACATATCTTATAGCCTAGATCCTACCCAACATTGTTTTAATGAATGTGAGGATTATATGAAATCTATAGTATTAAGTCAATAAAATTGGCAAAGGCACTCTACAGTAATATAACACCTTGAAATTAGACTGTACATTCTGTCAATTCAGTATACAAGCACGAAACTTCAAGCGAATTACTGAGAACACCATGAAACAACATATTGCAAGGTAAAATCAAATGCCTATTTTTTAAATCCAATTTTCAAATTCCATTCATACCATAAAAGCAAACATTACATCAATTTTCAAATGCCTATTCGAGCACAAAACTTCTAAATCAAGAATTCAAATGTAATTAACTAATAAAAACACAATAAAATAGTAAGAGTGTGATACATACCAGGTCTAGAGCATAGGCAAACTCGCCCTAGATCTGAACAAACTACATCTTTCTTAAAAGTCTCAATAGGGTGCTCTATCTGAATTCCGGTATGTATCACACTCACCTCGCTAAAAAAATCATTGCTTGGTGTTTAAGAAACGTGGACCAGTTGATCCGGAATTGTTCTCGAATAACAAAGTTAATTATAAAGAATCAACATGTTAATGAGTTTGTTTTCCAATTCTGTATCCTTTTCAAGAAACCTACATCCATATACAGTATCATGATGTAAAAAAAATAACTAACAAATCAGAAATGGAGTTAGCAACTGACCATCATTAGGGTTGTACAAAACCATAACCAATGTTTCATTGAGTGACATCATTGAAATGAATCTCTGAGAGTATATTAGGCTGCACAAAATTAATTACATGATTAAAATAAAATATTATCAAGTTATCGTAATTATATTGAAGTTTGTCTTCATTGGTTACCTATGATTCAAAGCACATACTTAGGATGATATGTTTAGCATAAATTTAAACCCAAATTAGAGATGATTACCTGTAATTTACAGTATCAATTGAACAATGGTTTATTTATATATGAATATATGATCAAAACACAAAATTTGGGTGTAAGGTGAAGAAAACCTCAATCGAATGATTATATAAAATGAATTCCTGCAACACATGACCTTCAGTGGTGACATTATGAGCCAGATCAATTAGCAAAAACATTAAAGCAGAAAATATATGAAATCCAAATCGGAAACCAAAAAAAGGGATCAAGATTATACAAAAGTGACAGCAACACCTGTACCAAAACACACATCCGGCGACAACACCATCACCATCCTCTTCTTATTCTTCTTTCTCGCAGCGACCACAATCGTTTTTCCCTCTACCTCTCCCTCACAATCAATCTGTCACCATAAAAAAAACCCTAGATCTGGCTACGCGACTAACCATTTATAAATATATACAAATTAGGTGTATGATCTTACATCTAGCTTGAACACTGACATTAGTCAAGAAGCCAGCGTTCGCGAGAAGGACCCTAGAGTCAACGGCGTCACCGCTGTGACGACTGAGAACTTAGCCACTGCCACCCGCCATCCGAAATTGTCTAATTAGAGAAGAAAATTACCTCTTGCGGCGATCGAAGAACAAAGAGCGGCGGGAACCTGCAGTAAAGAAAAGATACGTGTGAGCATACAAGGAAAAAGGACATCAACCAAAGCAAAATTGATGGGAGCTATATGTATCATCCACTGCTCAAAGCAGACCCTTTACAAAAAGTAACGAACACCCAAATTTCTGAAAACACAATCACAAATAACATGAGAATAAGAAACGATAATTCATGAAGAATGAGAAACCCTACCCAGAGAAGAAGTCGATATTTATGGTCCCTAATTTCACACACCAACCTCAACAACAAAAGAAAAAACCGACCTAATAAGAACTTAAAATATATGAATGCGAAAGTTAAACAAAATACCCATGATTTGTATCTAAGGCAAGGCCATTGAAAATGTTGCACACGGTATCCCAGCCTCGAGAGTATGTCTTTTTTGCACCACCATTCCTTGTCATCTGTTCTTCTGCATCTTTCAGATTGACAACTTTTATGATCACTGCTTGAGGCCTCACAACCTAGATCAACATGAAACATTTATCATATTTCAATACATTAATTTAAGAAACTAAAGCAATGATGATAATGGTAGACGTATTTACATAAATAAGTTTGACTTGCATGGTCAAAGGTCAAACCTACCGCTTTCAAATTCCAATGGAATTAGTGTTTTAGACATAATAATTTTTGCAATTCATACAACACCACATACCATTGCCATGGTGAAGAACAGTTTTTTTTTTTTTTTTTTTTTTTTTTGGAGAAGGTGATTTCAAGGGACTTCCAAGTAGGTCCCATGTTGTGTTTCTTGAATTTTAAGCTTATTATATATTAAAAAAACAACACCATCAATCCAAACATCACTAATAAACAAATACAGACATGGATTGTAACATGCAGCCGAAATCAAACTTCTAGTTTTAAGAGACTCACCTTTGTTGTTGATTTCGCCAGACACTCAATTTGTCTCACCGACCAGAGGTCTGATTCAATCGCCGGAACCCTAAGCCGTAACCGTAACCGCCATAAACAGCGACTACCGTCCCTTTCCGGAAGCGCCACCTACCAAATCGCCGACGTCACCGTCATCCATTGTCACCAGGACCATCGTCATCACCGATTTCCACCATTCTCACTCCTAATCAAAGCTTCACCGTTCCATCTTCAACAAAGAATGACTACCATCACGTTTGCCACGATAAGAACTCTCAGCCAGTGCCCTTCACGCGTCGACAAGATGGTCGGCGCCCACCGATCTCCCTCTTTCTCTCTCTCTCTCTCTCTCTCTCTCTCTCTCTCTCTCTATCTCATTTCTTTCTCTTTGCTCTGCAATTTTGAGAATGTGAGCCAAGGTTTATCAAAACAAAACAGAGTAACAAACGGTGAAATAAACTACAAAGATGACATGCAACTGGTCAACTTCTCTTTTCTTAAATAATACACTCAGATTTAAGGCCATCACACCATCTATAGCCTTCATGGAATCGAAGAGTCACCGGATTTGAGAGAGGTGGGGAGAAGCAGAGAGGAGATAAAGAGGCGGTGAAAGTTGCTAATATAGAGAGAAGCAGAGAAAGATAAACAGGCGGTGGCAAATGGAGATGACAACACGTAGGTCACTTGTCAAGTTGTCATGCTTCAAGGACAATATCGTAATTTCACTCAAATGCTACTATTCATCTTCAGTTATCATTAATACATAGTATAATGTTGAATTTAATTATGTATTACTAGCTGATTACCCGGGAGCGTCCCGGGGTTGAAATATTAATTAAATCGGTCAAGAGCGAGGAGAACTTTGAATAAAACCAATAACACATGAATGTCGTGCACAACATAAGGATTAATTTTCAATAATAATAATAATAATAATAATAATAACCAAGTGAACTTGTCTGGTTCGAATGAACCTGCCTTCAAACCACCACCTATCGAACCACCTACCTCCACCCTAGACAAACCCACCACCATACCCATCGCCTCCACAGCCATGAACCACCACCAAAAACCCACCACCATACCGTTGCCCCCAAAGCCATGAACCACCGCCATACCGTCGCCTCCACTGCCATGAACCAAAATCTCTGAATCACTACATGTCCATAGTATTCTAATGAGTAATAACTCATATTCCCTAACCTAAAACCTAATCAGTAATCATCTAAACAATCACTTATGTAAGCTGCAACTATTCAAAAATTCATCAATCTCTAATGACTCCTACATTTCCTAACCTAATCAACTAAACCATAACTACATGTCATAAAGGCTAGAAAAAAAATACATAACTCTAATATCAATATTCAATACCTAACCTAAAATAGTCTATAAATCCAATGCTAACACCTAATACTTTAACTTCAAGAATCACTAAAAACCTTGCCGAATCGGTAAAAGATACATAACATATCAACCATACATATGAAATCAATTAATGTCTCCACGGTTCATGTATCATCTTAACCCATAAAATATACTTATGCTTACACTATGTTCCTAAGATTCAGCATAATATTACCTCTTCAAACCTAATTTCATGTATATATTCTATTTCATTTATATAAAAAAGGAATGTACAAATATAATATTAACTGTTATCAAAATATAAATAATATTCTTCAAAATAACGTATTAACAACTACCTTAATCGTATGTGCAATCTGCACTATGGCTCTATTTAAGATTTAGTGAGAGGTTTGTGCCAATTTAATTATGTTATTTCATCAAAAGAAAAGAAACTGTTTGTGCAACAACAAAGGATTAATTATCCTTGTATTTAAACTGTAAAATTGGAACATAGTGTACATAGCTCAAAATTACAAAACTGTGCCTTCACGTCTTACTTTCATTTTTACATCACGGTAACAAAAGATAGTGTCTAAGTCCTTGCATTGCATTACAAAAGTGTGGTTGCATCCACAATAACAAAACGTAGTGTTGCGGCTAATTGCTTTTTTAAGTGACGTCTAGAAATTATGAATCAGAGCACCACCATGAATAGTGGTGCTCCGCCGTCAGCTCCTCCGTACACGGTGGTCGGGAACCCACTGGTTCCCTCTCTCTCTCTCTCTCTATATATATATATATGTGTGTGTGTGTGTGTGTGTGTGTGTGTTCTGAACAGGGTGCAGGCGGTGGGGTTCGCTCCCCCGGGATTCCATCGAGGGTGGAGGAGATCCTCCGTCTCCTTCTCTCTCTACAACATATCGGTATGTGTGTGTGGAATATGAGAGGAAAAGTGGTTTGGTGGGTTTTTATAAAGATGTGCAGGTTCATGGTTTTTGAAAAACCATTTGTTAATCTAAAACAAATTATACTAGCTGATTACCCCGGGAGTGTCTCGGGGTTAAAAAATCTAATATGACTTAATAAAAAAGGAAAAAAAGAAGTAAACAGTCTCAACCACTTTTAATGCTAAAGAAGGTTGTTCTAATGTTTATACTACGAAAATGGGCTCTCATGTTGCGTTCCCAGCAGATTAAAAAAATCTCAACCTCTTTTAATGCTAAGCATATCGTTATGGCACATGAACATGGGTAGTTCATTTATGTAATAGTAGATTTAAAAACATATATATCATCATAACACGATTAGTTATTGCCTATATATGATTAATAAATCACCTAAACACATGTGTTTTTTTTTTCTGCATTAACAAAAACTCACTAAAAAACATTTTTTTTCGTTTTTTGTATAGCACTATGGTGCTCGTTGGAAAGATAATAAAGCGATCGTTAATTTGGTGTAAATTTTGTTTTTCAAAAAAAATGTCATACATAAAAGTTACTAACATTTAAAAATTGTGAGTGGAAAATAAGGAAAAAATAAAGATAAAAATATTAATTAAAATATTTGAAATTTTAAAATAATAATTAACATTTAAAAATGTGAGAGGAAAATAAGGAATAGATATTAATTAACATATTTGAAATTTTAAGATAATATAGATATAGATTTTATTTAAAAAAAAATTAAACATTTATCTTTTATTTAAAATAATATATTTAATACTATCACCTCAAAGTGTCACATGGCAGATTCAATGAGGGGTTGAGGCCTTCATTGAATGTCACCTCATAGAAATTCAATTCTTTTATTATAAGTTATAGATTATAGATTGGTTGTCAAATGATGGGGAGGACATATGTCATCCCCTTATGAGTAAGCAAGGGTGTTTGGGTGGGTTCGTTAAAACGTATCGATTCGTTCTCGTAATGTATTCTATAATATTATATATATATATATATATATATATATATATATATATATATATATATATATATATATATATATATATATATATATAATGGATCGGTTTTCCGTTTCGCACGTAAACGTTTTATTTATTGGTTTTAGTTAATTTAAACGTGAAAATTTTTTAGGGTCTAGTATGGGTTGTTACATATACAACCTTGACCTCCGACCTGAAAGTGGTGAGTGGTCCACCAGCACCACTATTCAACCTCCACCGTAAATAACCAATGCCCCATCTCCTTCCCCCACCATCATCTTCTCTACCATTACCAACCACAACCTCTGTCATTCTCCACGACTCCACCTTAAACCACCGTCAAGGAAGGTGTGTTTGCAGGTTTGTGTGATTGGTAGAGAGAGATAGTAGGAGTGTTGCAGCTGTTATTGCGTGTCGTGTTATTATCATTGGTTTTTTACGGGAGAAAGAGAGAATATAGGTTAGAGATGGGAGGGGGCAATCGCTGAATGCTTTGAAAAAAAAATAGAGTTCGTTGCTAGGCTCTGCAAAGACAGAAAGAAAGAATAAAGTGGTTGACAACTATTTTTTCTTGAACATGATAAAAGCAAATTTGAGAGTGATCTAAGCTTCTTGGGTTATAGGTCTAAAAAACTACTCCCTCGGTCTCAATTTGGATGTCAAGGGCCCACAAACACACATATTAAGAAATCTTTTGTTTGTATGTTGTAAAATGACAATAATATCCTTAAATCTTTAATTGTGTTTTATCTTTTATGGACAAAACTGCAAATTACATTTCTATTTTTTGAAATGAACATTTAATTTGAAACAACCAAAAATTGAAAGATGGACATCCAAATTGAGACAGAGGGAGTACTTTTTAACATTGTTAATTTTATGTACGTGTTAATATAATTCATTTTTTAATGTAAAAACAAATTAAAAAGTGTTGAGTCAAATATAATGCGTTTTCATGCTTATTTTTTATGTACGTTTTTAATTTGTCTATGTTTTGACATTTTAATGTACGTGTCGGTATAAGTTTACGTGTAAATGAAACAGTATAAAATATAAATTCATGTTTCGACATCCCTTTTTTCAGAACTAGTCTGGTCAAACATAATATGTTACAGAGAATTCCACTAGTTATTTATTACTATCTAAACTACTCTAGATATAGGGGAAATATTCCGCCTTACTTCAAGTATATACGTGCTTTCTAACTTAATAAAAATTAGGTAAGTTAAGGATTTAGTACCCTGCCCAGAATTACGTCTTTCCACATTATTAGAAAAATTCACAACTCACTCCTGACCGAGAAGAGGTGCCTCTGTCCTACCTCGGTGGTATTGAATGCTCCTTCCATCCAAACGTGATAGGTGATTTTATGGTCTGAATTCAATCCCGGGATGGTGAACTCAACCTATCTTGGCCTTATACATCTATAGATGTTCATAAATAATTGGACCATGACCGTGGCATTGGTTAGAAAGACGATGATTTCAATGAGGACAGGAGGATTCATTACAGGTCATCCCCTATCTCCTAATCGACAGACACCAGAGAAGTTAGTTCTTCGCCTATCACATTGGTCAAGTTGAATTTTGTTTTATTAAAAAACGAGTCGGGTGAAATAAAATACTTTTTTATTTGACAGTATAATGCATTTTGACACCGCCGCAACCCCTGATAGTAATAAAGTTACTAGTTGTTGTGTATTTAATAAGTCAAACACTAGACATAGTATATGCACGGGGTCAAAGGCAGTTGTCAAAAGATGGCTATGATACTTGGTTTTAGTGTCTAAACCCACGACCAATCATACTAATGTGGGCCAATATTAGTCAGCCCAATATTTATTTATAAACTACATACTTGATCCAACACACTGTCAAATCGTTTTGACCCATAACAATAATAGTGAAAGGTAGATTTGCAGCCCACTAGATTAGGAGAAATTAATGAAAAATGAAAAGATTAGATTTCCAGCCATATTTACGTTAAAAGGGTTTAAGAAGGAAAAAGAATACAACTGAAATGTACATGGAATATTTTTTTTCAAATATTTGCATGTAAGAAAGTCAAACATGGTTGCAATAGCATACGGTTTTTTGTGCATTATATAACACATGCTACATAGTTGCTATAGCTTCAGAATCGTTGGTATCAGTTATTCTAAAATGCTATTACTCGATTCAATAGGTTTATTTGCAGATTCGATGAAGATATGGGAACCAATAAGTATGCTTTTACTATATGTAATATAATAACATTAACGCGGTTTAATTCCATAAATTATTGTAAGCAATAATGATGGATCGAATTTTTTTTAGGAAAATTAACTATACAGTTATCTCTACAAATTTATGTTTTCTATTGGAAACCGATATGAATGCTAGAATCGGTGGTATGAAATTCAAATAATTTGATTCCTAAAGTTGGCGGTTTTGCTTCTAAAATGGCAAGTTGGACAACATAGACATGTAGTTCAATGCACTACAAGGGAAAAAAATTAAAAGGAAAAGGATTGTTGAAAATTTTCAGATTTGGTATGTATTGCAATTGCTAAGATCCTTGAATTTTTCTGGGTCAAAATTTTAGAATAAGATAGTCAACAAAAGCGGATGTGAAGTTATGATAGTATAGAGAAGTGTCAAAGTGGGCTGCATTTTTCAAAGAGTTGGGCCGAACAATGGAATATATTGTAAACGGTAATAGGAAGTCAAGAAATTTTTATGGGTGGTGTGCAAAGATCGAACATGTGACCTACCTCTAGGATGGGAACCTTTAAGGGAAAACTCACTTTACCCCAAATCAGCTAGGCTACAGATAATGGGAGATTTTTTCTTAAAAGGGTCTAGTTGAAAATTTTATTTAGCAATAAAAGGTGTTGAAAAATGTTTATGAAAGTGGGTGTTTTTAAAACACATTTTTGTTCCATCCTAATTTTATTGGACAACAACTTTTTTTAAATATGTTAAGGAAAAAGTCTTAGGTATTGTTAATTTTTATGTTTAGAAAAAGTCTGCGCAGGCTTTACTGTTTGCGCTACACAGGCCATACGATGACATTGTCATCTGCAGATTGTTTGTTTTTTCGAAGACGTTTCATTAAAACGTCTGTGCGAACTCTTCTTGGTACAAACTTGGCCCTGCTACTTCTAAGATCTTCTAAGATTTGCACAAGGTTAAACACCATCACCAACCAGCACCCACTGTCCACCACCACAACCCACCACCATCGCCCACCACCACCGTCCACCACACCACCCTCCACCACCACTCCATCACCGTCGTTCATACACCACCACCAGTTTATTTTAGCAGTTTGCAAACGTTAAAAAACAAACTAATCTTTTTTTACGGACTGTAGAGGACTGGTCCAACTATTCTTTTGCAGATGTCTACAAATGTGGTCCGCAGACTACATACATTTTACCTTTAAAAAACAAACAACATCTTAGTAAAGTTAGAAAATTGGATGTGAGATTTTATCAAACGTTGTATAAATGTTTTTTTCACTATTTGATTAACATTTCGTTTATCCATATTTGAAAACGTTCAATAATATAAATGTCCTTGTTTTTACAAAATCTCATATCCAATAAATTTCGTTAAAGGAAGTGTTAATTAAAGAAAAACATCTTAAAAGCTACTAAAAACCTACCATGTAAATAGGGATGGCAATCAAACCTGAACCTGATGGGTAAACCCGAAACCCGACACATTTGGGATGGGTTTGGGGTCGGGTAATCGGGTATGGGATTAGTTTTTATTTTTTTCGTGGGTTTGGGACGGTTTTGGAATTTGATGATATACCCGTTTACCCGACCCGATTACCCGATTACGTATACTCATTTACCCGATTAGATACCCAATATAATTTCTAATATATCTTTTTAAATATGTATGCATAATATATGTAATTGTCCATCTAGATTGTCATCTTGTGCTAAAAATTATAAAAAAATAGTTTATACTATTTGTTATCTATGTCTTTGAGTGTTTTTTAATACTTTTATATTAATACATTGTAATCATTTGCATATATATTTAATAATGTTAAATGTAATTGTTTAATAGTTACCTAATAGATATCCGTCGGGTTTTTGGTCGGATATACTCAATGGATAAGTTTTGAAAATTAATGGGTTTAACTGAAACTCGCGGGTATACCCGATACCCGATGGGTAATTACCCGACACAAACCCGACGGGTTTTGGGTCGGGGTTGGGACAAGCATACTTAACCGGGTATAGGGTTGGGATTACTTAAACTCGTCCCAAACCCGACCCATTGCCTTCCCTACATGTAAAATATTTTCCGGATCACTAATTTTGGTAGATAAGTTTTCTGAAGCTATATCATTTTAGGACAAACAAAACAACAATAAATAATAGACAACATTTTACTGCTTGAAAGTAAATTTATCTCAAGTAGGAGTACACGAGTTCTGTTTTTTAGTAGCTGATTATTATTATCATAATAGTGGTAATGCCCGCGCGTTGCAGCGGGTTCGTTACGCGAGGAAAATATAGTCAGTATCTTTTTTTTGTACCAGAACTTCTTATGAAGTGGCATCTGAAATTCCCGATATTCAAACGTGTTAACGTGTTTCCAAAGATTAAAAGACCGAAAAGATTGATCTAATGTTTTGTTGTTTACCTCTATATGTGAAATTTCTTTCAATTGCCTATCAGCAAAATAGGCATATAAAGCTCTTAGAACAGCCTGCAATGCACAAATCCATTAAACCCATGTTTGCATTGCACAAATCTTTCAATGGATGAGTTGGGTAACAGGTAATTTACATACGGTTTGGGCCATACCCACCAAAAATAATGTTCATTTGTTTTAAAAATGTAAATAAAAAACTAATACCCTAAATATTATTCAAAAGCTATATTGATACATAAACATGTATTAAAATACACTTTACAAACACGTTTAACCCGTTTTATTTTTAGTTTTTTTACCCATTTGTGGAGGTAAAATTTTGTGGTTGCCTTGTCTTACCTGGTGAGATACGACTACAACATGCGCGCGTTGTCGTTCTAACTCATTAATAACCGGCTCCAACTTATTATATACACAACTGCAAACTTTTGACGTTGCTTAAAATACCAAAACTTTAATTAGTTACTTTCTATATTTTCAACAGAGATTTTTCCTTATATTTGAATTCAGTACCTTTGTATCACATCAAGATACGACTCTCCACGAGGATATCGATACCTGAGTTTGTCTTTCTTCCTTGACCTTTAAAAAAAAGACCATTGAATGGAAAGGTATAAAATTACAAAAAAAGAAAAAAAAATCGAATATTTCATATTTAACATACTTGTATTCTTCAGGCATGTTCTTCTTTATTTTTTCATACCTCATACCGTCACATACACCAACATTTATCTTATCAAGTGCACGCCATTGTATCTATAACGTAAAGAAAGTACACAAAATTTACAAATGATAAGTGATCAAAGAAGCAATTTATGTGACATGTAAAACTAACCTTGGGAAATCCAGCAATTTGATTTGCAGTCAAAATTGTTCGTTGCAATGTGCTTGTCCAAATCTAGGTGCATAAATAAAAAAACAATATAAAACATTGCAAACTTTGTGCAACAAACAAAGAAAATGCAAATAGTAAAATAAGTAATAGTTCTTACAAAAACATTTTTTTGAAGGCAAGATAGTTCATGTAGGCCTTCAATTGAATGTTATAAAAGGAGGAATGATAAGTGATAAAAGAAGCAATTTATGTGACATGTAAAACTAACCTTGGGAAATCCAGCAATTTGATTTGCAGTCAAAATTGTTCGTTGCAATGTGCTTGTCCAAATCTAGGTGCATAAATAAAAAAACAATATTAAACATTGCAAACTTTGTGCAACAAACAAAGAAAATGCAAATAGTAAAATAAGTAATAGTTCTTACAAAAGCATTTTTTTTGAAGGCAAGATAGTTCATGTAGGCCATCAATTGAATGTTATAAGAGGAGGACTTGAATTTCACAATCAATCTCATTCAATTTGATCCTTAGGGTTACGGAACTTGAAGGGACAAGAGGTTAATGATCTATATTTATGAAGGAAGAAGGTAAATGATTGAAGGGTATGGATGGAAGAAGGAGGGTAGTATTGTAAAAGTCTTTTGATATTGTAAAGGAGGAGGTGGATGAAATGTCTATATTACCCTCTTAAGTGTCTTAATTGTCCTATTTATGCCCATAATACCCTTAAATTTCTTGCTTAAATATGTTGTACTTGTTGCTTGTTAAGTTGTACGGAAATGCAAATTACATTGTTGTACGTCACTCCTCCTTTATAATGTATTATAGATTACCTCAGATAAATAAAAGCTTGTTACACAGGGTTTTCTCAAATTTAGTAAGTTTTTTTTTATGTAACCATCCCCTTATACACACACATATATGTATATATGGGAGGGGAAAATTGAAAACTCTTTCCATTTTAGAAAACTAAAAAAACCACCTTATCACCTTCCATCTTGATGATGCAAAGGTTGTAATTAATTAATTATATAGACTAAAGGTACATATAGTAAATAAAATAAATAAAATAATAATCATAACATGAAGAGTCAACTAGAGGAGGGCGAAATCCCACCGGAAAATTCAAGAACCATCGATCCAACAATCACATTCTTCATCTCAAAATTGCCAGACGGGGCTACATCGGAGGATCTCAAGAGGGAGTTTGGCAGATGCGGTCAAATAACGGATGCTTACGTTGCAAGGAAGAGAGACAAGTTTGGGAAGACTTTCGCTTTTGTTAGATTTTCTAAGGTTAAAGATACCGAAAAAATGTTGAAAGCTTTAAACAACCTGGATGTGTTCGGGAGGAAGATTTATGCTCATGTTGCAAGATTCAGCAAAGAAAACAGTCGTGCCAGAAGTGGGGGTGGAAACAGGGGTGATCGTCCCCTTTACAATGAAGGGGGTGACGAGGTGGATGTAAGAGTCAATGAACATTCGGTAGGCACCAAGGTCAGGAATCCCATTATGAATTCCACCTTTGGAACCTGCTCATACAGAGAATCCCTAACGGGAGAGGAGGGCAGATTAGTGAACGTAATAAAGAATATTCAGTTGGACGATAAGGCGGCTAAGACATCAGAAGAATGGATTGACAAGGCGGTAGTTGCGGAGACAAAAAAATTACTAAAGGTTATGCAATCCTTTAACCGGTCTGAATGAAGTTAAGGGGATAAAAATGGAAGTTAGGTATTTAGGTGGACTAAAAGTACTATTGGTGTTCACGTCAGCTGCAAAGGTGGCGGAGTTCTTGGCCGTGACTAACATATGGGGTGAGTAGTTCTTTTCAGTGTGCAAATGGCAGGGTAAGATTCTTGACTACGAGAGACTCACTTGGCTAAAGATTACCGGCCTACCGTTGATCCTCAGGTCGGAAGTGAACCTGGAAAGGATAGCTTCTAGGTTCGGCCATATCGTCCGACATGTCGAAAATGGAATGGCTGATTTGGACCTCTCCGGTGCATATGTCGGAGTCTCGGTGCAATGTGTGATTAAGATTGAGGAGGAAGTAAAAGTTCAATGGCGTAATGAAATCTTCTCATGTTGGGTGGCTGAACGATCGGGGAGATGGGTTCCTGATTTCATTAATGACAACCTTATGGTTATTGGCTCGGATCATTCCACTTACCAATCAACGGTGAATCGGGTAGTTGTACAATAGGATCTGGCGTCTGATACGTTGATGAATGACGGTGAGGCACAACTGGATCCGCCGTCTGACACGATTCCGATGGTGGTGGTGGAGTCGAATAGTGCCGAGAAAGAACCGGAGGACACCAACGGACAAGCAGAAACCGAAACTTCTCAAGTATTGCATGAAGATAATCAGCATGGGGACTTGCTCCACGTGCATGGGGAATCATCAGGGGACTCTCCAATTGGTGTGGTGGGGTTTGCGCCATCATTGAATAGGGAGGTGGGCTAGAATGGTGGGGTTGGGAATAGTTCTATTAACATTGGGCTGACCCAATCGGCAAACCAGATCTTTAACTTGTGGGCTGACACTTTTAAGAAAGATGGACTTTGTATTAAAAGAAAATGAGGTAATGTGAGTGGGGCCCAGTTGGGTAGGGTGAGACACAAAGTTATATCTAAAATTTCAGATCTAAACACTACAACAACAATAGGTGAAGGTAGGGTATCTTCTGGTTTTAGAGGGGAAAAGAAAACGAGAAGGAGAAGAAGGAGTAATGTTAAACCGGTTTTGATCGAGGTGGAAGAACCTTTCCTAATTAACGAGGGAGGCGGTATTGATGATGGTTTCGATTCAGAATGGGTCGAAGATAATGAAGAGGAAGTTCGGGTCACTAAACTATCGAATGGGAACGGTGGTGAGACGGTGGTCTCTGATATCGCTGACGAGGTTAATTCTACAGTTGGGGTGGGGAAAGCGGCTGGGTTAGTCCTAGATGGGTTCGAAGACCAGCTGGATAAGTCGATTCAAACCGAAGTGGGGCTTCTGACGTGAAGATGAATTTCCTAACATTCAACATTAAAAGGGCGGGGGGGGGGGGGTGTGCAGAAAAGTCGGCTAAAGTTCGAGGTATTATTAGATCTTTTAATCTTTCTTTTTGTTGGGTTGCAAGAAACACAAATGGCGTCGATGTCAGATTTCCAGGTTGATTGGTTCAGGGATGGGTCTACACATGATTTTGCGGTGGTAAATGCGAATGGGAGATCCGGGGGGTTAATCTCGATTTGGAACTCAAATTCTTTTAAAGCTCATGTACTCAGATCTGGCCAAAATTTTATTTTAATTGGGGGTGATTATGTTGTTGTGTCCGAAAGATTATTGGTTATGAATGTGTATGCTCCTACGGACCCGGTTATCAGAAACGGTCTATGGGCAAAAATAAGTGCACTTAAACGGGAATTTAGTGGAATGTGGATTATAGTGGGCAACTTTAATGATGTGAGAAGTGTTAAAGAACGGATGAATTCAACCTTTGTTACAGCTAATGCGATGTCATTTAATAATTTTATCTTAGATACAGGTCTTTTGGAATATAATATGGGGGGCCGAAAGTTCACACACATGTCGGCGAATGGTTCTAAACTGAGTAAGCTTGACAGAGTACTGGTGTGTGAAGTTTTTATGTGTAAATTGCTTGATGCAAAATTATTGTCTTTAGATAGAGATGTGTCGGACTATTCACCGGTGGTCCTTACATGTTCCGTGTCTAATACGGGGCTTTGTCCATTCCGTTTCTTTAACTCTTGGATTGGAAAGACGGGTTTAGAAGAGGTGGTTAAGAAAGGTTTTGAAGCTAGGGTGTCGGCTAGCTGATATGATGTTACTGTTATCCAAAAGCTTAAAGCTACAAAAGAGCTTATTAGAAGATGGAGAGCCGATCGAATTGAAGAAAAATCTGCAGAGGTTTGTAGTGCTAAAAAGAATGTTAAAAATCTTTAGAACTTGGCGGAATCCAGGTCCTTAAATGAAGGGGAAATTTATTTGTGGAAAAAGGATAGGATGTTGATTAGGAAATGGGAATGGGACAAATTAAAAGATCTAAACCAATGATTGAAAGTGGAATGGATCATTCATGGAGACGAAAACTTGGCATTTTTTCACGATATTATAAATAATAGGAGGGTGAGGAATAAAGTCGACGGCCTGATATTTGATGGTGTTTGGGTCTCGGATTTGGATATTATTAAAAACAAAATTGTGGAGGCATTTAGAGATAAGTTCGACGAGCCTATGGTATCTAGACCAAAAATAACGGGGGTGGGTTTCAAAAGATTGTCTGATGAAGATGCCAACGATCTCATTTTTCCTTTTACTAGCGAAGAGATTCATGACGCGGTCTGGGATTGCGGAGGTGAGAAATCTCCGGGTCCGGATGGATTCTCATTCGGATTTGTGAAACACTATTGGAGGTACTTGGAAAAATATATGGTGGGCATTCTAAATAAGTTTCATACTCATGGGTCTATTCACGATTCCTGTAACTCATCCTATGTTGCACTTATTCCAAAAAGGGAGAGATCCAACACTATCGGATTTTAGACCCATCTCTTTGATTGGTGTGATTGGGAAGATTATTTCAAAAAATTTGGTTACAAGACTGAAGAAGGTAATAGGAAGTGTAATCTCTTCTAAACAATCAGCTTTCATCCATGGGAGGAACATATTTGACGGTCCGTTGATAGCTAGCGAGGTTGTTTCATGGGCTAAAAAATCGGGGCTTGAAATGTTGTTGTTTAAGGTGGATTTTGAAAAAGCGTATGACTGTGTCTTTGAAATTTTTGTTAAACGTCATAGAACCATATGGGTTTTCCGACGAGGTGGAAAAATTGGATTATGGGATCGTTAGAGATGGGGAGATCAATGGTCCTCATAAACGGGTCGCCTACGAAAGAGTTCTAATTAAAAAGAAGTCTTCGGCAAGGCGATCCAACATCTCCTCTCCTTTTCACTATTATTATGGAAGCCCTTCATGTGTTGATGTCTAATGCTGTAAACCAGGGAGTGTTTTCGGGTATTAAGTTACTGAATAATGGTCAGGAATTATCCCATCTTTTTTATGCCGATGATGCGTTGTTCCTTGGTTCGTGGTCTGATGAGAACGTCATAAGTCTGAATCGTATCCTAAGGGGTTTCTCTCTTGCTTCTGGCCTCAAGATTAATCTCCTCAAAAGCAAGGTGTATGGGGTTAACGTAAGCGATGATAGAGTGGAGATGATGGCTGATTATCTTAGATGTTCGAATGGTGATTTACCATTCATATATCTAGGATTACCGGTCGGTGACGATATGAAAAGAATCAAAAGTTGGAAGTTGGTGATCGATAAGTTTCATGCTAAGTTGGTGTCATGGAAAGCAATATCACTTTCGTTTTTGGGTAGATTGGTTCTTGTGAAAGCGGTTCTAGGCGCTCTCCCAAATTACTATCTCTCACTTTTCAAGGCGCCAAAGTCTAACACCCCAACCGATGTCGGAAACATCGAGGTGTCACGTATGAATGATTGTTCAGTAGCACATGGTAATCAAGTTTTAATTAAGAATATATTTAAAGTAAAATATACAAATTTTGAAATACATAACAAAGTCTCGAATGAAATCTACTACATCAAATAATCAAACAAAGCATAAAACTTCAATTATCTCTTCATGCTAGCTCTAGACTTCAAGCATCAGTATTTCCTGTTGAGTTTAGAAAAATGGGGGGGGGGGGGTGGGGTCAACTAGAAGTTGGTGAGAATACATAAGCCAAGTCAAGCAATAAGTTTTAAAAGAATAAAAGTTTAGCAATTCATATGTCTAATGTAAGTTTAAGTCTACATGAATAAACAACAAGTATAGTATGCACATAATCAATCCTCCGACAAAGTTTAGGTCGATCCCGCATCCACGGTTCACCTTAATATAACGTTGGAACGATAACAATCACGCACGCTCCCATAAAAGATGGTCAAAGAATCTAGGTGGGGTTGTCAATCCAATAGATCTATCATTGTATACCGCCGGCTTGATCAGGGTTAATGATTATGCAAGTTGAAATTTAAGTCTAATAGTCTTTGTCTAAGTCATGAGGCATCAAAGTTTACAACTAGACATGTATGTAGAATTGCTTAAGTATAAAGTTTCAAGTATAAAGAATTGCATAAACAAGGTTACGTAAACTCACCTTAGCAAAGTGTTAAGTTTTGTGAAATAGAATAAGTCTAGTCCAACGTTGCCAAGTATTACCCTATGTTTAAGGTAATAAATAAGTCTAAGTCTTTCTAGTCTACAAGTATTTTTAGGGTTCCTAATTTGGGGATAAGTAATTGTTTAATTATTAATTAGGTAAATTGTTAATAAATAAAAGAAATTCAGAAAATAAATAAATAAAAGACTATTGTAGATTTTTGTTTAAGGATGGTCAAATTATAAGGTTTTAAGTAAGAAAATATTTTTTATAAAATTATTTTCTCAAAAATTGAATATTTAGTGTATATATATATCTATTTGTCAAAATATAATTTTAATACCTAAAAATATTAAAATTAAAGAAATTTCAAATTAAAATTTATATTTCTGTTCTAAATGAACGAAAATAATTTATGTAAAATTTTGGTATAAAAATATTGAAAAATGAATTTATTATGATTTATTTATGATTAAAATAACAAAAAAATAATTAAAAATATTAAATAAATGGTTTTATGGAATAAAAATTTATTTCTGAAATACTTATTGATCTACAAGTTTAAAATACTTTTTGTGGAATTTTATAAAGTCGTTTTGATATTTTTATAGAATTTTAAAATTACAAATGAATAAAATTGTAATATTTATAATATATATTAAATAAATGATTTTTGAAAATCTAAAAATTGTATAATAAATTTTGTCATGAGATTAACCTAAAATAATTTTTATAGAATTTTTAAGACACTTTTAGTATTTAAAAACTACTTTTAAAAGAATCTATAACTTATACTTAAAGAATTGAATTTCTATGAGGTGATAGTATTGAATTTATTATTTTAAATTAAAGATAAATTTTTAAAATTTTTATTTTCTTTTTTTTAAATAAAATCTATATCTATATTATCTTAAAATTTCAAATATGTTAATTAATATATTTTCCTTATTTTCCTCTCACATTTTTAAATGTTAATTATTATTTTTAAATTTCAAATATTTTAATTAATATTTTTATCTTTATTTTTTTCTTCTTTTTCACTCACAATTTTTAAACGTTAGTAACTTTTATGTATGACATTTTTTTTGAAAAAAAAAAAAATTACACCAAATTAACGATCGCTTTATTATCTTTCTAACGAGCACCATAATGCTATACAAAAAACAAAAAAAAATGTTTTTTTAGTGAGTTTTTGTTCATGCAGAAAAAAAACACATGTGTTTAGGTGATTTATTAATCATATATAGGCAAGTACTAATCGTGTTATGATAGTATATATGTTTTTAAACCTACTATTACATATATGAATTGCCCATGTTCATGTGCTATAACGATATGCTTAGCATTAAAAGAGGTTGAGATTTTTTTTTATCTGCTGGGAACGCAGCATGAGAGCCCCTTTTCGTAGTATAAACATTAGAACAACTTTCTTTAGCATTAAAAGTGGTTTAGACTGTTTACTTCTTTTATCCTTTTTATTAAGTCATATTAGATTTTTCAACCCCGGGACACTCCCGGGGTAATCAGCTAGTATCTAAAATATAAGTATAAAAGAAAAACTAAAAAACTGTTTGTCTGTGCCGGGACTCGAACCCGAGTCCTTGGCCGAGTCAGAGGCTTTAAATCACAAGCCGAGACCAGTTGTTCTGGACCCTGTGAACGATTAATATTGATTTCAATTAATTATATATGCTTTCTGGTTAATTCAAGATTTTTAGAAAAAAAAAGAAACGAGAATCGAACCCCTGGCTACGGCCGTCCACGTTTTTAAACGTATGCACATTACCAACTGATCCACAAATCAGTTGGTTAATGTTTTTGTTTTGAAATGAAAATAAAAGATGTCTACAACGAGTATTTATCCCCAATTCGATCCTTAGAACCCTAACAATCTAATCGTGTTAATTAGCAACCAATAGCCCCTGAATCTTTGGGCTATTGCTTGTATGGTGCCAAACAACAAAACCAAACAAAATAATCGAGACTTACAATGCGATTTAGGCCACGACGAATGGTCAAACGAAAAGTTAACAGAGGCCCGATTCGTAGATTTGGAAGGGTTAAAGGTTAATTGTTGCAATTCGTAAACAATTGGCCGGTCCACATGACTAACTATGAAGTCCAAAAAACGGATCTCCAGGTCATCAAACTCGCGGGACTTCGCCTTCAATAAAGCATCAACGTCTTCATCAGTAATGTCACCAACCTTGTCTTGGAACGCATCCCGCTCATTGACAAAAGACGCTTTAGCAGCCTCAAGCTCTGTAATCTTTTTGTTGCACTCTGCCAACGTAGAATCCTTCGCCTTCAAACCTTCATTGGCAGAGGCCAACTCCACATCCCTAGCCTCGATCACATACTGGAGGCGCGACGTTTCCTATGCAGCCTTGTTGAGTTCATCTTTCAACTTTTGCTCGCGCTCGGACGCCGCGAGAAGCTTCTGGTTACTCATGTCGCATTCTGTTTTCCAGTCAGCCTCATGACCAGCCAACCGATTCTCTACCTTCTCCTTCTCCTCGCGGGCAGTGGCCGCCGCACACTTAGCTTCGCGGACCGCCCGACCCTGTGCCTCCTTCTCATAGGCGACCTTCTCCCTTAGAAAAACCTGCCTATCCTAAAACAAAGACCCCCACTCACAGATGACCTCCGATGTGGTGGGGAGAAAGTTGGTCAAAAACAAAACATTTTTGTCCAGCAACTCTTGGGACCCCGCGTACGTTGAAAAGCGTGTTTAGTAGGTGGGATATAGTTCACCAGGAAGTCACGGAGGTTCTCAATGTCGTTGAACCGACTGCCATGGACCAAATCCCGGTCGAGCACAAAGGGTTTCTCCACATCACGAGGATGATACAGATGTGGGTAAGGGATGCTGTGATCATCGCTCAATACCTTCAACACCTCCCCCACTCGCCCTGCGCAACATCATCATGCTCATCCTCCTTCTTCACCCCGCTTGGCTCTTCCGTGTTGGGCTCGGTAGTTTTGGGTGGAGAAGAAGGTGGTGTCGGCGGACTAAGGAGGCGAGCTAGCGGAGAAACAAGTTTAATTGGCTCAGTAGGAGGGGTAATCATGGTCTTCTTTAACACAATCTTGGCACGCTTCTCCACCTTAGAGCCACTACTACCGCCAACGCTGTCGCCATCCTTCGTCATGCCAAACCCAGCTACGAGAAATAAACAAAACAAAAGTCAGTGTGCAGATATGCTCTCCAACCAAAATGCCAAAAAGAAAAACAAACAGGCTTACCAAACATCTCTCCCTCAACATCATCTAAGATGGCCTCCAAGCACACCTTCTTGCATAAGGGAGATCCCATACCCTTTTACCGGGGAACTCTCACTAGACTTGTGCTTGAAGAGGGAAGCCTTCACCATCTCCTTCTTTACCTACTCCGCCTCCGACCTTGGTAGAGTCAGATCAGGGATAGGCTCGACCTTAGTTGGAGGCGGACCAGCCACCTTCGAGCGTTCACCTCAAGCTGGTGCCTCCATAAGGTCAATGGTTGGAGAAAGGCCTTGCACAAACGCATCTGAAAGTTCAACAGACCCGTGCTGAAGCAGATTATAATTTTGATTATAACGGCTCCCCACGATAAGCTCCAAATCAGAAAAGGGATCATCACCATCAGTTCCAGCGCCCTGTGTCCTCTCAGCACGGCGCGAGGGCCTTTTGAAAACGGGGTCATCCTCTTCCGTCTCCTTGTCAGTATCAACCGAACAAAGTTTGGAGGCGGAGACTTGCCGCTGCCCCCCTGTGGGTGAAACGTGCTCAGATGAGGAAAAGTCAGCACTATGTGAAGTTTCATCGTTGGATAAGACAACAAACTTGTGCCCATCAGGCGTACATTCATTAATAGGAATGAGGTGCAAAGGAGCCAAAGAAAGCACACCTGTCTTAGTGTGGGTTCTTGCCCTCAATATCGTAGTTCCTGCTTATCCCCGCACATACCAACCCAACCTCGTTGACAGGGCATATATCAACAGGATGGCTGGTCAACTTCTTGTACCAAGGAATCCCTTCATACCGGATGGGCTTCACCTCATGCAAATTTAAATCCGCACACCGCCTCACCATCTTCAATGGCACCACACCCTCAGCCACCTAGAAAAACTTGGGCTTCCAATCACGAAAACTCTTCACGCCTGCCAACGACTGCGGCTTAGACCCATGGCACGGCGGAAGGAAAACCAGCTCTACGATGTAGTCATGACAAAAATACATTGAACATGTCAATGTGGGGCTCAATCCCTTGCGCCCTACAGCAAAACTCGAAAAACATGAGACGTGACATGCCACCGAGGTGCAACTGATTCAGGTGGATCTTGAAAAAATCCAAGGCGGAGGCAAAAAAATTAGTAATCACAGATCCAGTTAGGGATTCTATATTGAGAGCAAACAAGATCCAGGTCTGCTTGTCTCCACTTAATAAGCTTGTTAGGGGGGCAGATGGGCCACATAATAGTTTGGATAAATGTAAAAGAAAAAGAGCCCATTTTTTAGTTGTTAAAGACGAGAGTTTTAAGTATGGTGGTAGTTTGAAGAAACAGAATAGTAACAAGGGAGGTGTCGCTGGGGAAGCTTTTGGTTCTGGATCTGGATCCAGGTCTGGGTTTGGGTCGGGAGGCTTAAAGAAGAGAAGAAGACGGTGTGGTTTCAGGTCTAGAAAGTCGTCTGTTGTTATCAAAGAAATGGAAGAACCGATTATGGTGGGAGAGGGTGGGATCGATGATGAGTACGAATCTGATTGGGAAGACCAACAACCAGAATCGGTTAGTCCTCCAGTCGAAAAGATTGTTTCAGAAGTAGTGGTTATAGACCAGGTGAAAGCTCGAGCGGAAATAGACAAGGAAATTGGGGAAACAATGAAAGTGGGGGTAGCGATGGGACTTTAGCTTGATGGATTTGAAGGTACCGTCGAAGAGGTAACTGATGTTGATCAGGTGACTGCTGGTTTAAAATGAATTTATTGACTTTTAATTTAAAAGGGGCGGGTAGCCGGGATAAGGCGAATAAGGTTCGTTGTTTGAAGTGGATATATAATTTGTCTTTTATCGCACTGCAAGAAACACAAATGGAAGCTATTACTGTGGCCCAGGTCAAACAGTTATGGGATGGGTCGGGGTTGGGTAACGAGGTTATGAATGCGGATGGGAGGTCTGGGGGATTGGTATCACTATGGGATACATCGGTTTTTTGCCCTCAACAGGTGAGAAAGGCATAAAACTTTATTTTGGTGGGTGGAACTTTGAAAGGGGAAATTGAACCGATATGGGTATTAAATGTGTATGTACCGTCAGATCCAGGTCTTAGAAGACTATTATGGGAAAGGATTGTATCACTTAAAGAAGAGTTGGTGGAGAGGTGGATTGCACTGGTTGATTTTAACGAAGTAAGAAATGCGGAAGAAAGGGTTAATTCGGCGTTTATTAACAACAATGCTTTGGCTTTCAACGACTTCATAGCAAGGGGGGGTGTGGAATATAATATGGGTGGTCGGAAGTATACTTACATGTCGTACGATGGGTCAAAATTAAGCAAACTGGATCGCATGTTGGTGTGTTCGGATTTTGTGTCACGTTGGCCGGATGCAAAACTTACGGCCTTGGAAGAGATGTTTTAGATCACTCTCGGCTAGTACTCGTTGTGGAACCTACTCGCTCGGGAGCAATCCCTTTTAGGTTCTTCAACTCATGGTTGGGGAAATATGAATTAGATACTGTGGTTGATAGGGGTTGGTGCGAGGAGGTGAATGCGAATAGGCCGGACATTGTGATGATGGAGAAATTAAAGGCGATTAAAATTAATATTAAGGCTTGGAGGAAAAGTATTGTGGAAGTAGAGGACAGACGAAAACGTGAGGCAATCGATGGTGCGGCTCGGATAGAGTCGGTAGTTGAGACGCGTATTCTTAGTGAACATGAAAGGTTAGAATGGAAACTATTCAGGAAGACTATTCGTCAATTGCAATGGGACAAGCTAAGAGACTTATATCAGCGGTCTAAGGTGGAATGGGTATTAAACGGTGACGAAAACTCAACATTTTTTCATGGATTAATCAAGAACAGAAGAAAAAGAAATAGAATTAATGGGATCATGATTGATGGGGTATGGGTGACCGACCAAGCGATGATTAAGGATAAAGCCGTACAGTTGTTCAAAGACAAGTTTGAAGAGCCGATTCAAAGAAGACCCCGAATGGAAGAGAGTGGTTTCAAAAGATTATCGTCGGACGAAGCGGTTCACTTGATGGCTCCATTCAAGAAAGATGAAGTCAAAGCGGGTGTGTGGGAGTATGGTTGCGACAAATCCCCGGGTCCGGATGGCTTTACTTTTGCGTTCATTAAAAAGTTTTGGGGGAAATTTGAAGACAATGTTATGCAGATTATGAATGAGTTCCATTTGCACGGATCAATAAGCGGATCATGCAATTCGTCGTTTGTAGCTTTAATCCCGAAGGTTAGTGACCCGATGACCTTTTCGAATTTTTGGCCTATATCACTCATTGGTGTAATTGGTAAGATCATTTCCAAAGTTTTAGCGAATAGATTAAAGGGGGTGCTGGGTAGTATCATTTCACCGGACCAATCGGCATTCATAAAGGGTAGACACATATTCGACGGGCCTTTAATAATTAGTGAGGTACTAAGTTGGGCGAAAAGTGCAAAAAGACAAGTAATGTTATTCAAAGCCGATTTTGAAAAGGCTTATGATTGTGTATCATAGAAGTATCTTATTAACGTTATGCATAATATGGGCTCCCCCCCCCCCCCCGTATGGAGGAATTGGATAGTGGGTATACTATTCACCGGAAAGGCGTCGGTTTTGATCAATGGTGTTCCTACGATTGAATTTCCACTAAAAAGGGGCTTGAGACAAGGCGACCCGTTGTCGCCTTTTCTATTTAATATAGTTATGGAAGCACTTCACGTGATGGTGTCCAAGACGGTGGCGGGTGGTTTGTTCTCGGGTGTAAAACTTCCACACAATGGCCTGGAACTAACACATTTATTCTATGCCGATGACGCTATTTTTATGGGTAGTTGGTCGGATTCGAATGTGTTAAACTTGAATAGGATGCTCAAATGTTTCCAGCTTGCTCCAGGTTTAAAAGTGAATATCCAGAAAAGTCATTTGTTTGGAATTGGGGTTCGTGACGACGAGATGGAAAGGTTGGCAGGCTGCTTGGGTTGCAAGCGTGGGGGGTTTCCATTCACTTATCTTGGGCTTCAGATTGGGGGATCCATGAAGAGGGTTGGGTGCTGGAAAGAAATTATAAACCGAGTGAACTCCAAGTTATCAACATGGAAAGCGAGAACGTTGTCTTTCGCCGGTAGGTTAGTGCTTGTAAAGGCGGTGTTGATCGCACTACCGGTATACTATTTTTCGATTTTCAGAGCACCAACGACTGTTTTGAAGACTATTGATGGTATACGAAGACGATTTCTTTGGGGAGGCAATTCAAATATACGAAAAATTCGATGGGTGGCTTGGGATAATATTGTTAAACCAAAAAGGGTGGGTGGGTTAAGGGTGGGGAATCTTGACGACATGAATATGGGTTTAATGGTAAAGTGGTGGTGGAGGTACAAGGATTCACCGGGTCAACTTTGGGTACAAACGATTGATGCGATACATGGGGGTGCAAGAGAGTTATCATTTCTTCCACATAAAAAGGTTGCGGGTGGGGTTTGGAATACTATTGCAGGCCTTGGTAAAGTCTTTGCGAAGAAAGGATTGGAGTTACAGCAGCACTTTGTTTTTTCATTAAAGGATGGGAGTAAGACATCATTTTGGGGGGATAATTGGGCTCCGGGTGGGAAGTTAAAAGATCTTTTCTCAGGATTATTTGCTTTATGCAGAAAGAAAAAGGCAAAGGTTATCGATAACTACACTCGGGTTGGGAACACAATAAACTGGGGCTGGGAATGGGTTCGATAACCTGCAACTGTTGCGGAGCTGGACGAATGGCGTAGGCTGCAGTCCCTTCTGGTTAATCAACGGCTGCTGTGACACCCCGCATTTTCAAAATATTACTTTTACTGAGCTCTAGTTAACTTGCATGTACCTTCGTGACTAAACGCATAACTAGGGTTAGCTAAGAAGGTCTTTTGATATGTCATGGGATAATAACATATGTTAGACGATATTAACGTACGTTATAGTTAGGAAAAATAATTGTCTTGACGCACACACGAATCCTGTATCCCGAACGTTGGTGATTTGTTAGGCATGCATGATTATATGAATGATTGGGTGTTGATGAATGTGGAATAACACGTGTACGTGAATTGCATGCTTATGTGAACTACTGCGTGTTAGTTAACTTGTACGTAAACGTTATGGGATATCTGCACTTAGGGTAAACATAATATGAATTGATAAAACAGTAGTTTTATATGAGTTGGTAGGACTATTATTGTCGGGATTAATCTTGAGAGTTAGATAGGGCTATTGGGCTCGCTTATCAGATGAAAACCACTAGAGCCCGAAACCTTGGCCCATGACCCTAACCTTAGAGTATTGTTTATAAAAAATAAAAATAAAACAAACCCTAGACACTCCCCTTGTGCCGTGGATTAGGAGCAACCCCACAACCACCTTTCAATCTCAATCTTCATCAATTTTCCACTAGTTCAAGCTATTTCGGGTGCTATCTTGTGATTCTAGGGACTCTAGCAATTCAAGGTATGTGTTTTACATGTTGTATGATGTGATTTTAGGCTGGAAAAGTTGTAAAAACTTTAGGAAATATGCATGCTAGAATCGCAAATCATGTATGTAGGATATCTTGAATGTTTGTTGTGATTGTTGATGAGTATTGTTGATAGAAATCATATCTAGGGTATGTGGTACGTAAATACATAGATTTAAATGTGATAATATGGATTGAATTCTGTTAATATGAGTTATTTTATGATTATGGGTTAATAAGAATGATTAGGGTTCATGAGAAGCATGTTATTAGAATTCTGATTTTCTGACAGATTCATTATGACGAATTGTAGGGCTGTTATAGGGTGATTAACATGTGTAATCGGATTGTTTTCTGATGCTAAAACATAACTTATGATGTTAGCTTTTCAAAAAGTCCAAAATCATGCGTTTTGGACCTGTTTTGATAGGTATTCATGATTTTATAAGTTTAAAGGTCATATCAGATTTTCGGAATTATAAATTGGGTCAACTTTAAACGGTCATAACTCGAGATTTACAAAGGGTTAAGTTATGAAATTTGGACAGTAGGTCAACATTGGAAAAACTTGGCTTTTCCAATTGGTTTCACCTCGTTTGGGTGAATACACAATTTTTAGGAATTTTTCTACTAAACTGACTTGCTGTGGAAATTTTCTAGACATAGCTGTGTTGTACGAATTTTAATAATTTTTATGTTTGGTTGTGAGACAAAAAAAAATATGGATTATCAAATGAGTCCCAATGAATATTCAGTAAAACTTTGGGAGTTTAATTCGTTCGTTAAGTATTTTAAATAATTTGTTTTTCACAGCGTACAATCTGCCCTGAAAACGCAGATTGTGTAAGGGATGTTTACGTGACTATTTGGAGTCTTATATGGTATGTATATGACATGAACTTGCATGAATACTTATATGAGATGTGTATGAGGTATAAAACTGATAATAATCAATATGATCACCAACGGGATACGTAGGACTTACTTGTGCATGTAGAGTCATTAGGTGTCACTACACGGTTTGAACTTTAAAAGTCTTGGACAAACGAGTTGTATGGTGTGTTGGTTATGCACATATACTCACCTAGTGACATTTGTAATAGGGAGTCGGTAGCTCATTTCTGTTTGAGGAATTTGGATTATTCACGTGCAACCTAAGGTGAGTTTCACTACTCTTTACTCAAAAGCATGCGTCTCGGGTTGAGACAACTTACTTAACTTTTCTAGTCCGGTTTGGGACTACTATTTTCTAGTCCGGTTTGGGACTACTTACACGTCCCGGGTTGGGATGCTATGGACCCTCGTGTGGGTCGGTTTTTGACTCCTTGTGTGAGTCGGGTTTTGCTAGTTCGCAAACTGTGTCCTTGATGAACTAAACCAACTCTATCATATGGCAAGCGGGTTATTAGTTGATAGCGCTATTAGGTCTGACAAACCTCACACCGGCTCGGGGAGCGCGGAAGTGAACTATAACTTAACAGATTTTATCATTGTTGATAGACAATGATGTAAGGCATGCGGCTCACATTTGTGGCTACACGTACATCAGCAGTTCGGTATATCGGTGTTAGTTATCATGAATGGGTTAGCTACCCTTGACATACGATGAACTAGTGTTTACACGGTTCTTGGAACCAACTCAATTACTTGTTTACGTGGTTTTGGAAACCAGCGCAGTTACATACTCATTTACTTTACTTAGTGAACTCACCAACATTGTTTATTGACCCACGATTTACATGCTTTTGCAGGTAGTTAGCTTACGGTGCCAGGATTAGAAAGCACTGCACACTTCACTGCATTTGGGGTCTTGGGCATACACCTAAATTACATATTATGCTTTTACATTTTCTTTCATATGGTTTTAATTTGGGCGCGTTGTTTTGCGCATGGTTTTTTTAAAAGGATTAAATTTGGTTTACGCTTCTGCAGCTTAACTAAACTTGGTTTTTGAAAACGAACTAAATGATTTGGGCATTAGAGTTCGTTCATATGACTTATGGCTATGGGATCCTGGTATGTCATGCGCCTCGCGGTATAAACCCCGTAGTGAAAATTTGAGGGTGTGACAGCTGCAGCCTGGTAGCGATGAATGGTTCTGGAAGACGGGTGATAAATCATGTGAATTCTCGGTTAAACGAGTCAGGAAGGATCTTTCGGAGGCTTCTATGGGTCAAAAATACTAACGCTGGTTTTAAATGGAGCAAAGTGGCAGTGCCGAAGGTAAACTGTTTCGTTTGGAGGGCGACTCAAGGTGGTATTCCGACTGCAGATCGGCTGGCGCTAAGGGGCATGATTCTGGGGTCAGACGTATGTAAGAGATGTGAAGACGAAGCCGAGTCGATAGATCACGTGTTGGTGGGATGCTTCTGGGAAAAATTATGTTGGTGGCATGTATGCAGATGGGTCAAAATTCAGATTCCGGACCAGGTAGAGACTTTAAACCAGATTCTTGAATGGGAAAAAAGTATGCAAGGGTCAAAAAAATGAAAGAGTGCAATATACGCGATAATTCTCATGACTATTTGGGGAATTTGGTTGGCTAGAAATGCAAAAGTTTTCAACAACGAGAACACGCCGGTGACTAGAATGGTGGACGAGATTAAAGAAAATACCTTTTGGTGGATGACAAAGAGATCGAAATTCATGGGAATTGATATGACGAAATGGTGGGCTTTCGAGGAAATAGACTTCTCATGAAACAAAAGGAGGTTACTTGTATTGCAGAATGTAAAAGTATTTTGTTTTGTTTATTGGTGTGCTGGGTAGCTCCTTGCTACTTTGATGTACTGTATGGTTATAATTTGTGATGAAATAAATGTTGGTGTTGGTTTTTCAAAAAAAAAAAAAAAAAAATTAGAAACCTCCCCCGCGAGGGGATGTGTAGACTTCTTGGAATCTTTTTTCGATCCCTTCTTGGCTTTCTCTTTAACATGGATGACATCGATGAAGAAGCCATATATTTAATATGCTCTTGTAGAAAAGAAAGGTGAAAGACCAATGAAAAAGAGTGGATTGGAAGAAGAAAGAAGTTTTCTCTCTAAAGATTCAAAGGGTTTTCTGAAAATTTGCAAAGGATAAAAGGGAAGTGTGGTAGAGAAGACTGCCTTATATAGGTTGACAATTAATGCTCTAGGTAACTGAGTCCACCATGTCGCACGCCCTGCTTATCAGAAAACGCCACGTAAGAGAGAGAACTATGCAGACGGTGAAGCGATAGGCGGGCCCACCTGCAACCTCTGAAAAAGTAACTGGCAAGTGACGTTTTGCTTCTCAAACCTGTCATTTCAACTGTGCAAACCAGGCATAGGTCTGCAACAATAATGACAACACACCCGCACCAGCGCCAACCGCACAACCACGCACAAGGTGCGGACACACAAAAAATTTCAAAAATAGGCGCCTCACTCTGGGCCCGGTGCATACAGAGCCGCCACAACAACACGAGCAAAATAGAAGGACCCCTACACACAACATCTAATAGACCCACCAAATCTACTAAGGCCCTGTTTGGAAAGCCTCTGAATCATCCCATTCAGAGGCAACCTCTGATTCAGTTAGAAGTGAGTTTGTTTGGTTGGAAAAATCAAACCTTTGAATGGTGTGGTTCAGTGTTGACCATTCAGTTTCATACACTCTCTAAATGAAAAAAAAAAGACTCCACAGCCCTCAACCTTAACCAGTTTCTTTTTCGTTAACCACCACCTAAACATCCTTCATCATCACCATCATCTATACTCCTTAGTCGCCGAAGGTCGTGTCTAACCATCGAAGCCACCAGCATCATCTCCTTCTTCAGTCTCTATCATTCAATCGTTGCCACCGCCCCTTCTTCCTCTCCTATGCTCTCGTCTCCTGCTCCTGTGTTTGTGTGGTGTCATGTGTGTTTGTGTTTGATTTAAGAAAAAGAAAGAAAATGAAACATGGAAAGAGAGCAGGTTTGTGTGTGGAATCATGTGTGCGTGTGTTTGATGTAAGAAAAAGAATGAAAAGAAATAGGGGAAAGGGAAAAAGGAAAGCAAGTGTGGGAAGAATGAAAAGATTCTTTATGTTGTGTGTCTTTCATTTTTATATTTTTATAAAAATAAGGTGAAGGGTAAAATAGTAAATTTATAGGGTTATTTAGTGGTTTAACCAAACAACAGTTTACTGGTTCAGCACTTGCCAAACAACACCTAAGTCCAGCATCCCGCATGCAACGCATACTGGACTAAGGGACTTGAAGAGATATGTATTCGCGCGTGTGCACGTACCCATATCTCCAGAGACATCATCATACTAGTCAAAAGAAGCTTCTTGAAGGCTGCGCACGATTTCTAGTATGCCAGCTGTCAGTAGGCAACGAAAGGGACGTGCGGCCAATCAGAGGCCGGTATTCCCTGCTTCATGAATCCCTAGCAGGTACGAGGGAAAAAAAAGACAATGAGGACGATTGAAAATGACACTTGGCCAATCAGAGAAGGACAACGATAAATCCTCCACCGGTTCTCAATCGTGTGGGGCCCGCACGAGACAACTATTATTCCCAAGAGAACCAATCACAAAACACTTTCTAAGACTATAAATACTTTTATCCCCCAAAGGAGAAAGGAGAAAAGGGGGCATTCAATTCATTACGAATTAACTTAGATAATTCATTGTATGGCTTGGAAAAAAGATTATTGTTGAAATATTTGTATGAACTTATATTCGGGTCTTGTGTAATCGTCTAAGCATACCATCAATAATATATCTCTTCACATTGATCGTATATTAATGTGTTTAGCCAGTGTTTCTTAATATGTGTGTGCATGTGCGTGTATTAATATACGTGAAGGTTATGGCTATTTAAAAATAGTGTGTTTGTTTTTATGAGGGTATAAACTATTACTACTAGTACGGTTTCCGGGCGAACGCTGCAACCCCCACCGTTCCAGCGTGGACCCGGTTCAGACAACATAGTCTGGACGCGTGGGTGGTCAGGGCCTGCCGATTAGGCGGGTGTGATGATCTCTGCCACACCAGTTAAGAAAGTCACCGTTCAAAAAAAATCATCTAGCTTTCGGTTAAAAATGAGAAACTAAAGTACATTAATTAAGACGAGTGGATTGAAATGTAATTAATATTTATTAAATTAATTAACTGGTTATATCTTCTATATTAAACTAAAAAAACTTTTAAGTATCAATGAGCTTCCCAAATACATTATAGTATAAATTTACAAAAATAGAAAAACCCATTTATAGAATTTGACCTTTTATTTTATATGTTCTTGTCAATGCGTCTTGTGCAAGCAAGAAAACAAACAGCTTAAATTAAGAGATTGTCAATGAACAAATATTGTTGTCCAACTACAACCCCATAACAAAATTAATACATACAAATTCAGTTACTCACAAATAGTCCAAAGTGCAGTTTGGCCCTTACAAACTCTGATTTCGCTTATTCTGGTTCAAAGAAATTAAACTTGATACCATTATCTATAATGACAAAAACTCCAGCAGCAATTAACAACCCACTTAAGACCATTCCAACAACCGCAAGTACCCAGTTGAGCCACCATGTTGGACTGTAGACCTTTGGTTTCTTGACTTTTAGCCACATGAGGCATGGATATACCAATGTGACAGGCAAAGCAATCCCCCCGACTAAGCCGGCAAGACTGGCTAGAAATGGGATTGCGACCGCCAAAAAGAAACAAAAGAATCCAAAAAATGATCTTATGATCACCCTTAGCCACCATGGACATGGTTTTTTGAACCTTATCACGTATACAGACTCCATCTCATCGAATATTGGCATTGCGTAGATCTGGAATGAGCTGAGAGCGTTGATGATTACAAGCATGCTTGCTAATCCTAAGACTGATTTCGCCACATCTTGTGAGTGGTACGCGAATAACGCGGTCAACATCCCTCCACTAGGTGGAATCTATTAACAAAAAGAATCATATGAGTTTATTTTGTAGGTATGCTTTGATATGATGTGCCAATATGTACAGGACATAATGATGGTTGTTTTAGTGAAATATATTTTACCATTTGACCATAAGCCCAATAGCCTCCTATTGCAAGGGGGAACAAACACATTGCAATTAGTGTGTATGAAACTTTGACACCCTTCCACATTGGTACTGTTGATGGATGCTTTTCACTTGAGGGCATGGTGGCCTGAAAGATAGCATAGATCATTTACATTTGCTTAGAACATGAATTTCTACAAACTAAAGTATAATATGTATGATTGTCCTTAGAAGGTTATATATGTTTATTAACATTATCATTCAATAATTTGTTAATCTATTTATGTAAACTATACACACTGTTATATTTTAGTTACATAACATATAAGTCAAAGGATTTAATTTTAAAATATAGAATATAGAAAATTTTAAAATATAGTGAAAATCTATAATCCTAAAATTCTAAGAAAATGTCTTTTTCTAATCAAATTTAGTACTATATATTATTAGGTACGAATACTAATGATAGCCTAAACTAAAATGCAATGTTTTTAAAATCGGACTAGATATAAGAACCGAATAATGTGTAAAATTAATGGAGTAAAATTTAAAAAAAAATACATAATAAATCAGGTCCAACCGGTCCAACTTCCGATTTAGTGTACCACCTGTTCAATATCCTGACCCGGACCGATTCGACCCGTGGTTTCCAGTCCAACCTGTCCGATGCGTGTTTCAAAACAATGCTTTAATGATAATAAATATATATTTATTTTATTGTTAGGCCATGGGGTATACTCTAACCATCTTTAACTCCACCTAGATTCCACATCCTTCATTTTGTCTCTTTTCACACTAGCTCACTTCAAGGAAATGGTTTAACGCCCCTTAACTCTACCTCATCCCTTAACTTTCTCTCTTTTAAGTCATGTTAACATGTTAACTTAGTGACAATTTAATGCTCCTTAACATGGGAAGGGAGTGGTGCACAATAAAAGTTAACATGTCATGTCACCGTTAACACTCTTGGTGTGAAGGTATACCCCATGGCCTTAATTGAGTGTTATTTTTTTAACTAGCTGCTACAATAAATGCTTATGTATATTTTTAGTAACAGGTTTTCAATGTTATAATGTTATAATATTAAGCCCACCTAATTAGAACGGTCATAGCCATCACTGGTCAACGGTAAACGACGAAAACGGATACACATTTTTATACCATTTCGCCGTCGAAAGTTGTGACTACTGACTACATTCGTACTCATTTATATTTAAAAATGAATTTATTTATTAATCATATCTGTTTTGAATAGAATATAATTTGGAAACCGAGGATAAAATATAAGAAACGTGTGCAAATTATATTAAATTGACGCCTAGGAATATTTCTTTACACCAACACATTATAAAAAAAAATATATATTCATAAAAAAACTGAGTATTATAATAGGTTATTTAATGAGTTATTTACCTGAATTTCCAATATGAGATTGTGTCCTCTGAATGCAAAAGAAATAATACCAAGGGCATTTAGGACATCAAAAACCTTTGAGACATCACTCCCAATCCTAACTGGATTATACGACACATTTGGAAGTCTGCCTTCGGACACTGAGATTGTCCATATCATCGTACAATATCCAACGGCAGTAATAGCCCCAACGAGTGAAATCCCAGCTATCGAGTTTAGATTTGGTAGTTGAGATAGCAGCACCGCACCACATGTGAACACCAAGTACCATTCCACAGTCGTGAGTGTTTCTGCTTTGCATTCATTGGCTGCGCACACGACTTGAAAGAATATTTTCGACGTAGACCCACCGATAATGATCAAAGCCATACATGTGCCGGCTGACAAGTACATGATAGGAAATAGGGCTAGCATTTTCCCTAACCGTTCACCTAAGAGACATAAAACAATGACAAAATCAATCTTTGAGTAGAGTCAAAAGGTTCACTTATTCCAAGTGCAAAAACACATCTTCATGTAAATATAGTGCTTACCAAACGCCGCATTTGCCAGTTGCATGTATCTACTGTATCGCATTCCAGTTTCTGTTGATTCATGGAGATTTACAAGCAAATACAAAGTGTAAAGTTGCCATATGAAAGCCAGAGTCAACGCTATGACTCCCCATGCCCTGTGATAATAATATATCAAAGATAATTAAAAGCAAAATCTATCATTGAATTGTTTGCGTGCATGTTTTTCGTAAAACAATAAAAGAAACTTTGATCTGCTTTTTATCAACTTATATTATTTTATCCATCTAACTTTTAGTGATAAAATAAACGAAATTCACCATAATATATATATATATATATATATATATATATATATATATAGGGGAAGGATAAATTGAAAACCCTCTTGAGTTGAGAAAACCTCGGAAACCCATGTAAAAAATCAATTTTTTTTTTTTGAAAAAAATAACCAATGTAAAATACATGTTTTTAAGCATTTTGGGCCAAAAAAATATAAAAAGCGCCGAAGGGATTTTTTTTAAAAAAATAAACAAAGTTGCTAAAAAAACATATGTTTTCAGCTATTTGCTGTTTTTTATCAGGTGTAAACATGTGTTTTCGCAGCTTTGTTTATTTTTTTTAAAAAAATCCTTTCGGCGCTTTTTTTATTTTTTTGGCCCAAAACACTTAAAAACATGTATTTTACATTGGTTATTTTTTTCAAAAAAAAATAATGATTTTTTACATGGGTTTCCAAGGTTTTCTCAACTCAAGAGGGTTTTCATTTTATAATTACATGGGTTTCCAAGGTTTTCTCAACTCAAGAGGGTTTTCATTTTATAATTGCCCTATATATATATATATATATATATATATATATATATATATAGGGGAAAGTTAATTTGAGAACACCTATATTTCGTGCGAACCGCGAGAACGCCATCTAAAACCATTCAAATCAAAAATTTCTTTTTACACTTATCTTTATTACTAAAATACAATCCCAAAAACACAATTTACACGTAAAAATTTAAACGTATACGGAAATAAATTGTTTTTACACATGTGTAAATTTATTGTTTGTACATGTGTAAACTGTTTCATTTACACATGTGTAAAAAGTTAATTTGAAAGTATTTTTTGCAAGAAAAGATGAATTATTTGGAAAGAAAATTCGTTTTTTAATATTGTATTTTTATTATAATTAGGTTTGTATTGAAAAAAAATGATTTTGATTAGTTTTCTCATTTGTTCTCACGGTTCTCGCGATATTTAGCGTTCTCAAGATAACCCTCCCCTATATATATATATATATATATATATATATATATATATATATATATATATATTTTATGAACTTCATCTTTGTACACACTTTACAAAAAAATAATTAAATTTTCGCGATTGACATATGAATATGAATTTGCAATTTGCCAATAAATCTATCATTAAATTGATTATGTAGATGTTTTTGTAAAATAATTTCAAAGAAAGTTTGATCTGCTCCTTTTTTATCAACTTATATTACTTTATCTATTGTCTATATAACTTGTTAGTGATAAAATAAAGGAAATACACCAAACCTGATAATTTTTAACTCTTATTGTTCACACCTAAAACTATCTAACATATACGTGCAGCAATATTAATCCATACAGGTAAACAACTTCTATGGAGCAAAACACTATAGTAGTAGGCAAAAAAAAAAAAAAAAAGTAGGCCATGGGCCATAAAAAGGAATTTAAATGGTTAGACTTAACAAAATTAATTAACTTTGACTATTTGGTTTTATTTACGAACAACGACCAAATAAACCACATAAATTATGACACCTAACGTGAATGGGCATCCTGTGAAAAGTTTATCGGTTACACGGGTAGAGTTTGTGGATTTGATGATCAGGTAGAACAAGTCGCGTTACAATCCTTCTTTCTTTACTGTTGAGAACGGTCAACATGGCTGTTGGAAGCATTAAAAAAAAAGGCAAAATGACCAAAATAGCCCGTTGACCGGGCGTTTTGCACAATTAGCCCTCTCCACCCTCTTTGGAGAGAGGGGTCACGGTTCCCAACATGCCTGAACCGTCTCCCGAGAGGCTTCCCATTTCAGCCAACAGAGGACCGCCACGTGTCGTTGTTGATCCCGAGACAGACCTTTCTCTCTCCTGAACCCTCTTTCTCTCTACTGAACCCTCTTTTAGCTGCATTTTCTTATCCTACACCTTTTAGCTGCATTTTCTTATCCTACATCCTCTTTATGATGAAGGAAAAAACACAAAATAAAATCTTCAAACCATTTATGATGAAAACAACAATAAAACCAATCGATTATTCAGTTTATAAGCGCCAATGATTATATTTAGTGTTCACAGTAAACTTCGCCGGCCATCGTCTCCAAGGCGGAGCTCCGGCCACCCTCCGGCCACCGGAACCAGCGAATCAACCCTAAACCCCCACCCTTTCTTCCCTAATAAACCAACACATCCACCATCACTTCATCCTCAAGAATCCGAGTTAGAGAAAGATCTGCGAGAGAGATGGTGAGACCAGAGAGTAGAGAGAGAAAGACGGACAGAGAGGGAGGAAGACGGACTGAGGGTTCGCCGGAAACAGAAGGGTCGGTCACCGGTCCGGTGACCCTGCTGGTGTACTGATTCTTGTTTCTTCGTCTTCTCCGGTGAGTTCTCCGTCCTCTCCGACGAAGTTTACTGTTTTTTTCTTGTTCTTCGTCTTCACCGGAGACGTCTTCCGAGACGTCACCGGAGGCGTCTCTGAGACGTCACCGTAGGCGTCTCTGAGACGTCACCGGAGACGTCTCAGGTCTGTCTCGGGATCAACAACGACACGTGGCGGTCCTCTGTTGGCTGAAATGGGAAGCCTCTCGGGAGACGGTTCAGGCATGTTGGGAACCGTGACCTCTCTCTCCAAAGAGGGTGGAGAGGACTATTTGTGCAAAACGCCTGGTCAACGGGCTATTTTGGCTATTTTCCCTAAAAAAAAAATCTAAAAGCAATATAAGTATCCAACATTCTACCATTCTTAATCAATTAACAAACCTTTAGCAATTACCCAATTTTAGCATCGCTAATTTCTCAAATGATCTGTGTTTATTTATTCCGCCCAACGATTCCGATAGTAATATTTTCTTAAAGAATACTAGCATACAAGTTTTCAAAAATCTCATCGACCAAGACGAAGACACGACAACCTCATCATCTAGTGTCCCGTGATCGTAGAAAAGCTCACAAAGTTTTTATGAATGATTATTTTATGGATGAGCCAAAATACAATGATGTTATTTTCCGTCAACGGTTTCATAAGACGAAACGATTGCTTCTAAAATTTGTTGGTAACATAGAAGCACGGTAGGAATGGTTTCAACGAGGCGTAGATGTTAGGATGAAAAAAAGTTTTACCTCGTCACAAAAAATCACACCGGTCGTTAAACAACTAACGACATTAATACTCATGATGAAATCGATCACATTTACCCATCGACTGTACACATCTTATTTAAAGCATGTGCATTACGTTGTGGGGCCAATTTATTCGAGGTGATAAGAAAAATTCTAGACGGTCATGCTAGAAACGATTGCATTACAAGATTTATGGTTTTTGCATGCCTATTGTGCTTCTCCTAGGTCAAACAACAACATCAATGTTTCTATATACGAGCAATTTGAATGAAAAGAAGTTCAAGAAATTGCAATAGTCGACAAGAAAATATGTAAAACGAGTTTTCAGTGTTCAAAGGGCAAATGAGGCATATTTAAGCGACCCATGCGGGCTATTACTATAGATAAGATTAGGACAACATGATCCTAAAAGATGACGGACGGCTTTCTCACTGGTTCACATAAGAAATCCTCTGGTGCAGCCCGTTTCTTATGATGACGCCCTTGGTGAGTTGATGGACGTAGATACGCATTTCCATCTTCAATTCGATCTTGTAGCACATCTTGCAACTTCTGATCTATCCTATCTCCTTGATGCGGACGAAGAATAGTTTAATTGTATTTTTATTTTTTATTAAAATTATTTTTTATTTAATTGTGTTTATTTTTTTATCTTATTACTTTAATTGTTGAATAGTTTAATTTATTTTGTATTTAAAAAAGTTAGAGGGTAGTTAAAAGATAGTTGCCAGTGATTTTGTGATATTTTGGTAGTTTAGGGTAAAAATGATATTTGTTTTGAATGTCCGGCTATCCAGGGTACCCACCAATTGATTACAAAAGCACCATATATGCCTAGGGGCGAAGCTTGGTTTTTTAATCGGGAGGGGCCGGACTCAATTTTCTTCGATTGGTAGTGGCAATTTGGAGGGGGCCGGACTCAACCCAGACTCAATTTACCTACGAAAATCGCAAATTTATACAACTGCGCCAAAAAACAGGTGGCCCTGGCCCAACATATCCTTCGCCACTGTATACGCCCATGGGTAAAGACACGTCTTAGGTGTCTGCCTACAGGTAGCGCTAGGTAGCCAGAACCTGTCAAGCCACCAGTTTCAGCGAAAACCTAACCCTTTACCCGCCTGAAAGCATGACAGTGGAGAATCAGTAAAACCCGGAGAGATAAAGTATCGAACCTGTTACCTCAAGAAGGATTTACCCATCATTTTCTATGTTAATCCACCACAAGGGTGATGCGGTTAAATTGATATAATAATGCAAGATTGTAAGGGGGGGGGGGGGGGGAGGTTGGTAGATGAAAGGAGTGCCCGCCACCTAATAAACTTTGTCACATCCGCCCGTGAATTTCGCATTAAAATAATAAAATAAAAAAGAAAAAAAAAACTATGGGTGCAAACGAGCCGAGCCGAGCTCGAGCCTTGCATTATCAAGCTAGGCTCATGATAATTTTCAGAAGCTCGAGCTCGATCCGAGCTTTGTATTTAGGGCCCAGCCGTAACAAAAAAAAATGTAAAAAAATAATAATAATAACAAGGGAATATTGAGTCAAGTACCAGCCAAGAATGGTGAAAGCAACAGGAAGAACAAGTGCTTGAATCCCAATCCCGGAACAAAGTGTATGAAAAGCTGCATAATAAGAATTTCCATTTCTAGATTCAGTGATAGGCAGCCATGCATCTGTGGGGTCCAATTTGGTGAGATGAAGAGCCTTTCTTAAAGGACTTCCCAAAGGTGTCAAAAATCTTGGTGTCAAATTCCTAGACCTTATATAAGCCATGGGTGTCCTAGCCCCACTAGGTGGCATCGTCACCGGTCGGTCTGGTGTCCCAGGGACCAACGGTGATCGAGACATGGAGGGCGAGTGCATCTGCGATGGAGGAGCCGAGACCACAGGGGGAGTATGTGAAAAGGTGATCTTGTGGCCGGTTTTTTGTTTGGTGTTTTTGGTAGTTGTTTGTTCGTGTTCGGGTGAGTGGAGAAGCGGCGAGCGAGATAAGGATGGAGAGTGGAGTTGTGAAGAGAGAGCCGAGGATGGCGGTGAGTGGACCGAAGATGGAGTGACCGGGTTGGATCCAACATGATCGGTTCTGTCCCTCATGATGGGTTTGAGTTCAAGTTTGGGCAAGAGTTATTGGTTTTGTGATCACACGAATAATGTGTACGTAGGGGATTAATGTATATATAATATATAGGGAATACATGGTAGGCGCGGTCAAAAGTCAAAACAGGTTTACATTTGAGAGTTTAGAATATAATGTTTGTTAGTGTACACATGCTGACCGAAAAAATATGCTTCTAAATTACAACATGTGTACAAAACTACTAACTGTTTGTCCTATGCAGTCATAAGTGTTTTGAACCGAGCTGCCAGAGATACATGGTATAGGGATCACGTGCTACTGCTTGTTTTTATGTATAACTAGTAATTAGACCTAAGAACGTTTTGCGCGGATTGCAAACATAGAACAAATTAATCCAGGCGTTATGTGATGCTTTACGCACGTTTCGACTTACCCGATTTAATTCAATAACATCTTGGTTAGACTATGGTCATTAGTATATATGTTGTGGTATCGTCGAATAGAAACATTTTGTATTTGATCTCACTAGGTTCTGACTTCTGAACAAGATGCAAGTGGAAACGTAAAATTGCAGGAAACATACATAAAATAATGACAAAAACGTATTATATCTGACCCGGCACATATATAAAAATACGCTCGTAGAAAAAAAAGGTTTTTCTTTTTTTTAAGAAGAAGTATGAAAAGGAGTAAATCATGAAACTATAGAAACTCGAGAGGATGAAAATGACATTTTATGAAAAATTAGCAAGCGGAAATTATTTGAAGGGATATGGTATCAGAATATCATAAATACCATATCAGCGCCTAGCTAAAACATACATTGTCTAGCATCCATACGGACGCAGACTCACCCTTCATTTTATGTCGGCGATATACCAGGCGTCCAACGGACGCCAGACGCAGACTCGCCCGCCCGTTTTACGTCGGTGATATACCTGGCGTCCAACTAACGCCAGAAGCAGGCTCACCCGCCCGTTTTACGTCGGCGGGCCCGAAACACTTCAAAGCTTCTCAAGCAAGTTAGATGAAGCTTCGTCAGCACGACTAGAAGATGCCTTCTGGGGCAGCCTCGGGGCACACACCCCTGCCCCAGGCAACTATTCTTTACACAACAGGCTGCTTGTCAGAGTTCTCGACCAAGATATCTCTCTGACATAAGACTTTCTCAACTTGTCGCGGGTTTCAAGAAAGAAGATGATTACCCACCGCTCTGGGTCCACCCGTAGGCGGACGCCACGTGTCCGCCGCCCACCAGCTTCCACTCAGCAGACGCCACGCATACTATCGTTAGGACGGTAACATCCTCCCTTTTACCCTCTCTTTTTACCAATCCCCCTTGCACCATTGGGCTTAGGTACTTGGGCCGAAAACTTAGAGACACCTCTACCTGGGCCGGACCCCATCAAGGGTAGAGGGTGGGCTGAGAAAGTGTGAAGTCAAGGTACTACAAAAGGAGAAGCTCCTTCTCCTTTTGTTGGCATCCGATATTCACTAAGACTTTCACTCAAAAAGACTATGAACTCCTTCGTACCTTTTTTAACCCCTTGTTTATTATAATAACGTTTAGAGGCTCGGCTTTTCTGATCAGTAGTCTCTTAAACTTCTTTGTCTTGTCCTTAGACCCGCACGTTTTTATAAATACACCTCTTTATAAAACACCGTAGAATCACTACCAAGATTGGCGTCTATACGGTAATCAAGGATTCGTGTTTCTTTATTGGTGCCATCCGTGGCCTTACCACAATACTCTAAACAAAAGATTTAACTAGCCAGTTCATTGATATATATATATATATATATATATAGAAAAAATGACAACTTCACCTAAAAAAGTTTACACTCCTTCAGGGGCCGTCGAAGACATTACCAATGTTACCCCAGGATCTCACCCAGCATCCGGGGATCATGACGATGATCAACTCAACGCCGTCATCATCCCCAGAAATTTAGATTTTCAAAGCGCCGAACGAGCACCTCCCACCCAGGAGGAAATAAACGCTCTGAATGAAGACTGGTACGAACACCAGAAACAAATTCTAGACGCTCAACTGGAACGTCGCCGACTCACTAGCAAAGCTATCATGGGGTCATCCTCCAAGCGACCCACTAAAACAGCGGTTGATGTCCGTCACGGGGAAGGTCCAGGGCAACCCCCTGCCGACCAGGCCCGTGCAGAGCACAACTGGTTCGACGAATAGGACTCTGAAGAAAGCTAATGGGAGGATGATGCCTCTAGGGATTATCGTCACAACCCGTACCACCGCCGGGAACGACTGAACACGCACAATAATGATGCAACCACCAACCTGTCACTCCCTTATAGGCCAATGGCCTTTGCCGATAAATCATATGTTACAAGACGCATTTCTCAAGCGCCAATAAATCAAAGTTCACAGACCCCGACGACCACCTCGGCATTTTTAATCAGGTCGGGGCCGTCATCGGATGAACCTTACCTGTCTGGTGCCACATGTTTGCCCAGACACTCTCAGGAGCAGCCAGGGTATGGTTTGACAACCTCCCCAGAGGAAGCATCGACAGCTATGAATAGCTGATCGATAAATTTTCGCTCCATTTTAGCCAACAACGTCGCCACAAGTGCGACAAAAGTCAAATCTCTCTATGCAAACGAAGAGACACCGAACCGCTCGAAGACTTCATCGTGCGGTTCAACAAAGAAGCACTCCAACTCGGAACGGGGGACGAGGCAACCCGAACCTCTTTCCTGTCCAACGTCAACGATGACAGCCTGCAACACCCCCTCCAAGGGAAGGACGACGTCCCAGACTCCTGGGAAGAGGTTGTCCGCATCTCCAAATTGTATGTTGGCAACCAGAAAACAATGCGCCAAAATCAGTGCGGAAGCTCAGCAACAACCACAGCCGCAACAACAACCGATCGTCTATCTGGAACCGTATTTCAGGTTCCACCGACGAAGGGCGATACTCAACTTCTGGCGACGCCAGAAACATTATCGGCAATAAACAAATGCACGAACAGCGCAACAGCGGCCGGCGAAACCAAGACTGGACTCCCCTTACCAAAACGCCATCCCATGTACTAGCTTAAGTTCTTTCAACTGGAGAGGTAGCGTTGAAACTCCCAAAATCAATGGGAAATAAACGCAAGAATGTAGACACCACTAGATTCCGTGACTTCCATAAAGACGTGGGTCACGACACGGACAATTTCTACAGCCTCAAAATGGAAATAGAGGCGGCCCTCCGATCCAGAAAGTTGGCCAATTTGGTCAAGAACATCCGAGCTGGCGCACGCCGGCAGAACGAATCGGTAAAAGACATAAAGGACATAAAAACACATCATGTCTGTGGCGCCTACAACCGGCAATGCAACATGACGCGCAACACAAAACGCAAGACTAATATCGCCGACCTGGCAAGCATGTCGCAGCGACCAGAGGCCGCGACGTCACAACACTAGAAGGAGGACCAGGTCATCCTCCCAGTAGTACCAGGTGGTGCAAGCTCAACAATTCCACTTACCATCACCGCACTGTTCGGGCACTATCGCACATACAAAATGATGTGCGATGGCAGAAGCAGCTTCGACATCATGTACCAACAGTGCTTCGATCATCTCGATAACGAAGACAAAACGCGCCTGCAACTAAACGCACCCATTGCAGGCTTCTTCAACGAAGTTATTCACCCCATCGGAAAGTTTGACTTTACAGTCAAACTCAACGATGGGACCCATACTCGCTCTAAGGTTTGCACTTTCCACGTCATTCCAGCAAACTCCTCATACGACATCTTGCTCGGAAGACAAGACCTTGCAAACTTCAACAGCACGGCGTCAACTCCCCACCAAATCATGGGTTTTCCTACAACCACAGGGATCGAATATATCAGAGGCAACCATGTTGATGCACTTTCTGTGGACGTCACTGTCGAATAAGGGTTTAGTCTTGTATTCTATTACATGAGATTGTGGTGATCCATAAGGGCATTTTATGGATCTGATGCATTTGTTAATATAGACCAAAACATAAGTTCCTGGTTCGAACCCTACAAGGGGCGAACCTGCAGGTTCGACCTCCTTTAAGGGTCGAATGTGGCTTTATGTTTTGGACTATAAATAGCAATCTCATGTGTTGGTTTTCAATTAAGATTTTGAGTTTGTGCTTTGAATGCTATCAAGGGGGACGCCATGCCCGACCTCCCCCGGCCCCGAGATAGATGTTTATCCTACTGATGACAGTGTCTTTAACCGTTTCTGATGTAATACGAATCTATGATGACTTTGTTATCGTATATTTCTGTCTCGTCTCGAATCTTCCGTCTGAAACCGAGTTGTTTTTCGTTTAATCGATCCGTGGATTCGGTTTTTAACTGGATTCTCAAACCAGGAATGCCTCATGACCACTGAACCAGCGGCTGCCACTCCATCAATAATGCCAGCCGCTGCAAAGGACGAAGAATAGGTCCTCAACCCCGCCTTCCCTGAACAAACCATCACCTTGGGGTCGACCCTGTCCCCCCAGGTACGCATATATCTGAAACAGCTGCTGGTTGCAAAAAAGACATCTTTGCCTGGCAGTCATCTGACATGATCGGCATCCCAAGACACATAGCCGAGCACCGCCTGAACACAGACAAAGACGCTCGCTCGGTCGCACAGAAAAAACGCCCCTTGGGCCCCGATAGAGTCAAAGCCATGAACGAGCAGTTCGATGACCTACTCGAAGCCGGCTTCATTCAAAGATGCAACCACCAAACATGGGTAGCCAACCCCGTCATGGTCCTAAAAAAGAACGGGTCCTGGCGCATATGCGTCAACTACAAGGACCTCAACAAAGTATGCCCAAAGGACCACTTCCCCTTACCAGAAATCGACCTGAAGGTAGACTCTCTGGCGCCATTTAAATACAAATGTTTCCTTGATGCTTACCGAGGATATCACCAAATACAAATGGCCTATGAAGACGAAGACAGAACTGCCTTCAGGACCGACAGAGGGGTTTACTGCTACACCAAAATGCCCTTTGACCTAAAGAACGCAGGCACAACCTATCAACGCCTGATGGACCACACCTTCATCAACCAGATCGGCGTCAACCTTGAGGTTTACGTCGACGACCTGGTTATAAGAAGCACACAATAAGACACCATGCTACTGGATATCCAGCGTACCTTTGAACAGCTGTGCGACATCAAGATGAAACTCAATCCGGGCAAGTGCTCCTTCGGAGCCAAAGAAGGGAAATTTCTGGGCGTCATTGTCACCAATGGCGGCTTCAAACCAAACCCAGAGAAAGTCCAGGCTATCCAACGCATGCCGTCACCTAATTCAATCAAGGATGTGCAGACACTCATGGGGCGCATGATCGCCCTCAACCGTTTTTTATCAAATTACGCATCCAAGTCTTTTCCCTTTGTTCACACACTGCACAATGTAATGAAAAAGACACAATTCCGCTGGACTCCAAAAGCGGAAGTTGCTTTTCGTGAAATGAAACAATGTTTGACTTACTTGCCAACTTTAACAGCACCCCTACCAGAAGAACCATTTACACAATACCTATCCGTATCTGAAACGGCGATAGGCGCAGTAGTTCTGGTAGAACACAACAAAGTTCAAACACCAATCTACTACATCAACCGTACCTTGGCAGACGCAGAAACCAGATACTCCACAATGGAAAAACTTGTCCTGGCACTCGTGCATGCATCAAGACATCTCCGACGTTCCTTTCAAGGACACACAATCAACGTCCTAACAGACTATAGAATCAACACCAGGCACTCAAAACCAGAACTATCCGGCTGCCTAGAAAAATGGGCGATTGAACTAGGCGCGCACATCATCATATACAAACCAAGACCGACAATCAAAGGGCAGGTTCTCGCAGACTTCAACATTGAAAATACAAGAGTGCCAAAGGGAACAAGATCCGAAACCCGTCCCAGATTCCCGCGTCACATGGTCACTGTTCACAGACAGAGCTTCCAATGATCAGGGTGCCGGCGCAGGTCTACGACTCGTCTGCCCTGAAAACACAAAATTCACGTCCGTCGTCCACCTTGAGTTCCTAAGCACGAATAACGAAGCAGAATACGAAGCGTTCCTCGCAGGACTGCGTTTTGCAGACAAAATGGGCGCAAGACATCTCAACGCCCATGTCGATTCAATGCTCATAGCAGGTCACATGAATGGCGTCTACGACGCTAAAGACCCGGTTATGGCGCAATATGTTGACCAAGCCAAACTTCTCACCAAGAAATTCACAACTTGCACAATCGTCCACATCAACCGCAACGGTAACAAGGAAGCGGACGCCCTCAGCAAAATGGCATCCACAGCCTGGCCGCATATGGCCAAAGAGGTACGCATCGAAACTCTGGCTCAACCATCAGTACCACTTAGACAGGTCAATGTAACATAAACAGGCACCGGGTCATGGATGACCCCTATCCAGGCATACCTAGCAACGGGCACCCTACTGACCCAAAAAGCGGAAGCCCGAAAGATCCAATACAAGTCCGAGCATTATTAACTTATGAATGGTGTTTTGTACCGACGCTCCTGCCTAGGCCCTCTTCTAAGATGCATGGACTCCGCAAATGCCGCATCCCTCATTAAGGAAATCCATGAAGTCATATGCGGCATACACGCAGGCCCAAGAATGGTCGTCACAAAAATCATGAATGCCGGATACTATTGGCCAGGAATGCACCAGGACGCCTTCAAAACCTTGCGCACCTGCTTCAACTGCCAACAGCACGCACCCAACACTTTGCGTCCAAAACACGACCTGGCCCCCGTCACGGCGGCCTGGCCATTCCAAAAATGGGCCATCGACCTTGTCGGCCCATTCCCAATGGCCCCCGGCAAAGTACAATACCTAATCGTTGCCGTCAATTATTTCACAAAATGGTTTGAAGCCAAGCCTTTAGCAATAATCAACGCCGAACACGTCAAAATATTCATCTTGGAATTCATCATCTGCCGATTTTGGTTACCTATGGAAATTGTCACGGATAACGGCACCCAATACGCCGACAACAAAATCAGGGCATGGTTAACACAAATGGGCGTCAACCAGATCTTCACGTTCGTCGCACAACCCCAAGGAAATGGACAAGTTGAACGTATCAATAGATCACTGGTCGAAGGAATCAAAACACGCCTAGGCTCGAAACGAACAGGCTGGGTCAACGAACTCCCACATGTCTTATTGGCGCACCGTACCCTCACAAAGAATAGCACGGGTGAAACACCGTTCATCCTAACTTACGGCTCTGAAACCATAATTCCCGCTGAGATAAGCTTTCCATCACTAAGGGTCCTCAACGTGGCGCAAACAGATAACGATAGAGAACTGCGTCTCAACTTAGACCTCTTAGACGAAAGACGAGAAACAGTTTCTATACGCGAGGCAAACAACAAGAAACAACTGGAGCGCTACTACAACTCCAAAGTTAAAGCCTGCGCATTCGACATCGGGGACTACGTCCTAAGGGACAATTACGGGTCTCATTCTGAGCGCCCAGGAAAATTAGCACCCAACTGGGAAGGTCCCTACAAAGTTCAACAAGTCTTGGGAATAGGGGCATACGCTCTAGAAAAATTAGACGGAACGTCTATACCAAGATCATGGAATGTCGCCCAGCTGCGCCCTTGTTACTTGTAAAAACCCCATCCCAAAATATATATTATATGACTCTACATTTTGTTCATGCCTGCACGAAAATTACTTCTAACTTATGAAGCTAATTTACTCTTCTTAATTAGGCGCCAAAATTACTTCTAACTTATGAAGCTAATTTACTCTTCATAACTAGACGCCAAAATTACTTCTAACTTATGAAGCTAATTTATTCTTCATAAATTAGACGCCAAAATTACTTCTGACTTATGAAGCCTAATTTACTCTTCGTAATCACATGCAAAGATTATGGCTACCCTACGAAGTTAATCTACTCTTCATACTCGGTGACAAAACTACTTCTATAAAAAAATCAGACATTCAAAACAGTCTGAATGTAAGGAACAAGTTACTTCCATATCAAGAACGTCAAAAACTTACAATGAAAAAAAGAAAAATACAAAGCCAACATCTATTCAGGAGGCTCATGTGCCGTACCAGAGCCACCTGCCTCCGACAGAGCTTTATCAGAAGCTGCCTTCTCTGCCCGTTCGCACCTAATCCGATCGGACTCCCCCATCCAGTACCTGAATCGGCCAATCGGATCCGCATCCGCAAGACACTTTTGGACGGTGCCCATCACCGGAAACAAGCTTCTCCAGATGATCGGTTATCTCCGTTTCCGTATCAACGTCTTGAAACGGCTCTTCAGAAATCGGGGCACCATCCTTCGCCGCAAGATAGCCTTCCACCCATCCACCGCGAAGCCCAGCAACGCGCGCAGCATTCACAATCTCCGCCACCTGCTGCCCCATCTTGGGCTCATTCCAGATACGCCCGAAGATCTACAAAAATCAAATATACATAAGGCAACATCAAAGATAAAAAGAGTGTACAAAACATGAAAGCTACTTTCCCCAGTCACGCCCTCGGTCATCATCCAGATAGCGTTCTAATCAGATGCCTTCTTCGACTCTAGCAAGGCGGCCCTCTCCTCAACCAACTCCTCCTTCTCCTTACCAAGAGTAGCAACCCCTCTCTCCTGTTCGGAGATGCGAGTGGCCGCCCTAATCACATCATCATCCTTGCTCTTCAATTGAGCAAGGACGTCAGTATATTTAGAGGTCATCTCCTCTAACTTCTTCTCCCTCTCGACTTCATCCTACTTCTAATTGGCAAGGTCCTGCTCAGCCTTCTGTGCCACCAAGCGGCGGCGCTCGAGCTCCTTGTTCACCATAGCAGAAGACTCTACCCAGAGCTTCTGCTTCTCCGCAGCCTCCAGATCCTTTTGCGGGACCTCCTCCTCTAACTTTTTGATCTGCTCTAACAAACAAATGTAAGCAGTCTTAAAGACACTTTTCTCCTAAGCCAAACGCTCCGCTTCATGTGTAACGGTCGTCTGCTCATCAACAAAATCGTCCTCCGCCCGGCGGATGCCATATAAGTTACCCAACGCTTGTGTCAGGTTTGAGCATAGTTCAGACAATAGCGTGCCTTGATCCTGACCACGCTGATGGCTCCGCTCCGCCGACGGAAGGGCGAAATCAACAAACTCCTCAGCCACGAAGGGGCTGAGGAACCGGTAACTCTCGGTAATACGCCACTTAGACGAATATACCGGAGCATCAACCGTAATGTGGGGCCACTAGTCGACGCCTCACCACCTTCAACCTTCTTCACATGTGGCCCTTCCATGCCACCACTACCTAGTAGGCCCACCGGAACCTTCGACGCCTCAAAATCAACAAAAACCAGCTCTGTTTGCGCAACCAACCCTTAAGCACCCAATGTTTGGGCCTGCTCTTTTTTTATCATCACAAGATCCTCATGTTGCTTTAAGAGCTCAAGGCGTCGGAGCTCCTCTGCCTCCTTCTCCTTGGCAGCAAGGGCCGCTAGACGAGCATCTTCAGCCAGCTTTCGCTGAAGCTCGACCTCTAGGGCACGCGCCTCTTCCTCCTTTTTCTTCAAAGCGGCCTCAGCGGCACGCTCCTTCTCAGCATTCACTCGCGCAGCCTCCTCATCCTGCGCGGCCTCAGCTTTGGCTCGCTCCTCTTCCTGCAACTTCTTCTTCCTTTCCTCTTGCAACTGCTTAATAGCAGAAGGAACGGAACCTAGAAAACAGACAAACAACAATCAACTCATACTTACACAATACGTTGAGCATCAGAAAGCGGAGGAAAACTAGATCTAAGATAAGAGAACAAAATGCTTACCAATTATATTCCTCAAAGCCTTCCTCCCCAACGGTTCACGGACTGGCGGCGGATCAAAATCCAGCTCAACATGGCCAGCAACAGGACTCGCAACTTTGTTAGTTCGACCTGCTTCCGAAGTCACAGGTTTCTTGACAGGTTGTTCATCTTCAACATCTTGATTTGGCAGGACCAAAGGCCTACGCTTGTGGAACTCACCTGCAAAACAAAGAAGAACAACCTTTAAACAAACTAAGACAAACACAACAGGCCAATGGACACAAAGGAAGACACTCATCTTTCTCTTTGCCTGTCGCACCCTTCGCCGTCCCCGAACCACTACTGGTGGCGCCCACACCCTGTGGCGCAGACGCAGTTCCACTAGACCCGCCACCTACAGAGTGACGCGAATGAGGTATTAAGTTACAGGACGAACGGCTAGACTCATCGTCAGACAAAACAACCCAGTCAACCCCTTGCGCAGTACGCGCAGACAGGGGTTCGGGATTAATAAGAAAACCAACTGCTAAGGGATTCTCAGGCGCACCTTCAATTCGCGCAGGGAAGATAAAATTCACCCGCTTCTTCTCCACCCTAGCAACCTCTCCCGCAGGTACCACCTTAAAGATAGTGCGCGAAATACGCGCAGACCAGAAGTCAAACAAGCGTTAACCTGTAAGAAAACAAAGGACCATAAGCGAATCAGAAAAAGCAACTTACAAAAACAGATAAGGGAAAACCACACGCTTACCTGCTACCAAATCCATACCTCCATCACCATAAGGGAGAATATCCATACCCTCCCGCACCCCAAGACGGCTACAACCCAGTAGCATCAACATTCCCTCATCACAGTGATCGAGATTATCCAACCTGGACGGACGAGAAATCAGCAGTTTAAACCAGTCTTCATCCTGAAAATTATTGGGAACCTCAAAAGACGGTGGCTTCTGCCCAGTACGAAGCCTTAACCACGACATTTCTACAGGAATAGCTTCCTTCCTCACGTAGAGAAAGCACCTCTTCTAGTTACGAAGGGTCTTGGGAGAACTCCTCGTTACCACAATGCTCACAGTCTTCGACCTTTCAACAAAAGACACCCACCCACTGTCTTTTCACTTCCAACTTGTAAAAAACATTGAACCTCTCGATTAGGAGCAATTACAGGCGATTAGGACACGTGATTACGCGTAATCGCCTATAGAAACAGGCGAGTAGTGGCTAATCGCCCCCTTGTAATCGCCTATAACCTTGTATTCGCCTATTAGCCCACGTGATTACACGTAATCACCTTCAGCATGTTTATTTGGGTTTTCGGCACGTTAAACAGTACATTAACACACATAAGCACGTATTCACATACTGACAAGTCACATAATGATTATAAACACATAATGCATGATAAATAACACGTTAACATTCGTTCACCAATCCCCGAGACTCGAAACTTGCGTGTGTGCGTTAAATCCGGCGATTCTACAATTCACCAATCCTTGTACACATGGTTGTGGACCGACTCCCGATGATCCCGTGGATCATTGTAACGACTCCCGAAGATTCCCGGAACCATCATAATGACTCAGTTGACCCAGTTAAGTGTAATGTATGCATGACTCGCTAAGGTAGACTTACTAGTTTGACAAAAGCTATTAACCGGAGTTTGCTGGTTGTCACATCATCCCCCTGTTGAGAGGAATCTTGTCACAAGATTCACTCAGCTTCAACAGTAATGAGTGTCAACCTAAGTACACACTTAAGTAACGAATGAGGCTCCTTAGATTCCATCTAGTCCCCTCAATCCACAACAACCCCGGTCAACAACGTGAACCGTAATGAATCAAGACAATACAAGACACGACTCAAACACGCATATACCCGAACATCCATTGCCTGAACCAACGCTTCCTCAAAGATACAAAAAGACCGATATCTGCTCCTTATGCAAAGAAGCAGACGTGCCAAAACTGTGGAAGACCCGGTCACATTGCAAGGAATTGCACACATCGTCCTTATATGCCTTGTTACAGACAAAATCAAAGGGTTACACGAAGGGATAACTACTATTCCAAGTCAATGAACGTTTCTCAATCTTAGGCAAGGAAGAATGCGAATCCCAAAGTTAAACCATCTAATGGAAACTGGAATGCTTCCAAGAGCAAACGAAAGGTTGTTCAACCACATAAATGATAAAATATCTTGATTAGGCGACCATTCACTTGGTTCTTTCATCGATGTCTTTAAAAGTATTTAGTTATTTAAAAATTTTGGTTATAATGATCTTGAATAATGTTTGTTGTAGACAATAAGTCCATCTTATGGGAGGAAGTATCTGTCCATTTCAGATGTAGACAGTCCTGTAAATATAACACTTGATGATGGTCGTTTGTGGACACTAAATTTTGGAATAAGGGATTTAAATTGGGTTTTCTGTGATGACTGACAGTAGGAAGTTTTTTAATGTTTGATCATGTTAAGCATGATACATTTAAATTGACCTCATTTTTTGTCACACCTGAAAATGCAAGGTTGTATCCATGGAATATTTTGCTAACTTCTATTTCAAGTGATGCTGAAGGAAAACATGTGAAGTCATTTTGTCATAGTTGTGTTGCTTCATCATTGAAATCACGGGTAATTAATTTATGTACATTATACAATTTTCTTTTTATATTATATACAAATTTTGTTTTATATTATATATATATATATATCTATAATGTTTTTAAAAATTCAGTTTTTACCAAAAGATTATGTTAATAAGACAATTGGAGCAAAGTGGAACCAAGAAAGTTTTAAGATTTTCATTAACAATTTTGTTGACATGGAAGTTGTTATTGAGAAGAATAGAGATTCACAGGTTTATATAATAGAAGGATGGGAGCAGATAATTAAACTCTTGAAGATAGAGGATGGTCAATGCATTGTTATGAAACATATAGATGATTTTCCTTTTAAGTTAATAGTATTTGACTTTATGCATTGTCGAGTGACACTTTATGATGTAGAAAATAGCGACTCTGATGAAGTTATTGTCTTAAATGAGGATGAATTTGATGATGATGAAGAAGAGCAAGATGAAATTGAAGTTGGAGGTGATGAGGTTTGTGGAAATGATGTGGCTGGTGAAGATCAACATGGTTCAGTACCTCGATATGAGTACACAGTTCGAAGCAGAAAACTATTTGTAAGTTACTTTTATTTTGGTTGTGTTTTTAAACCAAAATTTATATAATATAAACTATTGTTATGTAACTAATAATTGTATTTTATTTATTTATTTTGAAAGCGTATTCCTGCGGAGTATGCAAAGAGGCTTGGTGTTGCTGATACATTGAGAGTTAGGATTTTAACTTTGGGAGGAGATCTTTTAACCATGGATGTTAGAACAAAATCTAGAACAGACTTATGATATGCTATTAAGAATTGGGGAGGTTTCTTGGCTGACAATGAAATTGCTGTTGGGGATATATGCACCTTTGAGCTGGATGAAGATGAACATACATTGGTGCTAATTGATGTTAAAAAGCCTTTAAAAGTTTGAGTAGTTATTAGCATATTAGTATTTGTTTCAAAATAATATTGTGCTGAAGGTTTGTTCATTTAGAACAATGTAATATTTATGTAGAACAATGTAATGTAATGTTATGTACTTTGGATGATAAATGTAATATTTATGTAGTGTATAACATATGTTGTGTTTACAATAATAACCTACAAATCAATTTTCATGACTATATAAGTATAAAAAATCTTAAATTGGTTTTTTACACAATATTTTTTTCATGCTCTTAACTACTGAGTAGAAAACATATCGATGACCACATATTTTAGACAATCTGTGTTGTCAAAAAGTAGGACATCTGTTAGATAAAATGCTTTCAGCCAATATCTGTTAAATGACATTTGTTTTACCAACAGACTTTTAACAGTTGGAGAACTTTCAAGATTTTTTAACATCTGTAATTCAACATCTGTTATAGTACTGATTGATGTTCTATTCTGACTTCATTTGTTGCAACATCTGTTTTTCAACAGATGTTGTAGCAACAAACTTTGTATGATAGGAGAGTTTTCAAAGTGTTCAATAACATATGTATGTAGTATTTTTACAAATCAATTTGTGAAATATTTTCATCATGTTAAGTATTACATAGAGAACATTTGTTATGCAACATTTTTAGAAGACCTGTGTTAGTTAAAGAGTTAGGACATTTAAATATCATTCAAATATTTGATTAAGATTACAATCACTATTGTAATCTAATTTGCAGAAGTTTAAAAGTAGGTACAAAATAAAAATATTTTACAACAAGCATAACATTACATAAAACAAAGTTTACTACCTTTGTTCAACATAAAATATAAGAGTTTTCAAATGTTAGACTCCACCATGTTAAGAATGAGAAGTTGTCTTGATTTGATAAAACAAAAATAGAGGATACCGCTTTTTTATGCCATTATCCTTTATAAAAATACCCTAATCCTTCAACCCATATATCTTTAGATCACCATTCTTCTCAGGCTTACCAGGTAACAACGTTTCATCTCCTTTTAAGTTCTGAATTTTGATTGGTTTCAGCTTCCTTTTAAGTTGTGCTGAGTCTGCAACATCATTTGGCAGTCTCTGCAGTGATCATTTTATCATAACATTTGTCAGCTTTGATATTTTATACAATATAAACTTTAATTAAAACTAAACATATGTGATTACAACGGATACACTATCATTCTATTTTATGCTTGTTCAACACGAGTGAACTTAATCACATCATTAACATTTTGAACTGAATCATCTTTCTTTTGTTCCTTAGCCTGTGTGTTTTTGCTTCAAACTTGAGTCAGCATCATCTGTAGCTCCTCTTTTAATAGATTTCTTAACTTCTTCAAAATTTATTTCTGACTGCAATTGTTACACAATTTTAGTTAACAATGTGTAAAAATAATTTAGTAATAAACATTTTAAAAGGATAAGTACATGTTAATGTTGTTCTTGCTGCTTTGGTCTTGGCTCTTCACTCTTGAGTTTTTCTTTATATTCATTCTTCAACTGAGTTTCCTTTTTATAAACAGTTAATTCCCATGTGTCATTATCAATCATTTAAAATATAAATATGTAACCTAACTCCAACTCAAGCCCATCTAGAACATCAGTCCATCCTTCCTTGAGAACATAAGATTTATACACTTTATCTAGTTTGACATTGAACGTCAATCCAATTGCCTTAATTTTGATTTCAACTGGAGTGTATTTCCCATCATAGTTATTCTTAACAAACTCCTTTGGTACTGCCTGATAAAGTATACGCATTCATTAAATAATCATAACATTTCACCGTATAATTTTTCTTTATTAAGTATTAATACAATACAATAGATTTTCATTTAACTTACCATTACTCCCAAATCTTGGAAAATTTTGGCGCTATAAAATGACCTTTTCATTACTTCATCCTTAAAGTATGAAAGTTCAATTGTTTTTGCACCAATCGGCGTCAAAAGCAATATAGTGTATTTTGTTAGGTTTAGTTCCCTCACAATGTAACCAGCCATCCGTAATGACAACTTCATTAGGTCTTTTTCTTAACCATAACTTCCATGCTTTACCATTTTTGAGCTTTATCTCTATTAATGTAGGTTGGCATTCTTGTCCCCAAAATTGTCTTACAAAATCAGTTGGTATTTTTTACAAATAATATGTTTTCTTTTAAATATATGTCTTTTGTCATAAATATTTGTCATAGTTGAACATTGAACATAATTTATCACTTGTAATTCATACCAGTTTAAACGAATCAACTTTCCTTAACATCTTTATAAATGATATTTTCATGATGGTAACCTGTTAATTATGTTTAAAATAATCAAATGTATGATAACAACTACATTTAGTTTTTTACTCATATAATAACTTGATCGACATTCAACGAAGTAAACAGTTTCAAATCAGACTTAATTTATATTTGAAAGTTAATAAAGTTCTTTAACGCTTTCTTTTATACAAATAACAATCGTCATACCAAATGTTCAATAACAGATAGCAAAGATTAAGACATGTTCAAAGGTTATTCATATAAATTACTCATTTTTGTCTTTTTAAGTAAATACTACAATCAGATAAGAGAATATTTAGTAAACATTTAATGAAACTCTAAAAAGATATGTTTATTGTTTAAATAAACTTACCTTCGGATGATTATCGATCAAAAGTTTAAATAAACTTACCTGAATGTCGTTTTCCGATTGATGAAGAATTGTAACCGTCGGATGATTTTTCTTCGTCTGTGTGTGTGTGTGTGTTGTTTGTATAATGAAGAAAGTAATCTATATTTAAAATTGACCTTGTTAATTATATATATTGAATTCAATAACACTTAATTTTGTAAATTGAATATTTAAATGAAAATAAGTTTAATAATATTTTATTTTCAACCCTTCATTACTAAAAGTTGTACTTTAAACTTCTATAATATATAATATAATATAATATAATATAATATTTCAATATTTATTTATTTTCAATTTCAATCCATGTGAGGATCATTTGATTTTTTAGAAAGTTAAAATTTCAAAACACAAATTTCCCACTTTTTCCAAGTATAAGACGTTAACGTGAGTTTCCTCTTCGCCTGACGAGCTTCAAATTATTATGGTTAGAACTCTACTTTCTGCTTTATATTTCTGTTTTGTGTTCAATAGTTAGAAAATATGCAATCTATATTTTATGATTGTTCAACAGACATTTAAAATTATGGATATGCATAAAAAAAGTTTCAAGCGAGTATGAATTGTTTGTTGGGCAAACTCCGACACAAAACTTTGCAAAAGCAAGAAAAAAAGGAAGTACATTCTACAACAACCTAAAAATAAACTTGGTTTTCATGTTGGATGCACCTCGTCTCCTTTACAGAGTACTCCATTGACAAATATTTCCAAGGGTATGTGTTATACATTTGAATGTATAAAATGTGCTATATTACATACTCATATTGTAGATTTTATTAAATGTTACATATTATTTTTTTGCTTTAATGTTACAAGTTTCAAACAAGTATGAATTGTATGTTGGCCAAACTTTGACATAAAAGTGTGTAGAAGCAAGAAAAATAAGGAAGTAAATTCTGCAACAGCATAAAAATAAACGTGGTTTTGATCTTGGATGCACATCATCTTGTAAATATTAATATATATGTTATTGTTGTAGGTGAATCTTCAAATGATAATCATTGTGGTTATAAGTTCAAAAAAGGAAAACAAGAGTTCTATACAAGTCAGATACCTAAATTTGATTTACGATGAGTGATGATATATTGGCAGATCCTATGGTTCAAAAGGTTTATGGAATTTCAAAAGGTACAAGGTGATGTTTGTTTTTATTTTTATATAGTAACAGTTATTTATTTTTATTCAATTATGTAGATTATGTGGATCATGGAGATCCCATTTTTGTTTGCTCTAAATGTCATGCATTGTTGTAGGGCTGGCATATAATGTCAGAGACGACCTGTTAAGACATGGACACGATAAGAAACGAACACGAAATAGGTAAACACGAACACGACACTGTTTATTGTTAACACGATAAAACACGATCAGACACGACATGACAAGAACTTGTTTATTAACATTAACCCTAAAAACGTATCCACAAACCAATGAGTGAAAGACTGAGTGGCGCCGGGGTTGAGAAGGAGGACGAGTGATGACAAATGGGTGATGACAAACGGTTGATGGGTGACAGCTGACGAGAATGGTGGACGGGGAATGAGGACGGTGGAGTTGAGAAGGAAGAGGATGGATGACCGAGCGGTGTATATGTCTGTAAACTGTGATTTGAAAATTAAAAAATTATGGTTCCTTGATCCTTAATCCGCATATCTATAATGCATACGCACACCCCTAATATAACTTTTTTAAATAAAATTATTAATGTGTCTTAACGGGTGCTTAATATGTTAATAGGTGTTTTACCTACTTCGTCACGAAACCTGTTAAGGCCTTATTGTGTCGACCTTTTTAAGACACGAAACCTGGTAAGGTCAAACACGAAACCTGTTAAGGTCGTGTAGGTTCGTGTCATGTTATCGTGTTCGTGTTTAAATTGTCAGCCCTACATTATTGTTGGAAGATGAAATGCTTAGAGGAAATAAAGATCGTAAGAAAACAACATTTTCGCTTTGCTGTATGAATGGAGATGCTGAACTTCCACCATCACCTCCCCCTGCTGCATTGTTACAGAATTTGTATAAAGCTCATACTTCAAAGATCTAGAACTTCATAAGTAACATTCGAGCATATAGCATGATGTTTTCTTTTACATCTCTTGGTGGCAAGGTTAACAAAAGTTATCACAGAGGTAAAGGTACCTATATATTTAGACTCCAAGGTCAGAATTATCATCGAATGGGTAGTCTACTCCAAGGTTGACAAAAGTTATCACAGAGGTAAAGGTCCCTATTCACAAAATGAAGTTGTGAATCATCAAAAGGCAGTAAGGTAATTTTCATTGTTAAATTGTCCCATTTATGATTATACTTATTGCTTCATATCATATGTACATACATTCTTCATTTGAGTTAAAGGTTATGGTAATGTGGTTAAGTTTGATGTAGTTCTAAGATAGATTCCAATTCTACTACAAAAAATGTGCTTGATCTTGAGACTATCAAGATTTTTAAAGATATGTTGGAGTCCTGCAATCCTGTTGTGCAGTTCTTCAGAATGGTAAGAGATTGTTTTCAAGAAAATGACTGGAAAATGTAACACTAAAGCTTATTGGAACAAGAGATAGGGATGGAAGGGTTTATAACTTGCCAACTGCCTCAGAAGTTACTGCATTAATAATTGGTGATTTTGATGGATCATTTGACAAAAGAGATATCATTGTTCAAACAAAGGCTGGTGGGCTTCAAAGAGTTAGTGAGCTTCATCCTTCTTATCTTGCTATGCAGTATCCACTTATTTTCCCATATGCTGAAGATGGTTTAAGACTTGGTATTAAACATAGGGGGATTGCAGTTGATAATGACAAAGTTAGAACTAACCTTACAATGAGAGAATTCTTTTGTAATAGAATACAAGATAGGTAAAAGCAGCTTTCATTGTAGGTTAATGCGAAAAAACTATTCAAAAAGTTTTTAGTTGATGGATACACAATGGTAGAATCTGCTCACTTAGCTTATATAAAAACACAACAACTGAAACTTAGAACCCAAAGTTTTAACAATTTGAATGCTATTGTTGAAGGTGGAGAGAATAATGCATCAAATTGTGGTAACCGTGTAGTCGTACCTTCATCATTTACCGGTGGATCTTGGTATATGATGCAAAAGTAAATGGATACTATGGCAATTTGCAAGGCAGTTGGATATCCCAATTTATTCATAACAGTGACCTGTAATCCAAAGTGGCATGAGATTTAAAGGTGTTTGCATGATAAAGTTCTTAATCTCGAAGATAGACCAGATATTATATCTAGAATATTTAAGATTAAATTGGATTATTTAATAAAAGATTTGCAGAAACATAAACTCTTTGGTGACACACAATCAGGTACTTTTTATTAAATATACTTAATTGTTTATAAATAAAAGTATCGTTATCTAACTACTAACAGATCTTCTGGTTGTAAACTTTTCAGTTTTTATACCATTGAATTTTAGAAACATGGACTACCACATGCTCACATATGTTTGTTCTTGAATGCTGAAAGAAAATTCCCAACTACATCTGATATCGATCGTGTAATTAGTGCGCAGATCCCAGATAAAGAAACATATCCTGAATTGTATGAACTTGTCAAGCAGTTTATGATTCATGAACCTTGCGCTACAGACAACCCTCAATGTCCACATATGGTTAACTTTAAATGTTCTAAAAAGTTCCCTAAAAATATGTAGACGAGACTTTTGATGATTATGATGGTTATCCCCAAAAATATCTTGCCAATGCCTCTAGGCTAAGAATTCCCAGTGAGGTGGCAAGGTGTGTGATGTAGGGGCCCCCAAAAATGTGGCTAGCTAAGGTGGTGCCATAGCTACGAGTGAAGAACTCTGCCAAAGCAGGGGCGAGTCTGCAGTGCCGCCCCTCAATGATACAAAAAAGTTGAAATATCTCCCACTCGTTAACTCCACCGGTACTTTCCTTCCTAGCCCCTAGAGTGCTTGCTATAACCATATGAATCCATGTATGCAGTGGGTCAGGAAAGCTAGATCTCTTATGCATTCTTAGGTTGTACGGATCCTCAGAAATCTGTGCCCAAAAATTATGTGGTTGCATACCATCGGGCCACCAAAAGAGACTATCAGTAAATACCGGTTCAGTGACTTCCCTTTGTCTGTATAAACCCATCCTAATCCTGAACTCAGCTAGCGTCAACCTGTACCATCTCCTTGACATCCTGAAGCCAATGCACGGCTTAGAAATCCTATCATCCCTAGTGGTAGGTGGGGTGTAGATAAAAGAGGCTAAAAACTCAAGAGTTAGTTTCGTATAAGCTGTCTCCCTGATCTTGAAGAACCTGTGCCACTGGTGGGATAGCATGTTGTAGAACCGGGGTTCCAGTTCTACTTTCTTCAGGGCTTTGTAATCAACAGGCCAATAGATTCCCATCTGTCTCCCCTCAAACACCCGTAAACGCCTGCGGGCGTTCCTTTCCGTATCGTTCCTATTAAAGTATAACTAGGGGTGGACGTCATCTTCCATGGACCCGTCGGGCTCAAAAGTGTATGTCTTCGGGGAATCTAAAGGGACAGATTCTCCCGACTAATGGGAGTGGTGAGATCCTGATGATATAGATGGTGATCACGGGCCTGGCCGCTTCATTATGGGCATAATCTGCAAAATACAACAGAATCGGTTCAGCTTCAAAACTTAAAATTTTCTGCAGAAAAATAAACAGTCTCGGTCCAGTGGCTATACGCCCGTGCTCAGGGAAGGAGCACGACCGTGCGGCTCAGTATGCAGTCCATGTTTCTACTGGTTCAACTGTTTAAATTGGTTTTTCTCCTAAAATATCCTAAAACTGATTTTAAACTGCAAGATTAAATTAAATCTTAAAACTTAAAAAGTTCTGGTGAGTTAACTGATTGAGCACGCCCTTACACCTAAGGTGCATGGCCGTGCTTAGTCTGGTGGGTCAGACTGATTACGCGGGAAAGTTCTAATGGTTTTCTAGTCAAGCACGACCTAGATACACTGTTGTGCACGGTCGTGCTTGTGACTGAAGTGACGGTTTTCAAACCCATCAGTTTTCCCGAAAAACATTTCGCAAGGTTTCTCAAAAATATCCACAACATTTCAATTCTAGTGTTCCCCTAATCATTCTCCAACAATATCATGCTCAGATTCGGGCCACAAACACTAGAAAACTAAGATTTTTATCAAGAACCCTAACTACTCAAAACTTCAAGAAAACGGACAGATCTGGACATAAAACTCATAAAAGATATTAGGGGTCGAGTATACATACCTTATACAGAAGAACGGGGCCTGGAATGAAGGAAAATGGTGGAAAAATGAAGGTTTTAGGGGTGGTGCGACGGGTATGGCGAGAGGGAAGAAGAAGAAATGAGGGTTGAAAAGTCAAAGAGTGACTTTAAAGGGCCCAACCTGATCTGCACGTTTGGCACAGCCGTGCCACCTAGGGTGGCATGGGCTTGCACCTCTGCTAAACTCCTGTTTTTCGCGTTTTTCCATTTTAAAATTGTTTTTAAGGGTCCAGTTTTAAAATTTTTAGTCGGGTTTCCCCAAATTAATTTTTAAAACTACATTTTAATTACGAAAACAGTTTAACTTTTAATTTCTGAAAAACTTCACCCAGTCTCATTTTCCACTTTTTCCGGTACTTACCTGGCGATCTTCAAGGAATGACAACCCGACCTCTAACGAAAATAAAGAAGAAATAAAAACCCTCCAAAATAAAAGTTGATGATCTTGGCGATTCCGGCGTTCTCCATGGGAATTCCCCAAGGTAGCTAAACTTGAAGGAAACCTGCAAAGAAAACTAGAAACAACCGCAATCATTAAAAATAAAGTAGAAATAAAATGAAAAAGGAAAATAAAGAAGACTGAAAACAAAGAGACAAATAAAGTGAAAAAGAAAATGAAAAAGAAAAATAAACCGATCTAACAAGTGACTGAGGCCTTTATTTGGAAACCATTGTGTTCCCCGGCAACGACACCAAAAACTTTGATGCGTTTGGTTTTAGTATAGTTTCGGTGGTAAGTATTGAGTATCGTATTCCAAGGTTCACACTTTCCCCTACTCAACAGTTCATCAATTGACCTGAAAAGAAAAATAAAACGGATGGGTTCTTTAAAAAGAGTTTTAAAAAGGTTTGGTTTTATAATAGATAAGGTGGGACAAAATAATAGATAGATATGTACATCTCGGGGCCCTTCGCCTAAGTAGTTAAGTTTACTATTATAATTAATAATTTAGTATAGTTAATTGTGTAGAAGACGAGAGTGATCTTGAAGTGCCGACTCCTTGATAGAGAAGCGAACGTGACTACTAAGTAGAATGCTAAACCTCTCCAGCGTGCGTCCACCTGGGGTACTTCGCCAGGGCCTCGCGTATAGCGGGCTCCTCGAACCGTGGTCAAGTCTTCGGGTCTTCTAAATTATCATCTTCTTAAATTGGAGGCTTCACTATGGCTAGGGACATCGTACACTTCACCTTAGTTCTCGCGTTCCGTACCGAAGAGTCTCTTTATCCTGGCAACCACGTATCCCCATTGGTTAACGGTCAAAGCCGAAAGATCTCTCTTACGGTTGACACAGGAAGGAGGTCTCTCCATTGGTTAACGGTGTTGTACTAATGAGAACTAGATAATGAACCTTTATTTTATTTATCCTCGTAACACTTTACAGGCCTGATAAAGTTGGTGAATGATGACTTAATTACCCAACCCATAACCTCCCAAGCTGGATGAAGTCCTTGACAAAGACGGCACCTAGTCCAAAAGGCGTATGATACAAAAGATCACTGGTGCACCCGTAGGGAAACTATCCTTTGCCAAGAAGATCACCCAATAATCTGGTATGAACCAGAAATGTGTCACTCAGATCTGGTCCCCTTCAGAAGCCATTACTTAGAACCCGGTTTGGATATCAGAAACCCTAAGGATCTGTCTCACTACCGGTTTCCTTGCCTTGGATATAGCTCGGGACTACCAGAAGCTGATTATACCATTGATGAATTAAATTAAAGTTGTTATTAAGTTATTCATCATTCAAACCTGTCACCAAGATAAACAAATAAAGATTAGAAGAAGATAACACAACAAATAACTAAGAGTAAACTACTATTAATAATGATAAAAGTCTACGAATCGAGGCAGGTTCGTAAATACAAGAAAGATACAACTATAGAAATGGTCAACACAAGGATCATGGCTGCTCATAGACAAGCTCTCTATCTTCCAAGTGATATGTATTCTCTCATGATCCTCACGACCCTCGATGTTTTATTGCATAACTACTCTACGATCCTCTTCTTGTCCAAGCTAATCAAGGTAGGTCGAAGCCTAACCATTAAGGGATGTTAGGAGGGCCAGAAGGCCTCCCAAGGGACCCCAAGATCTCTGGAAGAAGCTTGGTAGTCGGCCCAAGAGAGCACAAGAAGGGATGAACAAATGGTGGGGGTTGGCTTGCTATTTATAGACCTCCAGGGGCTGCACGGTCGTGCCAACTTGGGTCGAGGGCGTGCTCGCTGTCTCACGTACGTTCTGTTGCTGATGGCATACTCTGTCTGTCCTTTTGGCCCCCTGCACGGCCATGCATATGGTGATGGCACGGGCGTGCAATACCTGTTAGCTCTGATTTCTTGCTCTCCAAGTTTGCTGCTTTGTTATTTCGCGTTCAAGACCTTCGTGCAGGTATACGTGGGCGTGCTTGGTCACTCCGGGGCTGATTTTAGTGTTGTTTAAGTCCCGAGATTTTCTTCAAAACATATAGTGGACCGGCTGACAGTCTCGTATTTTTGGGAATCTCCTGTTTTTGCCCTGAAATCCTTCATTTCTGCTTTGGAGCTCCATTTTCCTGCAAAATACAAATAGGAACAATTTAAGTACCAAATATTAACAATGTTACCCAAATTGCGCCATATTATGAGACTGTTTATGCATGTTTTATATGATAACTTTTTGAGTTATCACTTTTCAATGACAATAAATAAAAGTCAAGGACTGTAAAGGATCGGTTTTATAGAAAACGACTAGATGATCATACAAATGGAACAATCCAGGTGCGGAAACCCTAGACCGTATGCAATATGATAGAGATCAAATCAGAACACATGTAATACCTTTTCAATAATCATTTCATTCATAAACATATTGATTAATCTTGTTTAGATATTGTTTACAATGAAATAGGTCAGTAACAGAAAGTTCTAGAACTTAGAGAGAGAACACACACAAGACCTCTAGACCAAATGACCAAAAACTAATCACAAAATAAAACTTTAACTATTTATAGACTGCGCGTTCGACCCCACTACAAGGTCGAATGAGTCCTTCGACCACTACACAAGCTCTAACCAACTGATATATACTTCGAGGCTTCCTTCGACCATCATAATACTTCCTTCGACCCACCGGCTGGTCGAATGAGAACTTAATCAACACAAATCTACCAAAAATGCTATATTGTCAATCCAAAAGTGATAGTCACATTTCGTGCACTTACAAACTCCCCCTTGACTATTTCTTGGATTGTAGTCGTTCTTGATCAAGCGCCTTGTTCAACAGTTTGATTCGGAGAGCCTTCTTCTGATGTTTGCTCATCCCCGGTTCTAATTGTCGTTTAGTTAAACTTTTCTTTACTTCACGAACTTTCACATATCTTCCCAGCTTCTTATCAAAATCACACCCCGCATTAACATCCCACGCAAATAAAAAACATACGCCTCTGTGATACTTCATCGCTTGCTCCATGTCTTTCTCTTCACAGTAAATCGGATTATAATACAGCATGATAATGTCTTCATATGAGCAATTGATGAGCTACATTGGATCAAAGATATGTATCTTCTTGAATTCTTCCTTAGGACCTTTATTCTTCAAAAAAATCACTGCTTCAGCTGTTCTCCAGTCATAGTACCAAATCACAAACTCATTGCTGAAATGTTGTTGAATCGGCATCAAAGGAATCCGTTTCAGTACAACAGGAGGTTTATATTTCAAAGTCACCTTCTTCAATCTAGTAATAGGATCAACCTCTTTGGGAACTTTCCTTTTCGGATATTGAGGCTTAAACAAGTTCCACTTAGTTCTGCTCTCCTAAGACATCTTATCAGCAAAATATCCAACAACATCATTGTTAATAGAAGCACCACTCATCGTGTGTCTACAGATATCCCTTACAGCCTAGTACGGCAAGGTTTTAATGTCATGGAACCTGTGAAAGTACAGAATTCCCTTCTCCCACTTCACACCTACGCAACGTAACTGTCTAAGGTATTTCCATCCCAAAGCTCTGCCTTTGAACAATTCATTATGATACTTGTAGAAACCTCCTTATACTTCTATCTTTGGTCTGTTTGCCTATTTTTCTTTCAATTTATTCAACAAATCTTTCAAATCATCTGATTGTTGAAAATTTGGTTTCTGATTTGCATCTTTCTCAAACACTTTATACAAAATCTTCTTGCTCTTTTTCTCAGCACGTTTCTCAGCTTCATTAAGTGTTTTTTCATTTATCTCAGGTATCACACCTTTCTCTTTTTCTCTGAAATACTCTGGATATTCTTCACTAGTAATATCCTCAATCTCAACATCTTCAAAAACTGGAGTATCTTTATTATCTGAGTGATCACCTGCATCTTTCTCTGGAATATTAGGAATCTCTTTATCATTCATGATTTCTTCTAGAGACTTCCCTATCTGCTTTGCCAAACCTTCCAAAATTTCTTTAGAAACTGCAGCAGATACTTCCCCATCTTCCAAATCAGGATCATTATATTCTAATTCATATCTCATATCTTCCAATTCAAAGATTTCAGGAAATCTTCCGGTTAACTCAATCGTCCAAACATTCTTTTGTAACATCTGACAATATATGTTTTTATCTTCATCAGACAAAGATTGAATCGTTTCTGTCCAAAAGATGCTATCATCATCATCAACATTTTCACTGGGTGTCTTTCTAGAACTAGATTCACCTGTGTCTCCTTTATCAATATCTCTCTTCTCATATCTATACTTATCAGTATCTTGATCATCATCATCATCATCAAAACTTTCATCATCATTATCTTTATCATCTTTCTTTCCACCACTCTTATCTCCTGCATCATCATCATCATCTAATGTATCACCAAACTCATCATCATCATTATCTTTATCATCTGAAGGTTCATAATCAACCTTTTCTACCTCTTCCTCCTCTTCTTCTTCATTACCCTTCAGCTGTGGTGCTTTAGAGTATAAATCGTCAATAATTTTCCTCAGACTTTTGTTTTCTGACTTGATCTGCTTATTCTCAATCTGAAGCAGCTTTATCTTCTTCGTGTTTCGTTTTCCACGAGTAATCAACATCTGATTCTTTGATTCAAGCTGTTTAACTTTTGCTTCAATCTCTTCTTGATTAGCTTTAGAGGATAAAACAATCTGAAACCTTGTCTTCTCATCTTCCTTCATTTGTTTAATCTCAGCTTGTTGTTGATTAAACGCCTTCATCACATTCTCAATCTGGCAATTAACAGCTTCCATTATTTCGCTTGAAACTGTAACCTGTGGGGTAGATGATTCAGCAGTTGGTGTAGCAGCAGGTTTAGCAGTCTTCTTTAGCACATGTTCTAAGACTGTCTTCAATAAACTAGAGAAGTTTTCAGGAGCTGGATTCACTGTAACTTCCTCCTGAACAACTTTCTTCTTTTTCACAGCTAGGGATGCAACGGGTGTTGTATCTTTTGAGCTTCCAATTGCTGGTACTTTCTTTCCAACAACCAACAAATCAATCTCTCTGTCTCTCCTCTTCTTCGGATTATCTTTCTTTGCCATAGTCTTACTTCTGGCTTTCTTTATCTTCTCACCAGCCACAGGAGATCCAACAAAATCAAGATTGTCACATGTCAACTCTAAATCTTGATCATCCAATTCTCTATTCCCCTGGTTTTCTTCTTCAATGGCTTTGTTTAAACTTTCAATCTCACCAACCATAGTGGCCTTGGGTTTAGTGATCTTGATCGTTTCATCACCTGAATCCCATTCGGCTTCATCTTAAGTCTCTTCTGAATCAGCAGACTCTTCATAAACTAATAACGTCTTTGCTTTCTCTTTTCCTTTCACTGATTTCTGTTTCTTCGGTTCAACCTCATCAACCTTCTTTTTGCCTTTACCAGACTTAGCACCTTTGTTTATAACTTGACGCTTTCACTTAGCACCTTTGTCAACCGGAAATAAAGGGCTATTAGAGTCAGAATCACTCCTATCATTCCTTGCTTTGTTTTGACCTGGATCCGTGTAAGCAACATCTCTTAAGTTTCCAAACAGATTCTTATAAGGTGGCTTCAAATTATCAGGAACACCCTTATAAGCTCTCATCCTGCTCAAAGTAGTGATACTAATGTGGGTTTGATACACAATCTTCAAACGGATCTTTAACCAAAGCAGGATACTTATGACCAAATATCATCTGGAGAAATCTTGGATACGTCAAAAACTTGTCAGTTTCAAACCCTTCAAAACTTCCATCATGTGTTCAAATATCATCTCGGAAACGTTAAACGGCTTATTCAAGATCAGAGCAACAACCAACGAGCACAAACTCTTTCTCAGCACATCGTATCCTCCTCTCACTTGTCCAAACACATGTTGAATCACATTTAATAAGTACTTGAAATGTGGACACAGCTTTGCCTTATGCAGTAAGCAATCAGTAATCGGAGCGTTGTAGTTTATTCTATGAAAACACTTCCTCTGCTCCATCCAAGTAAATTCTGTAGGATCAGTTGGAGAATCTTTCAACTGTAAAGCTTCTCGAATGTCTTCTTCAGTCACGAGAACAAACTGTCCCTGAATATAGCTCTGAATTGCTGATTTGTCATCCGAGAATGTAATCACCGCTTTCTTTTTAGAAATCAACATGGTGATCTTTATAGATCGTCTTCGGGGTGGCAAGAGCATAGATCACTCTGCTTTTCTTCAAAAATTCTATCATGCCTGAGAATTCTTTATACTGCTTGACTTCTCCAAGAAACGCACAACAGTTACGAACTGGTTCAAATATCAACTCTTTTGGTTCTTTTGATTGCTCTGGAACTTGTACCTCCTTCTCTGGATTTTGTTGTTCAGCCATTATAATCTGCAAAACACATAAGACAAACATGAAAATTTATCTAAATCGGACAAAAATTGAATTGTGGTCAAAACAATCCTTCATTCGACCCAAACAGGGGTTCGAATGAGAAGAATGTGGTATCGAATGAGAAATTTAAATTTCATTCGACCGCAAACAAACTTATTCGACCAAAAATTGTCTCATTCGACCTAAAAAGATATCATTTGACCTTGGTAACATGGTCAAACAGGTCTGTTTGGATTCAAATTTACCAAAAATCAAATCAGACATGATAAAAATCACATTTTGGTTCTAATATTTCCTAATATGACCGATTAACATTAATCAATGATCAATTGATTTAATTAAACTATTATAGATGGTTTTCCATCAAAATCTAAGGTTTATAGATTTTAAACGATCAATTCAGATCAACAATGTGTTTAAACACTGGATTTTGGACGTTTCTCCCCCTAAAACCATCATTAATGGTTTATCTATAACCATTTTAATGATACAAAACTCAAATTGGTATGTCAAAATTCAGAAAATGATCATCAATCACCATCGGTTATCGAAAATAACACATAAATTTAAAAATTTTGGATTTTCTAAAATTTATATCAAAACACACCAAAAATCTTTTTGAGTTTTTGTATATATGAACTAAATCAACAGAAAGCAATAAACTTTTTATGATTTCTGGTCAGAGGATCATATCAGTTTATGAGAGATCACATCACACCATTGTTCTGTTATTTTTTAAACTTTACTGACAATGTAACTTCGGCAACTGCTGATAATGTTATCCACATAAACTCACATGCAGACTGCTATGCAATGCTTTAGACTGATACTGCTACGTATATTATAAAACAATTCACTTGTGGTTCCCACACACACGACATACTCCCGTATCAAGGAATTTTGCACAAATATCCATTGTAACGCGTGATTATGCTATTGTTATTTGTAGTTACAAGGTATGAGGCACGGAGGTGTACATGTCAGCAACTCAATGCTACAGAGTAACATGTGCACTTTACCAGGTTGATGTTTTATATCAATCATGATTTGCATCAATGATTAGATACGATGCATTAGATAATCTTTGATTATCATCACACATTAAAAGGGTGTTTGGGATTGCGTTTTGAATCCGATTTTTAGATTATTGCGTTTTGAAAACGCAGATAATCAGTTTTTAGTGTTTGGATTGCGTTTTGAAAACGCAGATAATCACTTTTTTAGGCTACCAAAACGCAATAATCTATAAGCAGCTCCACCCCTGCTTTTCCAAAACGCATAATCTGTTTTGAATAATCAATCCCAAACACCCCCTAAAAGTTCCTCAATTCGGTAACATTGGGTTTTGGCATTAAAGCTCTTTTATTAAGATACCCTGTCTGATCTAGGTCCGTAGGCATTACGACAAAAGATCAAATAGGCTATCCCCAGATAACAGATAACAAATAACATAATGACCCGAAACCTCTGAATTTTGTACAAACCCTATCAAACGATGTTACGGTACCAAGACCATATGCCCATGAGGTGTTCATCCACATTTTGAACAGTTTGATATGTATGTATCAGGCACGCAGTAATAAGTCTACGAAGCCTATCAGCAAATCACACAAAATTAAAATTTATCAAATATTTTGCTTTTTTAATTCTTTAACATGCAATAGATCCTCACTGATGTATTATCATCTCCTCTTTTTCTCCAGGAAAAATCATTTTTGTTTTTATGATTTTTATGGTTTTTAAAACTTTTCAATGTTTTTGGTTTTACTAAAAAATGCTCCCCTTGAAATTAAAAACATATTTTTGAATTTTTGAGTTTTCTAAAAGCAAAATAAAAACAAAATAAAATTTATAAACCGAGGTGACAATTAGTCTTCTTTTTCTTTAATACCATTAGCTTTTAATAAAAATTCAAATCTTGATCTGTCAAATGCTATGGTAAAAAGATTAGCTCTTTGATAGTCAGTGTGGATTTTGACCATATCAATCAAACCTTGAGCATAGCAATCACGAATAAAGTGATAATTGATTCGGATGTGCTTAGCTTTAGAGTGATTAACATTGTCTTTAGTGAGTGCAATAGCAGCTTCATTATCACAATGAATGGGGGTTTTAAGAAATTGCAAACCGTAGTCGTGCATTTGCTGTTGTATCCACAAAACCTATGAGCAACAACTCGAGGCTGCCACATATTCTGCTTCACATGTAGATAACGCAACTACTGTCTGCTTCTTGCACTGCCAGGTCACGAGCCTGCTCCCCAGAAATTGACATCCAGCCGTTGTGAATTTTGCGTCTTTATTGCATCCACCAAAATCTGCATCACTAAATGCAGTAAAGTCAAAATTATCATCATTAGGGTACCACAGTCCATGCGAGGGACAACCCTTCAGATATCTCAGGATTCGTTTGATAGCTGCCAGGTGACTCTGTTTCGGCTTCGATTGGAATCTAGCACAGAGACATGTTGCAAACATTATATATGGGCGAGATGCAGTCAGATACATCAAAGATCCGACGATGGCTCTATATGTAAAGGGATCAATGAGCTCCCCCTTAGCATCAACTCCAATCCCGTGATTGGTTGGAATGGTAGTATCCATAGGCTTTGAATCATCCATCTAAAATCAGCTCAAGACTTCAGAAACATATTTTGTCTGGTGAATAAAGATGCCCGTTGGTAATTGATCCACCTGCAAGCCCAAAAAGAATTTCATTTCTCCCATAGCGCTCATCTCGAACTTTTCCTGCATGACTCGTTCAAACTCTCTTCATAAAAGTTCATTAGTTGAACCAAATATAATGTCATCAACGTAAAGCTGAACAAGAAGTAAGTCACCCTCTGTTCTTTTTGTGAACAGGATACAGTCTACCAAACCTCGTTTGAATCGCTTTGAAAGAAGATATGTGCTAAGCTCCTCATACCATTGTGTTGGAGATTGGTGCAAACCATATAAAGCTTTTTTAAGCTTGTAGACCTTATCCCGGTGGATAGGATTCTCAAAACCTGGTGGTTGCCCAACATATACTTCTTCCTTTACCACACCATACAGAAATGTACTCTTTACATCCATCTGATACACCTTGAATTTCTTGTAGGATGCATACGCAAGAAACATTCGGATTGCTTCAATGCACGAAACAGGTGCATAGACTTCATTGTAATCAATTCCTTCTGTTTGACGGAAACCTTGTACGACCGATCGAGCTTTGTTTCTGACAATAACGCCTCGATCATCCTTTTTACACTTGAATACCCACTTAGTACCAATTTTCTTATGGTCTGGTGGTAAATTTGTCAGCGTCCAGACTCCGAGTTTCTGAAACTGAAGTAATTCCTACTGTATAGCTTCAACCCATGAATCATCTTGTAAAGCATCCTTGTATGTACGCGACTCGACCTGCGAAACATAACAAGCAAAAGACCAGTCATTTTGACAACCAGATTTTTGTATTTTAGCATACATGGCTAGGGCTCCAATATTGTCATGTGAAGTTGCTCTTTTGAGTTGACCTCTCGTCATGACATTGCTACCAGGATCACCAATAACTTGTTCAAGCGGATGAATCTGATGAATCTGAGATTCCGGATGATCAGGAATAGGAATAACCGCTGGAACATTGAGATTCTCTGCAGTCTCCAGATCATTACCTGAATTAGATGAAGATGCACCATCTAGATTTGGGTTCACTGGTGGTGTTACCATAGCATGATCTAAAATAGCTTCACTGAAATCATCATCATTGTCCTTAGACTCAGATGAATCAAGAGTTGTAGAAGCTTCTTGAAAAACCTCTTCTTCATTAACAAGATTAGTGGTATCATTTGAAGCTACTGATGGAGGAGTTACGGTGATCAGACGCACTAACGGTGAAGTTACTGCATTCTCAAACTCGTAATATAGTTGTAAAACAACTTCTTCAACCATACTTTCTAGATTGAATGAATCGAATAATTCCTTGTAATCAAACATCCAATCGGGCCCACTTCCTTGAGTATTCTGGGTATAACGTTGAACTTCAACATTTGCCCACTCTTCAACTTGTTTGGTTCTTTTGTTGAATACGCGTTTTAGTGGTGTCGCATATCCCACAAAGTAGCCTTCTTCAGCTTTAGGTCCAAACTTCTCATTAGGATTCAACATAGTGCATGGCGCCCCAAAAGGTTCTAGAAACTCCAAGTTTGGCTTTCGTATGTTAAGCAGTTCATAAGAAGTTTTGCCAAACTTCTACACGGTTAACACACGATTCAATGTGTAACATGCTGCACGAATGGCTTCATTCCAAAACATGACCGGAAGATTAGAATCTGCAAGCATGGTCTGTGCCGCTTCTATTAGAGTCCTGTTCTTTCTCTCTGTAACACTGTTTTGTTGTGGAGTATATGGTGCACTGTACTCATGATGAATACCCTTTGAGTCACACAATGCATCCACTTGAGAATTCTTAAATTCCGTTCCATTATCACTTCGAATTCTTTTTATTTTCAATCCGTATATATTGTCCAATCGAGTAAACAGAGCATTCAGATTATTAAACGTTTCACTCTTGTGTTGCATGCACATCACCCACAAAGATCTTGAAAAGTCATCGGTAACCACAAGACAATAAAGTTCTCCGTTGATACTCTTACGTTTAACTAGTCCGAAAAGATCCATGTGTAAACGTTCAAGTGGAAGTTCGACAGAATTTACTTTCTTGAGTTTGTGGTACTGTTTGTGTTGTTCCCCTTTTTGCAACTCACATATTTATCATTTAATTGGAAATGCTTCACATTCACACCCTCAACAAGTCCATTCTTCACCAAATGATTCATCTTTCTTAGGTGCATATGCCACATCCTCCTGTGCCACATGATAGATTCTTTTTCACTAGCCTTGGATAGAAAGCACGTGACTTGTCCCTGTGTCACGGTTGCCTTGCTCATGTCAAGAATGTATAGATTATTCACTCTTGGAGCTTTCAAAATCATCCATTCTTTTGGAATAACGAAACCATGTTTCAGTAAGTAGCAAGATTTTTCATCAAAGTGAACCAAAAACTTCTTATCACTTATCTGACTCACATACGATATCCGTTAGAAATTCACAATCCCATTACTAACACTCCAATCCATCTTTATTTAACCTCCTTTTTTTTCCGCAAACGCCACATAGCCTCCATTAATATTCTTGATATCAAAGAGCAGCGTCAAATCACCGGTCATGTGCCCAAAAGCTCCACTGTCGACAATCCAAAGACTGCTAACAGGGCCAGCTGGAGCTCCCTGCACAAATCACAAACAAGATTAATTTTTAACAGGGACCCAAGCCTGTTTGGTCTTGGGTCTTTGAATGTTAGCTTTCAAAGAATCTTTTTCACAATCTTTCAATTTTAAATCAACCTTTTTCTGGTTGTTCACAACTTTCTCATTTTTAACTTCAACTTTTGCAGATGATGTGGAAGTACCTGGAGAACCCTTTCGTGACCAAGTTTGTTCAGAACATTTAAGAATCCTTATTTGAGGTTGTTTAACCTCAATAGGTTTCTTTGTGTCGTTTAAAAAAGAAACTTTCTTGGTTACCTTATCTGATTTAGCAGATACAGGTCCAACCGATGATTTAACAGCAGGTTTTGAAAAAAAAAAAACTTTTGCTTATCACTGGCTGTGTTCACCATAGGTTTCTTCATCTTTTTCTCCAGGGCAATCCGGTTTCGGTTATCATAGACAATTGGATAGTTTTCCCTCTTTTGATAGAAATTGTTTTGATTATAAAATGGTTGCCTTTGAGGAACTAACTGTCTTTGTGGAAAATGTTGTCTATGACCATCCACCGAATTCCTATAATTTTGCTTGCTTTCAACTACGTGCTTCTTATGCCTTACATATGGACAGTGAGGAAGTAAATGCCCTCTCTTCCCACATTTAAAACATACACGATACTCCTCAAACACATTTTTAGAGCTAGGTTTAGCGAAAGATTTAACCGGGTGTTGGTCATCAACACACTTACGCCTTAAACTCTGAGGAGCGGGCTCCTTTCAGTAAGCCGGTTCATAAAATCCGTTAACCTTCTCTTTTGGCTTTATAAACTCAGTGACATGAACTTTTGGTTATGAAGAATCATCACCATATAATCTCCGAATAAGTTCGGGAGGAATATCATTGGTCCTTTCATGTTTAGGAAACCGGATGGTACTCTCTTGCCAGATTTTCTCAATCTTTGAATAATTGGCAAATTGTATGGGATATTCTTCATCTGAGATTATCTTATCGGATCCTTCCATCCGATAGAAAACCTTCACTTGTTTGTCAACTGATTCTATCTTTTCCATCTTTTTAACTGACTGATTCAACTTGTTTGCGATTTTCTGAGGATGAGAAACCTGAGATGATGAAACTATCTCATTTGTTCTAATATGATTTTCCAATGGAATATCATCATTTTTCTTAGGTTCCTCATCTTTAGTATCTGAATCATCAGTTACTGCAATGACTCCTTCACCATTCAAACCAAGTATCGGTCTCACATCGGAATTCGGATCGCCAGCACTAGAAGTGTTTGATTCATTATCTGATGAGGAATCCGATTTCACTGAACTCTCAGGTGTTACTGAATTTAAATTGTGATTTTCAAATAACACTGGAGCAGGAACAACCTTGTAATTGGCACTACTTGATTGTGATGGTTCCTCAACTATGTGGTCCAAAATATAAGCCACGTGCTTGTAACTCTCTAATTTCTTATTGACTTTTTCACCAAAACACTTGATTTTAGCCATTTAAAGTTTTGTTTCTTCAATTTCATTGATCTAGTTGTTAATGGCTATTTGTTTCAAAGATAGAGTCTTAGTCAATTCCGAAACATCCTTTTTGTAACCCTCAAGTGTTTTGTTGAAATCATTCTCATCCTTATGATAAGATTGAATGACGATTTTAGCACTCTCAAACTGATGCTTAAGTTGCTTAACTTCGTCAGTTAATCTATCACAAGTTCCACAATATTTTTCATTATTAGAAGAGTTAGGACTTACCGGTTTAGGCAGATCTGTCATGGCCATCAGTGCGAAATGTGCTTCCTTTCCAACAAAGAACTTTGAATAGTCGATCTTTGTGAAAGCATCATCAACCATGCACGATTTCTTCGTTATCAGAAAATCCGCTTCTGCTAGCAGCTGATCAATGTTGTCATCAAGAGAATTAATGCTAGCTTCAGAATCAGATTTGCTTTCTGAATCCGATTAAACAGATTCCCGTTCATCAGAGACATCAGCAACGGAATCGATAATCATCCTTGTAACCATTTTTAGTAACTGGTTTATCAGCTTTTTCATCAACAAGATCTGTAACCTCCTGATCATTCTCTTCAGTCACACCTTCAGATATTTTCTCAGAAACTGAATCATCATCAACTATCACCGGCTCCTCTAAAATCATCTCTTGTGCAAAACAAGCTACATTCCCACCGGTAACCTCTTCAACACCCAATTGCATACTCTGCATGCAATTCCAATCAAAACCCTCGTCTTTCTGAATCACCAAAGACTGGTTTTCATTTTGAGGTTGGGTATTTGGTGTAGAAATTGGAACAATAGTTCTGGTTGGGTTAGAATTTGGTGTAGTTTGGTTTTGGTTAGGTGTAGAAGTTTGTCTAGATGTGGTATTTTGAGAGGTATTTTGTCGGTTTTGCTAATTGTTTTGTTGTGAATAGTTGTTGTATTTTTTGCTTTGATAAGTGACTTGGTTTTGTGATTGGCGATTCTGGTAGTTGGAATTGAATGGATTTCGGTTACCTTGTTGCATGGGTTGAGTACATTCTCACTTGAAATGACATCGAGTTCCACAATTAAAGCAAGTTACCTTGGCTTTGTTGAAACCATAGGTAGTATTGGTGAAGTAGCGAGATCAGTTCTTCCAGTTTTCTCTATAAACTCAGTAGCTCTTCTCATCACACTTGCAAATGCCCATTGTATGTCGATCAACTCCATCTCTTCCTTGTCGATCTGGGCATAATCTTCATTAGTCAGATTATTGTTTCCAATCTGACTTGCCACAAGTCCATTATATGAGGCGACCATTGTTGAGACTAAAGCAATGTGTTGTTATGCCACTTCAACTGTCACATTTTACATGTTGGAAGTTTCCAACACGATTGGACTTTGGCTCGAAGATGCTTGAGGCATCATTTGAGGAACATACTGTTGTTTTTGTTGTTGTTGAGGCATAGATGAAGTATAACAAGCTGCAGATATCTGGGGTTGTTTTGGTATGTAAGAAGTTGAGGTGTATGAAGTTGGTGTATAAGATGGTCCTGGAGCAAGGGAATTGATTAGATTTCTTGGTTGTTCAGCAACATTTGAAATACAAGCAATGTGTGGTGCAACAGTTCCACCTATTGATGAAGTAGACATGGAAGCAGATGAAGTAGCATGATACAACTTCGGGTTTTGTGGAAACTGGGATCTCATGGCTTTCCTCTTCTCTTCCATTTCCTTATTTTCCAACTTCTGTATGAACTCATTGATGGTCCAATACTGATACGCATCCTTTTCCTTCAACACTTCAACATGTTGACTCCAATATGGAGGCAACGAGTCAACAAACTTGTCAACTAATTCTTGCATTGGAAGGTTAATCTCATAGTTTGACAATTCTGACAATAAGTGACAAAATCTAGGAATGAGTTCCTTCAATGTCTCATTTCCCACATAACTAAAAGTCTCAAACTCTTTCTTCAAATCTTCCATACGAAGTCTTCTGGTCTTCTCATTACCATCATGTCTATTCTTCAAACAATCCCAAAGTTGTTTCAAAGTAGTACATGACCCAAACTGGTGCAACAACTTTGTGGTCAATGCCTGTGACAATTGAGAGAACTCCTTCTTCTCAAGTGCAAACTTATTCTTTTCGTCATCCTTTAAGTCTTCAAGAGGAATTGGAATATTCGTATTCTCAACTATCAGAGTAACATATCCTTTCATAATCATTTGGCAAGACTCTCCTCCTTCCAATCCCATGCCTTCCAGATGAATCTTGAACTTCTTTTGCCAATTGTAGTACTCGGACATGTCCAACAACTTTGGAGGACGGTTACCACTACCCGATGATAAGTTGTTGATGAGTGTAGTAATCGCACTTGTAGTCTGAGACTGTACCGCAGCTGCTGCAACTCCCCAAAGATCGTTCACTTGTTGTTGTGGAGGTTGAGTAACAGGTGATGGTGTTGAACTTGTCATAGCAATGTAATTGATTGGCTGTGACGGTTGTGTGTTCGTCTTCTGAGAAGCAACTTCCCATGGATTCATCGGAACATGTTGTAGCTGTGTTGTTGCAGGTCTAGGTGTAGTAGAATATCCCCAAATGTTATCCATAATGCTCAGAATGTAAACACATAGAAAAATTTTCAAAAACAGAATCTTGTTCGACCTCTGAACTCAAAACATGGGTTCGAATGAAGGATTTGATCTGGTTCGACCCTCTAAACAGACTCGAATGAGAAACTATATCACACTAGACTTGATTCGACCTAAACACAATTCTCCTTCGACCTCCCGTATGGTCGAATGAAACACTAATGGTCGAATGACAACATAACACACTCAAAAACTTTTGGTTCGACCTAAACTCTCTCTGGTTCGACCTTAAAGCACTGATTCGACCCAAAAACTTACTCTTTCGACCTAAATCTCTCTGGTTCGACCTGGCCCATTTGAAAAATGGTTATTCTTTAAAAATCAGTTACTTTAATCCAATTTTTTCAAAAGTTGATGGATTTTGATGATCTTAATTAGGTTTTGCTTCGGATTTGATGAAGATCAACTTTAATGAATGAAAATTTTGATTTTATCCGTGAAATCAAGTCAAAATCAATCAATCTGCATTGTCATTCAAAGTTCATGAAAAACAGAAAAATTTTAGGTGTTTTGGTGAAAAATCTGTTCAAAAACTATCAAATTGCAATTGTATGATCGAGATATGCTCTGATGCCACTTTGTAGAGGATCGGTTTTATAGAAAACGACTAGATAATCATAGAAATGGAACAATCCAAGTGCGGAAACGCTAGACCGTATGTAATATGATAGAGATCAAATCAGAACACATGTAATACCTTTTCAATAATTATTTCATTCATAAACATATTGATTAATCTTTAGATAATGTTTACAATGAAATAGGTCAATAACAGAAAGTTCTAGAACCTAGAGAGAGAACACACACAAGACCTCTAGACCAAATGACCAAAACCTAATCACAAAATAAAACTTTAACTATTTATAGACTGGACGTTTGACCCCACGAAAAGGTCTAATGAGTCCTTCGACCACTACACAAGCTCGAACCAACTGATATATACTTCAAGGCTTCCTTCGACCATGAGAATACTTCCTTTGACCCACCGGCTGGTCAAATGGGAACTTAATCAACACAAAATCTACCAAAAACGCTATATTGTCAATCCAAAAGTGATAGTCATAGTCCATGCACTTACAAGGACAATCGCTTGATCGTGTTGGTTTGTATCTTCCACGTCCTATTTTTGGTCATGGCCAGCTCTATGTTGCTGTTTCCATGGTCAAAAGTAGGAAGGGATTGAAGATTTTGATTTGTGATAAGCAAAAAAAGTTTATACAGTCACCACTAATGTGGTATACAAAGAAGTTCTACAAAACCTTTAAATAACTAACTTTGTCATTTCCTTTTGTTTATATTGACACTTATACTTAAAGTGCAGTTGTTTTGGAAGTTGAATTGTTTATGTTGTTTAATGAATTTAATAGTGAAATATGGAAAGAAATACATAAAGTGCAGTGGAGTAAAGTATAAAACATAACAAATGAACTTTGATTTGATAATAAATTTTAAAACATGTTAATTTGTTTCAACATGTTTTAGTAGTTGCAACATCTGTTGTGTAATCATTGTCTGTTTCTTTTCAATATTTGTTGTGTCCAACAGATCTTGACATTCATCTAGTCACCTGGTCTGTTCAGTGGCATTTGTTGAATTATACGTTCGTGATTTCAAATCCTTCATTGTTTAAAAAAACACGTGGTCACTATTCATCATTTGTTTCTCTTTAATGTTACAGACCTTAGTAAACTGATTATTTTTGCAACAAATGATTGACTTCTTGATTTGGTGTTTTGTAAACATATCTTCATAAAGGTTGTTTATCTTCTCTATAAGTACCACTTGTTTGAAGCAATCTATTGAAACAACATCTGTTTGTAACAACAATTGATTGTAGGAACAAGTGTTTTAGACAAATCTCCTTAATAGACCCACTGTTCTAGAACATACCTTAACAAACAGACTTTTTCTTGCAACAAATGATAGAATTTTTTATTTGCTGTTTAGTAAACAGAGTTAGTAAAGGATGTATATATTATCTATAATTGGCGACTAATTGTTTTAAAAAATAATATACACTTCCCGTGTTTTCACACGTGATTTCACCAAGTATATATTATAGCACAGTTTGATCTAGTAAAAAATAAACAAAATAAAACTATGTTAACCCAGCCCGTAATAATTCCTAAATAATGTTTTTTTTTTGTCACACCCCGCCTAGGCGGAAACACGGGGTGTAACCACGAAAGGTTTTCAAGCACAAGATATGAGCAAACATTCATATATATATATTTATTTATAAAAGTACTAAACGTGTTCAACAACCACAAACATCACAAAATACATTTTAAAACCCTTCACTGGGTCAAAAGTTTTGAAGACACGATAGGAGATAGTAGTGAATGAATGCCCAATCATATCCCAAGTTCCATCCATAGCTTAGTTACCTAAAAAAACATGCATCAAAACTTTGTCAACAATATGTTGGTGAGTTCACGGGTTTTGTAAACCAAATGTAAAGTTTAATGAAATCCTTGAATGACCCACATTGTCTAGCCAAGAACAGTGATGATAAACCATCATGAGTCCATAACCAAACCTCGACAAGTGGTGCCTTGCACATCGCACAATTAAGGCAATGTATCATCATAAAAAAATGCAAGAACTCTCATATCGTATATATCCGGTTAGAGAGACAAACCAAGAGTGGGGGTGTCAACCAAATAGTTCATGCGTTTCTAGGCTAATTCCATAGCTAATGATTATGATAAACTAATATACGAGGGCTTTAGTGAGTACTCTAAACATATCGTCTCATGTCACCGGTCGGCTAGGAAATCATTCTAAAACTAGTAAACAATGCATGCTTTTCCCCAAAATATAAAACCGTAAAAAGGGGCCGTGAGAACTCACCTCAAGTCCGCGTGTAGTCTCGCAAGAGTGTATGTTTGACAACTAAGTATCCCAATTTATACGTCCTATATACATACATGGTAATCCATGGTACTCGTGGTTCACCCAATCTCTAGTGGTATTTTTGTTTAGCTTTCCTTGGAAAGGTGGTTTGATGACTGGAAGTGGACTGCGGATAGCAAAGGTTTGTTCTCGGTTAATAGTGCTAAAAAAGTATTGATGAGCGACTCTCCACAGCTGAATATTTGTCATGTTAGTTGGAAAGGATGGGCGCCTTTGAAGTGCAAGATCATGTCTTGGAGAACATCAATTAATAGACTACCAACAAAGACAGAATTGATAAAAAGAGGTGTTTCGCTGCTGGATGATGTGTGCGTACAATGCGGCTCAGACGCAGAGTCAGCGACCTATCTATTCACTGGCTGTATCTTTGCGGCGGAGATATGGTCGAGAATTGAAGCGTGGTGCCGTTTATCCCCTATTTATCCAGTCGTTGCTTTTCTTTTTGTTACTTCGAAAGTAGCTGCTTCAGCTTCTGCCACTAGAATTTTTGATATTCCTTTTTATTTCTCATCAAACGAATGGCATCTTCTTCTGAAAATCCTAGCTATTCTTAGCATGATATTGGGGAATCTCATTGCTATTATTCAAACAAGCATGAAACGTATGCTTGCATATTCGTCCATAGGGCAAATCGGATATGTAATTATTAGAGTAATTGTTTGAGACTCAAATGATGGATATGCTTTCCAAGTCTCGGATCTAATGAAGATGGTAGATCTACAAGTCTCCACGAAGCAAAGTAGATACATTTTGAGAGGGATCATTATTACCACTGTTTGGACGATGTGGAATGAACGAAACGATAGAAATTTCAAAAATAAAAGACGGCGAGTTATTCAAGTCGTGGAAAGCATAAAGAGTACATCGTTTTTTGGATTAGGAATCGATCTAGATTTAAAGACATATATTGGAATGCTTGGTGCAATTTTCCTTTAAATTTGATGTAAGTCGTTTTTTGGCCTGGGGTCCTTGCTTTGAGGACCGCTTGTTGCGTTTTGGTGAATGAAATTTATCTTCCAAAAAAAAAAAAGAAATTGGTTGTCTTTAAACCACTTAGGTTATAGTCTAGTGGTAGAGAGGAAATTCTCTTTTAGGTGAGGTTGGGAGTCCAACTTTAAAGGTGTGCAAAAAAGGTGTAAAGAAAGGGGTGTAAGAAATTAGCCGTTAAAAAAAGGTTTTCTTAAATCTTAGTAATTAAATTTTTAGAATTTATACAATGATCATTCAAACATTCTCTACTTTGAGAAAGAATATTTTTATTGTCAAATCATTTCATTATCTCAATCAAATCATAAAACTACTCTGTTTTAAGTTGGGCAACAACAAAAAATTACTTAGGTTTTAAGGAAAACGTGGCTAATTTAATAAGAATTTAACAATCTAGAACTTCAATTTATGACAAACACTTGATCACAAGGCGATGGAACAATCCTTATGTTATATATGATTTTATTAAAATAATTAGATGCTTTACTTATATTCTTATGAAGCCAGATTATTTTATACATTCTACAGTAAAGTGGTACTATATTTAAAAAGATGGGAGTTTATTAGTCGGCAATGTTTAAGATAAAACAAGCACACTTTCTGTCTCTTCTCACATTACAGGGATGCACATTCTAGAACTTAATTCACACCCACAGCCTTGATGATTGATTGATTATTATTATTATAGAACTTTTAGTTAACGGTTTTTATTTAAAGGGGTGTAATAAAGAATTCTATAATTTTGTAGTTAGCCGTTAAAAAAAAAACGGTTTTTATTTAACTAAAAATTCTATAATTTTTAGTTTGCCGTTAAAAAAAACGGTTTTTATTCAATATTGTTAAGATTATTATATTTTCCACCTAACTAAACATTGGTTTTTTTTTAACGGCAAATTTCACTCCTTGTGGGACTTGAACCCATGACCTCCCCTTAAGTGTTCTAGAAGCTTTGCTTCTACCATTGGGCCACCAACCCCAATGGCCTAACTAAACATTGTTAACAAAGATGAAAAGGTCACATATAGAAAAGTGAAGAGTTGTAGCGTATAAGTTATTCGATTATATTTGTCTATGCATATATTTACTTTGGACGATTTTTAAAACTCAAAAGCTACTTTTATATATGTAGTAAACGCTCATTTATTAGTATCATGAAAATTCAACTATCTTATGCCATAGTTGAATTTAGATTAAGTTATTGTACATTCAATAAAACCGGTGGCTATTCTTTTTCAAATTCATAATTGAATTCAATTATAGGCAATTTGACATATGACAACTACGTACTTTGTTTCGACTAAACGTTAAATGAATATGAAAACATGAATTTTTTTTATATAGGAATGTTGATATTTTAAATTACAAATTGCTTCTAACTAATAATGTAATTTCTGTCATATTGTGTTTATTCCTGCAAATTTAATTTTATAAAGAAAAACCATAACCCATTACAAAAGGATAGCAGATAAACGGCAAAAAGATGCATCGCAATCCTTTTTTGAATTGCAAAACCTACCCTACCAAAAATAAAATTTTGATTCTTGGAGGACGAAGAATTACTGTGTACAACCTTTTGCACCCGATCAATGAATTGGATTGCCTAAGGTGAAAGGATTCAAATAATTAGGACTATAAAATAATCTGTTTAACCAAACAATAAACCCTAAACCCGAAAAATGAGTTCATTAATATTTTAGAATCCACGGATAATCAATGTATCCATGTTTTTTCTTATTATTATTCCATGGGTATTTGTGTCATTTACTCGTTAAAGGTTTGTAGCTAATAGGAGTTTTTGTTAAACGCACGTAGACAACATATGACTTAGTCTAATAACACCCTCAGCTACCAAACATAAAGTTACCTAGCAAATGATGTAAAAACATAGTTATTACAACAATATCAAATCTATCCATCCAAAGTACCCACTGCCAAGGGTATAATTTTATAAAAATGGTGATTAGAAGCATCAGAATGGTTTCTATAGCATGGATCCTAATATCATGATTACAAGCTTGGATCTTGACTAATGTATGCAAGATTGCTTACTGCTAAATAAGAATGAAATGCAGTGTCTACCATAAGGTTCTTAATATGAAGACATAAAACAACATGACTCAAGTTACCTGTAAAACAAAGACATGATCCCTAACACCAAAATGTTTCTAAGCCTCATTCCATTTCACAAAGTTAGCATAAAGTCTTATAATGTGTCTTCCACAAATTGGTCAATTTGATGTGTATTAAAGGAATTTTCGCAATGGAGAATCTAAAACATATAAGTACTTAAAATTAATATTAGAATCATATATATACATATATATACACACACTATATTAATAAGCATATAGGAAGGGCAACTTTGGTCATTTGCCACTTTTTTAAAATCTACAACCCTTGAAAGCATGTTGTACAATGATCAATGCATAGAATCTCTTAAACTTTTCAGGGGTGCAAGCTCTGATGCAATATGTACAAGTATGCTTAAAAAATAACACGGATACATCAGCTTAGGGTTTCATAGCACACCTCACATTTCAAAACCTTATTCGCCGCCCCCTTTTCTCTCTCTGGTGACTCAAGAACATCAAGCCGATTTCATGATGATTTCACCAGATCCATGAATGTTTCACCAGATCAACTAAGAGTACGACCTTCTTCAAGGTTAAGTAACACTTTGTTATGATTCTGAACACTATTTTGTTATTCAGAGTGATGTTTCAGTTGTAATGGTTACATGAACCTGATTTAGGGTTTTATGAATGACAAAACTTCAATATATGCCTCCATTTCCTTGCTTTCTCTCCAAGCCGATTCAAGCTCTAGGGTTTCAAGATCTACTATATTCGCAACAGATTGATGAATCTCTCTTAATCTGACACCAGAATGACTGTGTTTGACCTCTTGGTACAATTTTTTTAACCGTACCTAGGGTTTTATGTTTGTTATTTGAGTTGAATATGTGAATACTTTCAGAATTGTGTTAGGTTCCTCGAGTTTGGTGGATGCAACCAGGTCCATAACAAAAATGGATACAACCAACGCAAGTATTGGGGCTCAAAGGTAATGGTTATCAGACTTTGTGTTTTATGGTTTGATTTTTAACGTTTTGAGGGTTTATTTTGTAGTTATGTTTTTTTAATTGAATCCCTTTATGGTCTATTAGCTTCTCGATTAGGGATGGAATGGGACCTTGAGGAGGTGATGTTTTGTAATTTGTTGAATACTAAGCATCATGCTTCCTTAAATGAAAATGAACAACATAATAGATGGAATGTTGAAATTGTGATATGTTCCTATGCTAGCTTCCCACCATCTCAAATGTGCATGTAACTATTGGTATAGAAAATTTAAAAAACAAATATGCAGTAGCTTCACAGACTTTCGACGAACCCCTTTTCACCATTTTAATGTTTTTGTTTTGTTTTGAGAATACTAAAACTTGATGGTTGTTGTATTTGCAGGAGCAAAGTCCTTCAATTGAAGACTTCTAGAAGCTGTTAAAGGGGAAGTGATAGATATTTTTTAGGCATGAAGCTGAGGTATTCAAAAATCCATCCTCTACGTTTATTTTTAAATTTCAACATGGTAAACTTACTCATATTTTGAACACATGATTTATATATTTAAGGTGATATGTGGTAGTGGGTGGAATCTTGTTGACAATGAAAGATCGCTGCTAAGCTAAAAAGAATATATTTCTTCAACCCATCCCGACCCGTTTGATATTCGGTATATTTACTAAGCTTTCATTTGTGATTACATTTGTGGATAGTCATATTACATCTTTTCTTTAACGTGTCATATAGAAAGTTTTAGCTAAAAGATTTAAAAAAGTCAAAGTGCTTCAAACAGGCCAAAGGTCTCTCAAAGCTTATTAAAATGTACACGCTATTTAGATCGGTTCATTAACATAGGTGATCATTTATTGAGTCAAATTCATTTTACTAAAATGAGTGCACCATTTACACCAGAAGGCTGCAACATAGACTTTGGAAGTTCTAAAAATGATCTTAGACTTTTGCTAAATTGACACTCAAGTCTCTGGTGTCATTTTTTTACAGTTTCTCAATTTGTTTCATTAAAATTTGATCCTTATTATTGTGACACCCGTCAAACTTAGGTTAGTAACATTGACTAAACTAGTAAGTCTACCTTAGCGAGTCATACCTATTACGTACTTAACTGGGTCAGTCGAGTCGATACGATGATTCTGGGAATCATCGGGAGTCGTTACGATGATCCGCGGGATCATCGGGAGTCGGTCCATAACCATGGGTACAAGGATTGGTAATTCGTGGAGTGACCGGGTTTAACGCACACACACAAGTCTCGAGTCCCGGGAATTGGTGAACGGATGTAAACGTGTTTGTTATCGTGCATTATGTGTTTGTAATCATTATGTGACTTGTCGGTATGCGAATACGTGTTTATATGTGTTAAAATAGTGTTTAACGCGCCATAAACCCAATCAGGAACCCTACAGGCGATTAGGAACCAGGGGGCTCCTAATCGCCATTGCTATAGGCGATTAGGGAAGATTATTGGCGATTAGAGCTTCTAATCGCTAGTATATAGGCGATTAGAGCTTCTAATCGCCTGATCTAATCTCCTATTCGCCTGATCTGCTATGCACGAGTCAAAACACCTATAAATACAACCCTTGACTCCCCAAACACCCTTAGTGCAACGCTAACAGATCCTAAGCCTCCCACACACCTCAAAACACTTCTGGAACTTGTTTTGCTTCAAAACTCACCATTTCCAAGCTAACACACCTTTCTTTGATAAAATCCAAGGTGTGTTCTTCATCCCAAACCTTTGTAATGCTATTATTTTGGTTCCCCAAAAGTCCAGACCTTGTTTTGCTAAGTATGTGTCTTTAAAAACCTTGGAAATGAGTTCTAAAACAAGTCTACACCATAATGCTTGCTATATGTGAAGTATTGATGCATATGATGATTTTTGGTGATTATAACATGAATGTTTCTATGAAATTGATGTACTTCTGATGTGTAGGAGTTGTTAGGATGATTATCTATGAGTTTAAGCTATTGTGATAGTGTTTTGATGAAAGTATGCATTTTGACCCATTTGGGTGATTCTTGAAGAATTAGGATGTTATGATATGATTCATTGCTTGTTTATTGTTAGGAATCATGCTAGAATGATATTATAACATGGAGATGATGATTTGCAAGTTGTAGGAGGTGTAATCTGGTCTTTACCATTTAAGGAAATATTTCATAGTTAATGAAACCTAGTACTTTGCCATTTTTGGAAATAATCGCACCGAGGCCGTTAGAGCAGAGATAAATTGGGGGTTTTTGCATGGAATGGGTTGGTAAATGGTTTAGGTTTGATATTGGGTGTTTTTACATGTTTCGGATCTGATTTGGAGGGTTTAACGCGCGAAAATGCGCGACAGCAGCCCTAGGGGCGATTAGGGTTCTAATCGCCTGACACATCAGGCGATTACAGCCCAATCGCCTGATGCATCAGGCGATTAGGTCCCTACTCGCCTGATAAATTCCCCTACTCGCCTGTTGACTTTCCCTACTCACCAGTTGACTTTTCCTAATTGCATGTTAGTTTCCTAATCGCGTGTACTACTGTCGTAAGCGTATTTTGACATCCCGGAACATGATTTGACACCTAGGAACATGATAGGAACCCTGGGATACACCCAATGACTTAGTAACACGTGTTCGGACTTGTTTATGCGTTAATTGAACATTATGCTAGACTAGGTGAACTCTTGCGCGTATTAAGTGTTTAATTGCATATGTTGCATGATGTCTTGTAATTGCCTAACACGTGAGATGTCGGGTCACCAATGGGATGTCGGGTCTTGTCTGGTACGGTCGGTTTAACAGTCAATGGTGTTTTCAAACATTTATGGTTATGGTCTGGACATTCGGGGACTAGTTAACCTGCGGGTTAGTAGTCCGGATACTTATGCACATTTTATGATAGGTCGCCGTTATTTGGGGCTATCATAGCATAACTACTTAACTGTTTTCAAGTAACGCAATCCAAGGTGAGTGTCACAGCCCCACTTTTATTAGTTTTACTTTCGGGGGAGAAACATGCTACATACTTACTTATTAATGGTCATGTTATACTATGGTTACTTTATTATACTATGCGGCTTTTACGGAAGTCCCAGGGGGAAACCATGAATGTGCGGGAATGCACAACGGGGGAAATGTGGATAGATCTATTGGGCCTCACAAACCCCACTCGACGGCGGGGCCGAGCGGGTGAATATTGTCTCTTATTACTGGCTCGCCGAGGCATCGGTTATAGCCAAAACGTCTGGGCATGATTCAACAATTTACACCGTAGTAGTAAACAAACACTTAACGTCTAGCTAACGTTCTTATAACTTAGTAGTAACGGATATGATCTTTTCAAACTTGTAACAACTCTTTTATAAAATAAAACCCGTGAACTCACCAGCATTATATGTTGACATTTTTGGCATGTTTTCTCAGGTCGCTAAGGTAGCGGTTAATGGACTAGGCGCACGGAGTCTTGCACAGCGTCTAGAATTTTGAAGCATATTAAACAATGTTTTGTAAACTATAATATGTCTTTTGGTTGTAAACAAGAAATGCTTCCGCTGCTGGTTTACGGCTCAAAGCATGATGTTTTGGTTTTAAAATATATATGAATGCATGTTTGTTGCTTGTTTATTGTGATCGTTGACTGGGATCCTGGTGTGTCACGCGCCTCGCGGTAAAACCTCGCACGTGGAATTTGAGGGTGTGACAATTATGAATTCAATCTTTACAGGTGTTGATTCATGAATCAACAACTAAAAGACAATGGTTTAGAATCTTATGAAGTTATTTTGTTTTGGTTCGATTTGATCCTTCTTCTCAGGTACCTCTTATATGCTTTTGATTAATTGGTTACAATTTTGTTGGTTAATTTTTGAAATTTTTATTATTTGTTTCATGTAGCATATGCTGGGAGCAGCATTACACGCTTTTCGTTGATTTCAGAAGATTAGATGATTTCCAACCCAAGGTTAGCAACTCTTTTCTCCAACAATTCGAGTTTTTTAACTTCTACTTGATTCCTATGATGAAACTTGTAAATCCCGCGGTTAGGTTAACTCCGGGAAACCATGAAACGACTGATTCTGCTGGTAATGGAGGCTCCTAAGTCATATACTGGCAGTAGTGGATAAAAACGGCAAGTCAACATCACTTAGGTAAGACCAGACTATCAGTTTTGATTTTTTTCTTTGGTTTCTTATGTAGTTTTGTAGTTCTATCTTTTGGTTTGTTGTTTATTGTTGGATCTGATCTGTTTGTAAGAAGAACTTGGCACGAACTCGTTTCATCGGCTTCTATTTAGTCAACCGGTGGTTCATTATCCTTTACAGTTTGTAAATCGATATTCAAAATTCTTTATAAAAATCTTTTAAAGTTTGATGTCCAAATTGTCATATCATCTGGATCATTATGTATTACGTATTCTTAATTTGATTTGTTGATTTTAAATTGCATTATGTAGATCCCTGGTTTGTTAATATTCAAAGATGTGGTTGTTAAAATGGGGCTGGAGTTCTTGGACTTATGATCATGTTATAATCAAAGTTGTTCAGTTTATACCCATTTTGAATGTTGTAGCCATTCAATAATTGTTTATTAGTGCTTGATTTCATGCTCAAGAATCACAAACATACAATAACATGCAAGCATATCAAATAACAATCATAAAACTCCATGTTTAGAGAACTCATGTTTTAATCTTTATAAACATATATTAGATTTGGAAAAACTTGTTTATGGTGTTTTAAAACATAATAAAGAAGATTAAAACACAGGAGGTCAAGTATTATACCTAAAGCTCTTCAATCTCTCAACCGAATGATGTTCTTGAGCCTTAGGAGATGTTTATGGCTTATATTTCTCGTATGGGGGCTGTAGGGGACGATCAGGGCTGATTTTATGAGAAAGATGGGGCTTAAAATCGTTTATATAGTGGTTTAAGTCGGTTGCCCCGGCCCAGGTCCCGCCGAACGGCCCTTCACTCGGCCAAACGGTCGTTCGGATGGACATGGCCCGTTTTGGGCGACCTGGTTTAGGGTATTGCATGTTTTCTTTGTTTTAATAGGTATTTTGGACCCCACCAAAGCGTAACCCCATGTTTTTAGACCCAAACTATCCTATCACACAACAATTTACACATAGTTTCACACAAACACGTAATTGCAAATAATATCAAACAGTTATTTCACAATTATCTATTTTATCACTTCACCAACGTTCGCGGGCTTCGATACTTGTGTACATAGTCCAGTAATTCCTCGAATTACCTTCTTATGCAGTTATTAACCTATAATTGTGCAACGTGTGACTCACCTAACTTACCCTAGTTAAGTAACATGTTGTTAATGTAAGTGAGAGTAAACTAGAGTTTAGTTAAAGTATGAACCTCAAAATGCGGGGTGTCACATAATTAAAGAAAAAACACCTAAACTAAAGTCAAGGGGGAGTTTGTAGATGCATTCCATATGTGTCTGTAGCTTTTGGATAATCTAAGTTGGTAGTTGTCGTAGTTGATAAAGTTTGTAAAGTTAAGTCTTTGTATTTGAGTCGTTCATGCGAGTGAGGGTAAGATGTTGACATTCGTGTGATGTGTCATGTGAATGAGGCCATTCGCATGACCGTTTGTGCGAATGAAGAATGTCTCTCTCTTTCTCTCTATCTCTCTATCTCTCTCTCTCCCTCTCTCCCTCTCTCCACATATATATATATATATATATATATATATATATATGTAGCGTTTGGTATGATGGAATGGAAGAGGGAATGGAATGGACCATTACGGGGTAATGAAAAATAGTGTGTTTAGTTGGTGAAAGGAATGGAATCACCCATTCCACAAGGCATTCCATTCCCTCAAAACCATCATCACCATCCACCACCGCTGCCACCACCGTCTCCTACCACCCACCACCGCCGCCGCCCACCACCGTTGTCGCTGCCGCCACCACCCACCACGGCCGTCACCACTCACCATCGTCGTCATCACCACCACCAACCACCGCCAACTACTACCTCCACCCACCACCACCGCCACCTATTACCTTCACCACCTACTACCGCCACCACCCACACGGTCACCGACCCATCACCGCCGCCACCGTCACCCACCCAATGCTACCTACCATCATCACCCACCAACCGCCGCCTCCACCACCTGCCACCGCTACTCACCACAATTTCCTTTACCCACCACTACTGCCGCCACCCGCCACCGCCACTACTCACCATCGTTACCCTCCCACCATCACCTCCGTCTACCTCCATCCATCGCCAATGTTGCCACCACCCACCACCATTGTCGCCACCACCCACCACTGTCGTCGCCACCCACCACCACGCTATCGCCACCAACCACCACCGTCACTACTCATCATCGTCGCTCACCCACCATCACGGCCATCCACTTCGACCTTCCACCGTCGCCACCACCGCCGCCGCCACCCACTACCACTGCTACCGCCACATACCACCACCCACCATCACTGCCAGTGACCACCATCCACCATAACCAGTCACCACCGATTTTATTCCTTCATCTTTTCCTCCCTATCCAACAACACAAAGTAATGTTTTGTTTCATTCCCACATAGCAACCAAACAAGACATGGAATGGTAATGATCCATTCCATTAGCTTGTCCATTCCATTACCTCATCCATTCCATTCCATTCCCCCATTCATTCCATTACCCCATACCAAACAGACCCATAGGGTTGAGCTTTGGGTTAGTTAGTTATGTCACTTATTGTTTAGCGCCCAAACTATGTTCAAAACTCTAGTTTCGGCCAGTCTCTCTATTTTACATCAATCGAGTCTGTATTGATCATTTAAACATTGATTAATGCAAGAGATGAATGTTTTTTATTGATTTCATGTACATTTTTGTTATTATCTTTATATCATTTTGCTATAGCCGAGGGGATTTCGCACCCGACAGTTTACAAATCGTTGAGATCTTGTTAGTTTGATTGAAATCAATTCTACAGACACCCCTCAAGGTGAAAAGAGAAGCTTCACATATATGACAAAGGAAGCTAAAAGAATTAATGTAACAAAGGAGGCCACCAAAAAGATGAAAAAATTAATGTCTAATGCCATCATGGAACAATCTTTCTCACTCTAGGAGATAGCACTTGGAGTCGTTAGAGAAATGTTAAATCTAACTCCAGCTGAATTCATATTTCTAGAAGTACATTGCAATGAAATATATAGAGCTGAAGAAAAATCTCTGTGAGATATGACTCCCAGTTCGCATTTCAATCTCAAAAGAAGGATATCTTAAGATCCTACTGCACTCCCTGCTTGTTACACCCCGCCTAGGCGGAAACATGGACTGCGACTTCAAAAGGTTTTCAAGCACAAGAGTCACGCAAACATCAAATTCATGAAATTCAAAGATATTATAAAGACAAAAATGTTTAACATTTCAAAGAAAATATTATCTTAAAAAAGACCAGTTCAAATATCCCACGATGCCAGTGCACAACTCCCCCAAGTTCCATGCTATACGTTTGATTTCCTAAAAACATGCAGGTAAAATGTGTCAAAAATAAAGTTAGTGAGTTCACGGGTTTTGATGTATGGATGTGTAAACCATGGTAGACTAAACCATTTCCTAGCTAAGACAATGATTGATATGTGACTGACATAAGCCGTAACCAAACCTTGACGTGTTATACCTCACCCATTGTACACTAAAGACCATGAACAAATGTGAAATACAAATAATTTCTTGATGATTGTAATCCGGTTAGAGCGACTAATCAAGAGTGGGGGTGTCAACCCAATAGATCTATTCATGTGTATTCTGAGCCTAATTGTCTCATGTTCACATATTAGTCAAAATGTAACTGAACTTGTACGCATGTTTTCTCCCAAAAGTATGAAAACAATAAAAAGGGGCCGTGAAAACTCACCTGGTCTCTAACTACAAATAGGACTGAATCTGATGTGCTAATGTCCATACGAAGGTGTCCTAGATTATTAAGGACAACTTAAGTCTGTGTACTTGATTATTTACCAGTTAAGTTGTTCACCCGATTTATGCCTTTGGATTGTGTTATTGCTCACACACGTGATGATTATTACGTATTGTTGTTTGTAATCTCGAAAAGATGTACGGTTTTAATTTGTGTATCTTGAAAACTCTTGTTATTTTTGTTGTTTGTAACCATAAAGTAATCAATCGTGTCAAAACCGGTGTCCTGGTTCATGACATGTTACCACATGGTACATATGTTAAATATATGTGCCTAAGATAGCATGTTAACATATGCTTCTCGAAACCACAAGTTTATATAGGTTTATGTTTTGTTCCAAAAACGACTTCTATGCGCATTGTTTGAATAAAAACACATTTGCTTGTACTTGTACACATGTTCGTTGTGACACCCCAGGAAAATCCCACATCGGCTGTGGGATTCCTAGCTTTATCAACTCCTGGGTCTTCATAACCTGGATTGATCAAGTGTCCAAACAAGTTCTTCAAAGGTGGTCTTTCATTCGCAGGTACACCTTTATATTCTTTCATTCTCACCAATGTGCTCAGACTCATATGATCCTGAACTACAATCTGAGTAGGATCTTTCCTTAATTTCTTGTACTTCTGATCGAATATCATTTGCAGGAATCTTGGATACAGTAAAAATTTCTTACTCTTCAATCCTCTTAATGGTTCAAGCATGTGGTCAAGTATCATCCTGGATACATTGAATGGTTTGTTCAGAATCAGGGCAACCATTAAAGAGCTAATACTCTTTCTCATCACGTCGTATCCTCCACTCACAGACCCAAAGACATGCAACATCACATGAGCCAGGTATTTAAACTGTGGGCATAGTTTACCTTTGTGTAAGGCTCCGTCTGTGATCGGTCCGTTGTATTTCATCCTTAAGAAACATTTCCTCTGTTCAATCCAAGATGAGACTCTAGGATCAGTCTTCTTGTCATTCAGCTTCAAGGCTTTTCGGATGTCATCTTCAGATACAATAACCAACTCCCCTTGAATCTTGCTAACAATAGCAGTTTCATTGTCCCAAAAGTCGATTCTTGCATTCGTCCAGAACTCCTTTTGATGATCTCTGTAAATGATAGAAGGAGTGGCAATAGCATCAACGACTCTACTCCTCTTCAGAAAGTCAACAATACCGGTGAATTCGGTATGTTTCTTCAGGTCGCCAAGAAAAGCGCAACAATTATGTGCCTTTTCAAATGGTAGTTCTTCTTCCGGCTTCTTCCCGGCTGCCTTCTCTGATGAACCTGCTGGTATATCAGAACTTTGAGGTTCAGACATTGTTAATCTGCAAAACAAAACACGAAAACACATTAAAAACGAACAAAAACATTGTTAATCTGCAAAACAAAACACGAAAACACATTAAAAACGGACAAAATATTCAAAATTTGAAATTTTTGATTTTGAAATTCCACATTCGACCAAATCGTGGGTTCGAATGTGGGAAATAAAGAGTTCAAATGTGGAAATAAGGTTCGAATGTGAAAAAGTTAGTTTAAAAATGTACATTCGACCGTTCATCCACTTTTGACCGTTTGAACAAGCCACTTTCGACCAAAAAGTCACATTCAACCCTTTCGAAATTGTCGAATATGGCTATTCATCTTCAAAATTATCAGATTTTGATTTTGAATGTTTTAACATGCCATTTTGATTTGCTAAGCTTCTAATAGGTCCGATTAACCTTTATCAACAACCAATTTGTTATTATTGTTCAATATTTAAGTGTTTTTTCCTAAAATCTAGGGTTCGAAGGTTTGAACAATCAATTCAACAATCTGATGTGAATTAACCCTTGATTTTGTTATCCTCTCCCCCTAAAACACTTAAGTATTGAATCCCAATCAACAATTTTCACGTTTATAGTCAATAATTCATGGTTTGATTCAATCAAAGGTTCGAACATATTATCACTGATTCAGACTTGAATACTGGATGGATACCTGCAAATTTGGTCTTGAAATGATCAGCAAAGAACAAGGAACACAATGATATGATTTAAAATAAACGAGCAACAAGGGGTGGTAATCTCAGGTTTTTGAAAATTTTTGAAATGAAGGATCGAAGGTGCAGATAAGGTTATATAGGCTCCATATTCGACCCTTTTAGTTGGGCGAATGTGAAAATATTTCCACTTCTACCCTATTTAATGGTTCGAAGGAGGAAATATGGTTTGAATGTGCAACAGACATAAGAACACTCACATTCGACCGTTTAGAAAGTTCGAATGTAAAAGCAAAATTCCACATTCGACCCATCGAAGGGGCGAATGGAGTTTGGAATATTTGAACTTTTTACCAAATCTCAAAATTGAGTCCCGTTCAATATTTTACTTAACTTTTAAGCATCCGACATTCATTATTTGTTATTTAAAGATCACAAAACTCAAATGGTCCATCAAGTTTCAGAAAATCACCATCAACCACCATTGGTTATCAAAAAAAATATAGAAATGTAAAATCTTTTGAATTTTCTGAAATTTTTTGTTAAAACACACCTAAAATCTTTTTGAGTTTTTGTGATTTTTGATGAGAAATGTAAAATGCAGAAATTTAAACATAAAGCGTTAAATGTTTTGTGATTTCCGGTAAGAGGATCATATCAGTTATTGAGAAATCTGATAATATAAATCAAAAGATCAACGATGTGATCCGGCAATTGCTGATATTGTTGTTCATATAAGCTCACATGCAGACTGTTGTGCAGTGCTTTAGACTGATACAGTTATTTATAGTATAAACTCAATTGTCTGTGGTTCCCACGCACACGACATACTCCCGTATCAAGGAATAATTGCACAAAGACTCATTGTAACGCGTGATTATGCTTTCGTCATCTGTAATTTACAAGGTATGAGGCATAGAGGTGTACAGGTCAGCAACTCAATGCTACAAAGTAACTTGTGCACTCTACCAGGTTGAGGGTTGATATCAATCATGATTTGCATCAATGATTGGATACGATGTATTAGATAATCTTTGATTATCGTCATACATTGAAAGTTCCTCAATTCGGTAACTTTAGGATTTGGCCTTAAAGCTCTTTTATAAAGATACCCTGTCTGATCTAGGTCTGTAATGACTTATGACAGAAGATCAGATAGGCTATCCCCAGATAACTAATAACATAACGACCCGAAACCTTCGAATTTTGTACAAATACCCTATCAAACGAAATTACGGTACTAAGACCATATGCCCATGAGGAGTTCATCCACATAACAGTTCGTTTGATATGTATGTATCAGGCACGTAGTAATAGGTCTACAAAGCCTATCAACACATCACACACACTCAAACACACGCCTTATATTGCATTACACTTCTTTAGCATGTGTCAGATCCTCACTGATGTACGATCATTTCCTCTTTTTCTCCTAGAAATCATTTTGGGTTTTTCTAATTTTTATGGCTTTTTGACTTTTTCAATGTTTTTGGCTTTTCTAAAAATAAACTACCCCTAAAATGAAAAACATATTTTTGGGTTTTTGAATTTTTCTGAAAAACGGTAAAAACTAAAACTAAAAAGTGATAAACCGAAGTGATGATCAGTCTTGTTTTTCTTTTATACCATTTGCTTTTAAAAGATATTCAAATCTTGATTTATCAAAAGCTTTGGTAAAAAGATCTGCACGTTGATAATGAGTGTAGATTTTGACCATATCGATCAACTCTTTTGCATAACAATCACGGATAAAATGGTATTTAATCCGGATATGCTTAGCTTTTGAGTGATTGACTAAGTCTATAGTTATTGCAATGGCGGCCTCATTATCACAGTTAATAGGGGTTTTAAGAAATTGCAAACCGTAGTCAACCATCTGTTGTTGTACCCACAGAACTTGTGAGCAGCAGCTTGAGGCTGAGACATATTCTGCTTCACATGTTGATAAGGTGACTGCAGTTTGTTTCTTGCATTGCCAGGTCACGAGCCTGCTCCCCATAAACTGGCATCCAGCCGTTGTGGACTTGCTGTCTTTGTCACAGCCTCCCCAATCTTCATCACTAAAAGCAATTAGGTCAAAATTATCATCATTAGGGCACCATAGTCCTCTCGACGGACAACCCTTCAGATATCTCAGGATTCGTTTGACAGCTGCTAAATGACATTGTTTCGGCTTCGATTGATAATGTGCACAGAGACACGTGGCAAACATTATGTCTGGTCTAGATGCGGTGAGATACATCATAGATCCGACGATTGCTCTGTATGTAAAAGGATCAGTCAGCTCCCCCTTAGCGTCAACACCAATCCCATGATTAGGTTGTATCGGGGTATCCATTGGCTTTGAATCTTCCATCTGGAATCGGCTCAAGACTTCATATACGTATTTGTTTTGGTGAATAAAGATCCTCGTTGGTCTTTGGTCCACCTGCAAGCCTAGGAAAAACTGCATCTCTCCTATCGCACTCATTTCGAACTTTTCCTTCATAACTTTTTCAAATTCTATGCACAAAAGTTCATTAGTAGATCCAAAACTAACATCATCAACATAAATCTGCACTAGAAGCAAGTCATCTCTTGTTTGTTTTGTGAATAGTGTGCAATCTACCAAACCTCATTTGAATCCTTTGGATAGAAGATACGTGCTCAGCTCCTCATACCATTGCCGTGGAGCCTGGTGCAACCCATAGAGAGTTTTGTTTAGAACATAGACCTTATCCCGGTGGATAGGATACTCAAAGCCTGGTGGTTGTCCTACGTAAACTTCTTCCTTGACCACACCATAAAGAAACGCACTTTTAACGTCCATTTGATACACCTTGAATTTCTTGTAAGATGCAAACGCTAGAAACATGCGGATAGCCTCTAAGCGTGCAACCGGTGCATAAATCTTGTTATAGTCTATTCCTTCCACTTGATGAAATCCTTGTACGACCAATCGAGCTTTGTTTCTAACAATCACTCCTTTGTCATCCTTTTTGCACTTAAACACCCATTTAGTTCCAATCTTTTTCCATCCTGGAGGTAAATCTGTCAGTGTCCACACTCCCAGTTTCTAAAATTGCAATAACTCCTCTTGCATTGCCTCTACCCAAGCGTCATCCAAAAGAGCATCCTTGTATGTCCGCGGCTCAACCTGCGAAACATAACAAGCAAAAGACCAGTCATTCTGACAACCTGATTTTTGAATTTTAGCATATAAGGCTAGAGCGCCAAGATTTTCTTGTGAGTTTGCATTCCTAAGTTGTCCTCTCGTCATAACACTGCTACCAGGATCACCAATAACTTGCTCGAGCGGGTGAATACGATGTATCTGAGATTCCGAATAATCATGTACTTGCGCTCCCGTTTGAGTAGTCAAATTCTCTGTCGAATCCAGATCATTACCCAAGTTGGATGATAAAGCACCATTTGGATTTGGGTTCACTGGAGGTGTCTCTGTAGCAACATCTAGAACAGCTTCACTTGTGACATCATCATCATCTTCCGATTCTGATGAATTGATAGTTGTGGAAGCTTCCTGGAACACTTCATCTTCAGCTGCAGGAGCATTGGCATCATTAGAAGCTATTTGAGGAGTTACAGTGATCGGACACACCAACGATGATGTCACTGCGTTTTCACACTCGTAGTATAATCTTAATACAGCCTCTTCAACCAAGCTATCTAGATTGAATGATTCAAAGAAATCTTTGTAATCAAACATCCAATCTGGACCGCTACCCTGTACATTCTGAGTATACCGCTGAACTTCAACGTTAGCCCACTCCTCTACCTGACGAGTTCGTTTGTTGAATACCCATTTAAGCGGGGTTGCATATCCAACAAAGAATCCTTCTTCAGCTTTTGGTGCGAACTTCTCAGATGGATTAAGCATTGTACATGGTGCTCCAAATGGTTCTAGATACTCTAAGTTCGGCTTTCGTCTGTTTAACAACTCATAAGAAGTTTTGCCAAACTTCTTCACTGTTAGCACATGATTCAGAGTATAACAAGCTGCGTAAATGGCTTCATTCCAAAATATTACTGGAAGGTTGGAATCCACAAGCATTGTTCTAGCCGCTTCAATTAGAGTCCTATTTTTACGTTCTGTGACACCATACTGTTGAGGGGTGTACGGAGCACTATATTCATGATGAATTCCTTTGTCTTTACAGAGAGCATCCATCTGTGCATTCTTGAACTCCGTCCCATTATCACTCCTAATTCTCTTGATCTTCTGACCATAGTCATTTTCTAAACGAGTGAACAGAACCTTCAGATTGTTAAACGTGTCGCTCTTATGATGCAAGCACATAACCTACGAGAATCTAGAATAGTCATCGGTAACCACAAGACAGTACCATTCACCAGCATGACTTTTACGCTTAACCGGTCCGAATAGGTCCATGTGCAAACGCTCAAGTGGTAATTCAACTGAATTGACTTTCTTTGGTTTGTGGGACTACTTGTGCTGCTTTCCTTTCTTGCAACTCACACACTTGTCGTTCAAATGGAAATGTTTAACATTTACGCCTTCGACAAGTTCATTCTTCACCAGATGATTCATTTTTCTAAGGTGAATGTGTCCCATCCTCCTATGCCACATTATAGATTCTTTTTCAGTAGCCTTGGAGAGGAAACACGTTACTTGGCCCTGGGATGCCATGGCCTTTGACATGTCGAGAATGTATAGATTTTTCACTCTCGGTGCTTTCAGCATTACCCACTCTTTTGGTAGTACGAAACCTGGCTTAAGAATGTAGCAAGATTTGTCATCAAAGAATACAGAGAACTGTTTATCGCAGATTTGACTGACACTGAGCAGATTATAGTCTATTTGCTTCACATACGATATCTTCTCAAAACTCACGATACTATTACTCACACCACCCTCCATAGTAATGTATCCACCTTTGTTCCCAGCAAATGCTACGTATCCGCCATTGATGTTTCTAATGTCGAACAACAGCGATAAATCCCCCGTCATGTGACCATAAGCTCCACTGTCAACAATCCAAAGACTGCTAACAGGGCCAGCTGAAGCTCCCTGCACATATCAAGTAAAAAGATTAGTTCTTTCGGGGGACCCACGCCTGCTTGGTCTTGGGTCTTTGAACATTTTGTTTCAAAGATTCTTTATCACAAACATTTGAATTTGAATTGATCTTTTTCTGATCAATTAAATCCTTTTCATTCTCAGACTTCTCATATACTTTTGAAGTCGAAGCACCATGAGATCCCACTGGTGACCAGAATTGTTCTGAACGTTTCAAGATCCGGATTTGAGATTTTGGAGTCTTAGTCGGTTTATTTACTTCATTCTTGAAGGAAACTTTCTTGGTTACCTTCTCTGATTTAACAGAGATAGGTCCAACTGTTGATTATCCCTCTTTTGATAATATCAGCTTTGGTTGTAAAAAGGTGCTGGTTGAGGGACACATCGTCTTTGTGGATAACAATGATTATCGACTGGACTTTGATACTTTTGCTTCACTTCAACATCGTGCCTCTTGTGCCTAACGTACGGGCAGTGAGCAAGTAAATTCCCTCTCTCCCCGCATTTAAAACACGCATGGTACTCTTCAAAGTTGTTCTTGGAGTTCGACTTTGCATAAGTAGTGATAGGATATTGATCATCCACACACCTTCTTCTTAAACTCTCAGGAGCTGGGTCCTTTGAGTAAGTCGGCTCAAGAAAACTATGTGCCTTCTCCTTCGGCCTAATAAACTCTGTGACATGAACCTTTGGTTCTTTTGGAACATCCAAATAAATTTTCTTCAAAATCTCTGGAGGTACATCATTTGTTCTCTCGTGTTTTGGGAACCAAATGGTACTCTCCTGCCAAATTTTCTCAATCTTGGAGTAATTGGCAAACTTAATTGGATATTCCTCGTCAGAAATTATCTTATCAGATCCTTCCATCCGATAAAACACTTTGACGGGTTTGTCACTTTGTTCATTCTTTTCAACCTGCTTAACTGACTGATTCACTCGATGAGCGTTAGCCATTGGATGAATAATCTGAGAAGGTGATACTGGTTCATTGGTGATAATATGATTTTCAACTGGAATATCACTCACCTTCTCAGTTTTATCAGCCTTAATGTCATAATCATCAGTTACAGCTATCACACCCTCATCATTCAGTCCCAAAATAGGTCTAACATCGGAATTTGGATCTCCCACACTGGAAGTGTTAGACTCATCATCCGATGTAGAGTTAGACTTAACTGAACTCTCCGATGTTATTGAATGTAAAGTATGATTTTCAAACAACACTGGAGATGGGACGGCCTTGTAGTTTGCACTACTCGGTTGTGATGGTTCCTCAATTATATGGTCAACAACGTATGCAATATGTTTGTAGCTTTCAAGCTTCTTTTTGACTTTCTCAGCAAAGCACTTGATGGTTGCCATTTCAAGTTTTATTTCTTCCAATTCATTGATGTAATTGTTAATGACCAGTTGTTTTAAAGATAGTGTTTTCTTAAGATCAGAAATGTCTTTCTTATAACCATCAAGCACCTTATTGAATTCATGTGCTTCTTTTTTATACGATTGACAGTTGATTCGAGCACTCTCAAGCTGAACCCTGAGTTGCTTATTATCCTCTGTCAATCTATCGCATGCACCACAGTACTTATCACTGTTCATGTCAAAAGTAGAATCAGAACTTACCTGTTTCGGAGGCTCTGTCATTGCCATCAAAGCAAAGTGTGCTTCCTTTCCAGCAAATAATTTAGAATAATCAATCCTGGTAAAAGCATCATCCACTATGCAAGATTTGCGGGTCATAAGAAAATCAGCTTCGGCTAGAAGTTGATCAATGTCATCATCTAGTGAGTTAACACTAGCTTCAGAATCAGACTCGCTCTCCGAATCAGAATAAACTGAATCACACTATTCAGGAATATCAGTGACTGAGTCAAGAACCAATCCTGACTTCTCTTCAACACAAACATCATTTTCTTCCACCAATTCCTAAATCTTCAACTCAGATTTCTTCTCAGTCTCCAAATCATCTTCAACTAGCACCGGCTCCTCCAAAACTATTTTCTGAGCAACGCACGCCACATTACCAGCAATGATCTCCTCAACACCAAGTTGCATACCAGTCCAAACAAATCCTTCATCCTTCTGGATTACCAAAGCCTGGTTCTAGTTATCTGGTTGGGTTTGGCTATTTGGTGTAAAAATTGGAATGGTTGTTCTAGTTGGATTCTGTGGTGTTTGGTTTTGTTCTTGTTTTGTGTAGTGGTTTGTCTAACAGAATTGTTTGATGAGGCATTTTTTCGGTTTTGGTAATTATTTTGTGGTTGGTAGTTGGAGTTGTTTTGGCTTTGATAAGATACCTGATTTTGAGATTGACGATTCTAGTAATTAGTGTTGAATGGATTCCTGTTTCCCTGTTGTGCTGGCTGTGTACACTCTCTCTTGAAGTGACCTTTACCACCACAGTTAAAACATGTGACTTTGGCTTTGTTGAAGCCATATGTGGTGTTGGGAGATGTAGAAAGATCAGTTCTGCCCGTCTTTTCTATAAACTCAATCGCTCGTCTCATGACACTAGCAAATGCCCACTGAATGTCAATGACTAGCTACCAACCCATTATACGAAGCGACCATAGCAGATACCAAGGCTACATGTTGTTGTGCAACATAAATAGTGACATTGTACAAGTTTGATGTCTCCAACACAATTGGGCTTTGGTTTGGTTGATTTTGGTTCATTTGAGTTGGATTCATTTGAGGAATGTAAGATTGTTGTTGAGGTTGGTTCAAACTAGCTGAATAGCATGCAGCTTGTTGCATAGGTGAAAATGGTGGGATGTAATTGGTAGGGTATGATGGTGCTGTATAAGATGAAGTTTGAGCAAGATAGTTTATGGGGGTTTTGGTTGGTTCAAAAATGCTTGAAACACAAGCTATATGTGGAGCAACAGAACTACTAGAACTTGAACTAGTCAGAGATGAAGATGTACCACCATGATATAACTCTGGATTCTGAGGAACTTGCGCTCTTTTAGCTTTCCTCTTATCTTCCAACTCTTTGTTCTCAATCTTCTGAATGAATTCATTGATGGTCCAATACTGGTATGCATCTTTCTCCTTAAGGACCTCAATGTGTTGATTCCAGTATGGTGGTAATGCATCAGCGAACTTATCCACCAGCTCAGACATAGGTATGTTGATCTCATAACTTGAAAGTTCAGTCAACAAATGGCAATACCTCGGAATCAACTCCTTAAGTGTCTCATTACCCATATAACTAAAGTTCTCGAACTTTTTTCTCAACTCCTCCATTCTAAGCTTCCTTGTTTTCTCATTCCCTTCGTGACGATTCTTTAACATATCCCATAGTTGCTTCGAAGTGGTGCACGACCCGAACTGATGTAAAAGATCAGTGTTTATGGCCTGGGATAGTTGTGAGAACGCCTTCTTTTCCACCGCAAACTTTTTCTTCTCATCCTCAGCTAAGCTCTCTAATGGAATCGGCTCACCAGTGTTCTCCAAAACTGGAGCTACATACCCCTTAGCAATCATTTGCCAAGCTTCAGTGCCTTCCATTCCCATTCCCTTCAAATGAATCTTGAACTTTGGTTATAATCCACCATTTCCATCAGCTTTAGTGGACGATTCCCGCTACCTGAAGATAAGTCATGAATTAGCGTAGAAATAGCATTGGTAGTTTGAGAGTGTACCGCAGCTGCTGCAACTCCCCAATAATCAGCCATGGGTTGTTGTGGTGGTTGTGTAACTTGTTGTGGCATCAAACTAGTCATCGCCAAGTAATTGATTGGTTGGGATGCTTGACTAGTCGTCTTCTGAGCAGCTACTGACCAAGGATCCATTGTCACTTGCTACTGTGGTGTTGTATTAGGTCGTGGTGTTGTTGAAAAGTTCCACATATCGTCTGCAAAGTATAAAACACGAAACGATTAGAAAAATTTTCAATAAGTTTCTACTTCCGACCTTTTATCAATAAACGTGGGGGCGAATGTGGAATTATGTCCAGGTTCGACCCTTTCTGAAGACTCGAAGGTATAATATAACAGACTCTTCTCACTTTCGACCAAATAAATCCTCTTTCGACCTCTCGATGGGTCGAATGTAAAAGAAATGGTCGAATGAACAACAACACACTAAAAATATCTAGGTTCAACCGAAATAAGATCCACGTTCGACCTAAAAACTCCTGATTCGACCTAAAAACCACACTCTCGACCGTTTCTCCCTAGGTTCGACCCTTTCATTTTGAAAAACGGTTATTCTTTGAAAATCGGTTATTTTGATCCAAAATTTTCAAAGAGCTTCATCATGGCAGGGGTTGAATGGATGAAAGGAAACGAAAAGGCTAAGGCTCAAAGATGAGTGGCTAAGGGTGGGAAAAATATATGGAAGGTCAATAGTGACGGAATGGGTAAGTCCTAAATGCCTAGATCATTTTCTCACGCTCACCTCTGATGTGGTCTTCTAGCGTATAAGTGACACAAGTTTTAATCGCGCCATGTTAAAGGGGAATATCACTCAAGACAAATGAACGAGCATGTGTAGTATATATATATATATATGTGTGTGTGTGTGTGTGCGCGTGTGTGTGCGTGTGTGTGTGTGTATTAGTATGCTCGATAAGGCTCAATGATACTCACATGTCGGGGTAGGGGTTTTTCAAGGAATCGGGAACACCTTAGATGGTTCTTTTGACTACCAAAAACCTCCTTAATCTCCCGCAAGATCGTTGGGTGGACTCAAAGGGTTTGAAAATATTTTTGTTTCCAAAAACACTTTTAAAAACTTTGCCTTTTTAGTTACGGTTTGTCGAATGCTTTGAGGTGTTTTAAATTTTGCAAAAATTTTAAACACCTCACACTTAATTCTTTTACACAATTTTTAAATTAATATTCATGATATGTGTGTGCAAAGAAAATAAGCAGGCAAGTTAAAAGGAACAAGTATCTCCCCTTTTTGTTCTCCAACGGTCCGTGTGTGGTCGATCCCCGCAGCTGCCTCAACAACAATGTTCTCTAAATCACTTGGCATGAACTACAATAATTTATTAGTAACAAAAAGAAAAATACAAATAAAAATAAAAACAAGCTACTGGTCCAAATGCCGAGAGGGCATACCTAGGTGTTAAAAACTATCAAGAGTGAACGACCATACCTGATGGTTCTTGACCAACTCTTGTACCGTATGCACCAACCTCTCAACTTATTCATCCTAAGCTACTGATCCGGGCTGCCTCCACGGTAGTGCTACATTTCACGTCTTTGGCTAGACAAAACGCGTGATGCTCAGACTGCTTCCTTCCCTGCCTCTAGGACATTGATGGTGTTCTTCTTCCGTCTGCTTCTTTTTTTCCATCCAGTCTTCTGACGGTTGTCCCAGTACTTGTCTATCCACTTGGTGTTGTCAAGCCTCACTGCTAATTCTTCTGGTGGTGTGACTGCTGCGCCTTTGGCTTTCTTCAATTGATAATCTAATTATTATCAATGAAGTTGGCCATGTCAAATGGGTCGTCAGACACGTATTCTTTTCCACTGGCGATGTAGTGCAATTTGTGGTTCCCAACCTGAAGTGTAAGAATTCCCTCACTCATATCTATGGTAGCTCGGGCAGTAGCTAAGAACGGCCAACCGAGAATAATAGGAACATTACTCTCGCCCAAGTTGAGAATGACAAAGTCGATGGGGAAGATGAATTTTCCTACTTTAATAAGCAGGTTTTCGACAATCCCCTCGGGTTTCTTTATGGTACCATCCGCCAACTCGATCGTAGCTATCAAAGGTCGTGGGTCACCCAAGTAGAGTTGTTTGTAGATATAAGTGGACATGATGTTCACACTTGCACCAAGATCAGCAAAGGCATAATTCGTAGGCAAGTTACCTATAGAGCATGGTAAAGAAAATTTCCCTGGATCGGTCAGCTTTGGAGGGAGACTTTGCTGAAGTATTGCCGCGCACTCCAGTGCGTTACCCTTGATTGCTACCTCGAGGTTTCTTTTGTTCCTCAAGAAGTCTTTTAGAAATTTTGAATATTTAGGAATTTGTTGGATGACTTCTATAAAAGGTAAGTTGAAGTGGATTTGACTTAGAATTTCAGTGAACTTCTAGTACTACTCGTCCGTCTTCTGCTTCATCATACGTCCAGGATAAGGTATGTTAGGCCGATACTCCCTCCGTACCGTTTTCGATGGTGATTCTTGAAGCGCAGCAACTGGAGGATTCTGGTTGGTTGCGGGTCCTTCATTAACCGGCATTGGTGAATTGGCGGCTGAGTTTTCTGGTGTGACGATAATTGGAACGGTTATGGTTGGAGCGGGTTATTTGTGAGTGGGTGGGGTGGTGCAACTTCTTCATTGGCAGGTACCGCTGGTTCGATATAAACGATGCTGCTTCGAAGAGGTATGTCACTCACATTGGCTTTTGGGTTAGTTTTAATGTTTCTTAGAAGGCTTCTGACAGGTCTTTCTGCGAGAGACTTGGCCATCACGCCCAATTGTACTTCCAGGCTTCCGATGGTGGACTCGAGTCCTTGAAGCCTCTTGTCGGTATTGTTGAACTTCTCGTCCATTCGTGTTGCTGATCAGGCTTCGAGTTTTGCGAGTCTTTCATCCACGGACGGATAACCGTTGATTGGAGGGCGTTGCTGGTTGTTTTGTTGACTGAATCTGGGTGGCTGTATGGTGTTATTGTTGTTTTTCCTCCCGAAGTTTGGATAATCACGCCAGCCAGGATTGTAGGTGTTGCTGTAAGGATTGTTTGGCGGGCGGATTGTACCAATGAAGTCAACTTCTTGAGGAAGACTCCCGTCTTGCAGCTGCAACTCTACTACGGTGATGGCATTTACCTGTGCTTTTCTTAATTGGTTGAATCGAGTTGATAACGCCTCAATTTGAGCTTGCAACGAAGTGATGGAATCGACTTGACAGAGGCTGGTCTTCGATGGCTGACATCAAGGGTTGTACCATTGATAACTGTTGACTGCGATTTCTTCGATGAGATCATAGGCTTCCTACGGTTTCTTGTTCCCAAAAATACTTCATGCGGTCGCATCAAGTGTCTGCCTTGCTTGGTTTGTCAACCCATTACAAAATCATTAACTCCGTACAAGACGACTTTAACAATGGATAACACTATTTGAATTGACAACTCGCCTAGTGGAAAGTACCTATAGTGGTGGGAAGTCCTAGGTCATTGTTAATGTATTAAACTTTGTCACATAAGATGTTTGATTTTGACCCGTATTGTGTACTTACGTGTTTTTCCATATTTGCCTTGAATGATCCATGATACTTGAATTGTAAATCTTTTTATACTTATATATATGTACACAAAACTAAGTGTACTCACCAACATTATTGTTGACGTTGTAATTTGTACGTGTTTTAGGAGAGGCTTGATAATTTCACATAGGGATTGGGACTTAGTTAAATAAAACAAACTTAATTTCATGAATTGTTTTGGGATTTGATGTACTTCTCTTATTTGGTTGTTTGACATTTGAACTTTGAATTTAATAATATTTACACTTTAGTACCATGAGGTTTTGAACAATCGTCCCTACGTGGCACCTCGATGTTTTCGCCATCGGTTAGGGTGTTACACCACCTCATATACAACAAAAAATGGAGGAGTTCGATGCATTTGCAATGAGGAGTCCAACTGTTCGTCAAGTATGTGAGGACCATGAGTGAGACCTCCACCTCCATGGAAACGATGAAACTGACGAACTTGTGCCAGAGACACAACATGAGACACATGATGTAGGATATATATTGGGGGATGATGTTGAAGATATGGTTGTTGTAGAGGATGAAGATGGCAATTGTGGAAAAAAATTCGTTGGACGATCAAAGGCTACAAAGTGGTCAACCTCACAAAAGATTCCTTTGGCAAAAGCTTGGTGTTATGTATCCAAAAACAGGGAGAAAAATAATGAAATAGGCAATTGGAGATTTTGGAAAGTGGTTCTTGAAAATTACAACGAATTATTAGGAAGAAATGATCGAACCATCGATCAAACAACTTCAAAATAGATCGCCGTAAACCAAAAAATGAATGAGTCAACAAACTTCATCAACAAGCGGTAGTATTAGGCAAACTTAATGTGATGAAAAGAGCGCTGAAAGATTACAAAGATGCTCATCCGTCTGGTTTAAATCTTCTTCCCACATGGGAGATTGTAAAAGATCACGACAAATGAAAAAAACCAAGCATTGATTGATGATAAATTGTCAGGTAGCCATTTCGGCAGGAGGGGAGTCATTGGAAGTCGACAACTATCATGCGTCTAGTACACCGGACGACTCCTACGACACTTGTAAGATGTCGGAACTGAATGAAAAACAACCAACAAGATTGAAATGGAAAAGCAATAAGAAAGTCGCCGCCAAGTCTTCAAGCAAAAACTCATTGCTTGACGAATTTGGGTTATACGGGATGAAGAAAGAAAATAAATGAGCAAGTTGGTGGAAATACAAACTCATCTAGGAGAGAAAAACTTTAGCATTTTTTAAGAAACAACGCGAATTATTAAGACAAATACCGTATGACCACGACTTGAACATAGGGATGAGCTCGGTACGGGATTGGTACCGAACCGATACCGATCCCGAAAATACCGATACCGAAAGTAGCCAAAAATCAATACCGATCCCGATACCGAATATACCGGTTCGGTATCGGTACCAATACCGATCGGGACCGGTATTTTCGGTATAATACCGAAAAAATACCAAAAATAAAGAAGCTCAAAACAGTTCCGAAAGGCGCCAAAACAGCCCCCATCCAGCCTCAAAACAGTTCCGAAATGCAGGCCCGAATACGACCGATATTGATCAAGTTTATTCTATACTAATGATCGAACATACAAGTGCAGCTCAGTAGCAAATCAAGTCTGCACATTCTCCTTTAGCCATTGCTTTGAGAGTAAGAAATACAACCATTGTTTTGTTAGCATGTGATGGCTTTTTTTAGGATGCCATTAATTCAGCATCAGCTATAACTCAAACCTTGAGTGGTGGTATTTTTTTTAGCAGCCCTTGCACTTGCAAGGACAAACCGAGAACCAGTTAATGCATTGATAACCCAAATAAGCAATGGCTCAATTGGCAGTTTTTATGAGAAGGTCAATTTGTAATATATTGTTTATTATTATATATATATCACATTTTATATCTATAATTGTGTTTTTCAGTATATTGAAGCACCATTGGATTCAACGAAAGAGCTTTCCACATTGGTATACAAGCATAAATATGAAGAAGCTTTAATTAACTGTTGCCCTTAAAAAAAAGAAGCAATGTCTAGATTGTATTCTTGTAGTTTTTATTGGTTTTCGGTAGTCACTATTTTCGGTATTATATATTGGTATTCATAGGTATTAATTCAGTATATACAATTTCGGTATTAATTCGGTAATACCGAAAAAATCCCGTCCCGATACCGCCTAGTACCGATCCCGAAAAACCCTCAACGTTGATACCGATCCCGAAACCGAAACCCCTTGGTTCGGTATCGGTTCGGTACGGGACGGGATCGGGATCGGTATTCGGCACCATCTGCTCATCCCTACTTGAACATGTATTCAAAACCGCACAATAATCGTAAGGGTAAAAGCTTGTGAAACGAAAAATGAAAGAGCGGCGAAATATGGTTGGGATCGCTATTGAGAGAAAGGAAAAGATGAAGACGACGATGAGCAATTTATCATAATTTGAATGTGTTTTTAATTTATCTTTCTTTTTTTATAGTTTAAGCAGGGAATGTACTTTTTATTTTATTTAATATAAAGTTATTTGTAATTAAAGTCTTTATTAAAAGAAAATAAAATGAACATTGAAAGATAGTTGTCAAAGGTAATGCTTATTATAAAACTGTGTTTAGTGAATAAGTTAGTAATTTGATAATGTAGGATTGATGAAAGTCAACTTAGTTCAGTAAACTCAAGGGCTACGTCTCTCCCCCAAACTTCTAACTTACAATTATTTAGAGCATTCATATCTCCTCCATCAAATTTCTTTCATTAAATTACACTAAAAATCTCTATTTCACCATAAAATTCTCTCTCCTTTTTAAAATAATAGTATTTTTTTTCATTATATTTTCTCTCTCCTCACTCACAACCACTTCCAAAAATATTAAAATATTTTTATGGGTGAACAGTAGTTTTTCAAATATAAGGGTGAACAGTGCTTCCACCAAATATTTTCTCTCTCTCCTACACTCACAACCACTTACACCAACCTCATATAATTTGATGGACACACTCACATAAATTTGGTTCCCCAAATGTGAATGCTCCATCCCCCATCCCCAACCATATAATTTAAGAAAAAATCATAGTTTTCTAAATTTGTCTCTCATTTTTTTCAAAGTCTCTCACATCACATTCCCCATTCATATCCCCTGTAAGTTTTTTTTTATTATTATTTTGTTTTTTTACAACCAACATCAAATCACTTCACCTTCAATTTGTATTATTTTATTATTATTAAATGAGATGGGGGGAGTATGGAAGACCTTATATATGGAGGCTTAACATAAGTTTTTTTGCAAATTTTAGAACTAGGGTATGAAGATAGAGGTTGGGATGGAGTGAGTTTTTATGAGATTTTTTTAAATTTTAAGAATTGAAAGGAAAATAGGGGATGGGTTGTAAATGCTTTTTTAGAACTCAAATGCCTATTTTCAAAATATTCATAAAAGAACAACTAAGCATAATCTTCAAAAAGTGCTATAGTACTGAATATGAATCGAGAGAAAAAGTAGTGTTTACAATTAAAAAGAATCAACTTTTGGTTAGGTATATGATTATGAACTTTATTCAATAACACTATCTCCAACCCTATCTCCAACCCTAAGGAGGCTCTTAAATGCCCTAACCTACCTAATCATTTTACACATTATATTCTTACGAATTCTTAAAATCCTTACAAATCCTTAAAAATCCTTAATTTTATCTCCAACCATACAAACATCCATTCATATCCTTAAATTTTCTACATCATCACTCATTTTTTCTTAATTTAATTAAGTGAATTATTAAATCATAGTTAAATAATTATAATAACTAAATTAGTAATATTCAAAATGAGAGTAAAATATATTTTAAAAATATAATAACATGGAATTTGCATCACACCTTCAACCGTATGAGCAAGGTTTCAGTCCGGTGCTCACCTCCAGTCACAACAGCTCCAGCGCGAGCAGTCGTGATGGTGCTTGCATGCGTTAATGGGATAAAGTGAGCACAGGTCGCGCCGGTGCTCACCCCTAGCCACAACGGGGTCAAGTGAGCACAGTCGATGGATACTTGAGAATGAAGTTGGTGGCTCGCGTTTGCTCGCTCGCATCCCACAGCGGATGGTCTTAAGAACTAGGTCGTAATTTTGTTTAGTTTTGTGATAACATATTTGGTTTCGTTAGTGGATCAGTTCGACTTTAAAGACATTGAAAATAGCCGGTGCTATGTATAACATGTGTTACTTTATGTAATTAAAGTTTAATTAATCACACATTAGATAATTTTCTTTCTGTGTTATTCTAAGAATTTTGTCTAAATCAATAACTTAAAGAATTTTGTTTGAATCAATAAGTTATATGATTTTGGGGAATGATCTAAGGCAAACATTGAAAACACTGCTAGAATTTTTAGAGTTTTCTACATATGTACGGGTTTAAAGATTAAAATCCATAAGTCTTTTTTGTATGGTATTGGTGTTAATGGGTAGGAAGTTCAAAGTATGGCGGAGGTGTTGGAATGTAGGGTGAGGGAAATGCCTTTTGATTAACTAGGAATAAAGGTGGGGGCAAACATGAATAGGTGTAATGATTTGGGAACGGTGGTTGTAGTCTTTGAGGCTCGGTTAGCGCCTTGGATGGCTAAAACACTTTCTATATGGTGTAGAGTCACCTTGATAAAATTCGTTTTGGAAAGTTTGCCACCGTATTATTTTTTATTATATATAAGGCCCTGATAAAAATTATAGAAACTTTGGAAAGAATAATGAAAAAGTTTTGTGAATGGGTTTGAATACGGTGAAGAAAACACATAGGATGGCATGGGATAGAGTGACGTTACCTAAGAAGATGAAGGGTTTGAGGATTTCTAGATTGAAGGATGTTAATGAAACATTGCTAACAAAGTGGGCTTGGAGATATCGAAGTGGTGAAGGTTTTGTTTAGAGAAAGGTGATTGATTTTATGTCATAAGAGTAATCACCATTGGTCATCTATAGCTTTGAACAAATACATATATGGTTGTTAGAGTAATATTATTAAGGTATGTGATAATCTAAAGCTAGAGGGGCAACCTTTTTCATATTTATATTAGAGGGTCGGTGGGGGATGGGAGGGGTATACGGTTTTGGTATGGCTCTTGGTTAACTTATGTGAAATACCTCTCAAAGAAAAGTGGCTTAATCTTTTTGTTATTCTGTTAAAAATGGGTGGGTGTCGGATAAATCATTTGATAATTCCGGTTGTCACATCATCCCCCAGTTGAAAGGAATCTCGTCCCGAGATTCACTTAGCTTCAACTGTAACAAGTATAGACCCAAGTACACGCTTAGGTAATGAATGAAGTTCCCTAGATCCCATCTAGTCTCCTCGTCCCCACAAGAACTCCGGTTCACAACATGAACCAAAATAAATCCAAACGATACGAAAGACGATCCGCACACAATCCAACCGAGCACCCAATTCTCGAAGCAACGCTTCCCAAGGAAACGAAACGAAACGGAAATCACCAACAGAGACGATAGAAACAAGTACTCCAAGCCGAGGAACCACTTCCTCAAAATGAATACAAGGTAACCGCCACAAAAGTCAAACGAGCAACCCAAGCTGGTTGAAAATACGTTGAAGACTCCTTGTCATCGGTATAAGCGATGCAACAGGTACCGTACAAGAAATGTCTTCAGACTTCAGAACAACACCGAACCACCCCCGGTTCCATGACATAGACGATGTAGTCCTCCACGCGGACTCTAAGCTGACAAATAATGCAAACAATAACCTCCTCGTGCAGTGCCGACACACGACCGAGAGCCAGGACAGAAACACCACGATAAGTAACGAAACCGCTTGTACCCACAAGAAAGGATAAGATAAGGTTAGCAAATGCGGTTCATCGAACCCATGAGCCCCCGAAGGTACATTAATGCGGTCAAAAGGTGTGACCAAGGATTCGAAAATGGTCATAACAAGTTCGAAAGAAAATCGTCAATCATGACACACGATAACGTAAGTACCAGGTATAGTCCATAAACATAACGCAACAAACACACAAACCCAACGCCAAAAGAATCAAACCAAAATCCAAAATGATGACGCTCAAGAAAAGAAAACGTACCGTCATCAACATCAAGATCCTGTCGGACATCACCTGCACCAATCATGAAGACACGTGCGTTCCGGTCACCACCACCATTTCCTCCACCACCTGCATTCGCATCATGAATCAACTGTGGACAGTTCCGCTAGAAGTGTCCTGTTTCGCCACAATTGTAACATTCCTGATTCCCCCGAGTATCAGCCCGAACCTGCACTTGCTGAAGAGTGACCCTACAATCCTTAGCAACATATCCTACCAACTTGCATTTGTTACAACGAAACACATCACAACGACCGCGATGGTGAAATCCATACTTGTTACACTTCGGAAGCTTCCTAGTATACCCTTCTTTCCTCAGACTAGACGACGAACCCACTTCGTCAAACTTCCTTTTGTTATTCCTTGGAATCTCCACAGTAACACCCCTGGGTGGCAAAACACCCTCACTAACCTTCATGTTAGTCAACTTGTGAGCCGACCGGATAGTAGCCAACAGGGTAGTATGATCATCCGCGACTACAAGTCCCGCAATCTCTGGTACCAAACCCGCGACATAGAACTCAATCCTCTTAAAATCTGGAGTCGACGGTTCCAAACACTTGAGTGCAACTCATGATCCCTAGCAGTGTAGGCCTCTATCTCCTACCCCACCATCCGATGATTTCACAACACATGTTCCAACCTCTTGATCTCGTCCCTAGGACAGTACTCCGCCTTCAACTAAGACACAAAATCGGTCCAAGACATACAATGAGCTCAGGCAAGCCCACAGTCTGAACCGAAGAAATGGTGCGGCTTGCAATCCATAAATATCTTATAGGTGCAAGCAGGAGTAGGTGGGTTAACAGCGTTACCTGTACCAACACACCAAATGAAACAAAACGAATACCCCACGCAAGATAAGAACGAGAGTAGTAGTAATCAAATTACCACCGAAGCCTTGCTGAGCAGCCTAAAAGGCAGCAAGGGCAACAGACACCTGTTACTGGATCAGATTGTTCAGTTCGTCCTGGGTCATAGTGATGTTTCCACCACCGCGACCACTGGCACGACCACCGTCGCCACCACGACGTCCCCCCAGCATGACCACCACCACGAGCAGCAGACATCCTCTGGAAATATAAGGGAACAAGATGTTCAGATTCGTCAATAGTATCAACCACTAGCAATAATGATGGGGAACTACCCTGATCCAACCAATTCGTATCAACCACGAATCATCCGATCAGAATACCAAGCGTACAAGAATCCCTGAACAAATAACCATCCCGAAGCGAACAAAACCAAGTACAAGTGTAAGATAATGCGTGCACGCAAGTATGTCCATACGAGCAAAGAAGGGAGATGTCCGAACACTAGATAGGTCTCAAAGATACGCCGAAGCCACGTCAATGTACAATACCACTGTGTTATGACTCGACAAGTCAGTCCCTTCGTCTCCAAATCCCGAAGAAGAAGGTAAGATAGAGAATAGATAACCCAAGGAAAGATTAAATGATGTAGCACATAATTATGATGATAACATAGTCACCCCAACAACCTTAGCAAGTCCCCCCCCCCCCCCCCCACCACTAAGACAACTCATAAACATGTGACCGTCCAGTTACTAGTATAAACCACTAGCAACCACAAGATTTCAGACCCCAAATCCAGCCCGAGACCATCAGTCCAAATGCAGAGTCCACTAGGATTTTCATGCATCCCAGTTTATTATTTCGTGTGCACCCGAAATGATAAACCGTTCTACATGGTCTTCCAAATATACCCCAAATCTGAAGTTCAAGTCACTAGACAAAAAACACTCAAGAATGTACCACTACAAGTACAAAAGTAAGATGGTGTGTGTAGGAGAGTGTGTCCATTGGAGTATAGAAAGGAGATGTCCTGTAAGTCCAAGATCTTCTCTACCGGGTATCAAACAAACAATCGAGTGCGGAAAACAAGATTGAATGTGAAGAACAAAAGATTAAAACGATGAAAAACACAAATAATCGCTGCTTTGTATTGCACACGGTATGAAAACCGTCGGGTACAATACACCAATCACCAATGATCTCTAGAGAAGCTCTCTAGAGATATATGTTTTGTTTTTGTCAAATGAATGGTCTAACCCTAACAATGAATCAAACATAACAATATATAGGGTCCACTAAAGCCTTGGCCCACATGGCCTAACCCAAGCCCATTAACTTAAACTAAGCCCAAATCTAATAAACTAGCTTAATAAAGACAAGCGTAAACCTATAAAATCTAGCCCAACAATATCCCCCTAGGTTTATGCTGTCTTTATCATGGCTTAGTAGGAATAATCTGCAGATCATGATCTTCCAATCTTGGGTTCTTTCTTGTTCTCTTGGAGGTAGCTTCACATCTTTAATCATCATCAGCTTTTGCTTAAACATATTGCTAAAAGAGAACGTGAGAGGAGGATTCTCAGAAGCTCTTTTCTTTGTCAATCTTCTCTTTCAAGCAACTTTTCAGGTACTTCTTCAGTTGTATTTTCATTGTCAAAAGATGATTAACTTCAGGTTCTTCTGACTCAGGTACATCTTCTCAGTGTGGTGATTCATGCTTGTCAGCAACTGGAACTCGTTCATTCTTCATCAACCCTTGTTTCTTGATTTCTATAGATTCTGCAAATTCTCAGAATTTTGTAAGCAAATAATTTATGCAACAGAGGGTCCAGTATATACATGAACACCAAGTACATCAGTGTACTTCCATTTTAAATTTTCAAAACCTGAATTTTGTTCGAGAATCGGTCAAATCCTCAAGAATAGTTAATTTTTATAAAAGAAAACAAACAAAAATAAAAATTCAAACTAATTACAATGCATCTTTTTGGTGAGAATCATGTGCAAGAAGATCATATCAGCTTTGTCAAAATGCAACACACCGTTAGTATATTTGTTTTGGTATACTTATTAAAGTGCCATAAAGCAATCCAAGACGATTACCAGCATCGTTTATCCACTTAAACAAACATACACACACGTCCTCAAGTCCGATGTTTTCTTATTTTCTAACGTGTGTTAGACCGAAATAACTGTGTGTCCCACATCATGACATACCCCCGCGATCAAGGTATGCACAAAGCTTCTTCATAACAGGTGAGTAAATTGCTGACATATTTATGAATTACAAGGTCAAGATCATCGGTGATCAGGTCTGCATATATCTGGATGCAACAGAGAGACCGATGGATTCTCAACCAGGGTGAGGGCAAATACCAAATGTTTCGGTATGATCGTTGCTTTAGGCTTTTGATTTGTGCCTTTAGCATGAATTCTCTTTGAGAATTTTGGGTTTTGGCATTTCCTTATTGCTCTTTTAAGACGTCCTGACTGTGCCTAGGTCAGCATATATCTGGATGCAGCAGAAGGGCAGCCAGGACATCCCCAGATGTATCAACAATTTAAAAACCTGAAATCTCAGACTTTGGCAATCTATCAACGCAAGATTTAAGACCATAAAATCATACGCCTATGATGTGTTCCCCACAAGTTACACAGTCCTTTATCTTTAGCATTAATTTTTGACTAATTTCGTTGTGCAGTCTGCCTGCCAGTACATCGTATGATGGAGCTGCAATCACACCAGATTTAATTTTCTTTTCGATTTTAAGGTGTGACATTTCAACAGCTGATGTACTATCATTTCTTCTTTTTCGCACCATGAACTCTCATTTTTTTTTTGAATTTTCTATGTTTTTGTATTTTTCTGAGTATATCCCCCTAAATTTGTGCTTAAAATTGAAAATTTAAAGAACAAATTTACAACCTAAAACTAAGAAAAATATTTTTGTGTTTTTCTAAAACCATTCTCGATTCAAGGACCAATTACGTTCAAAATAAAAAGCATCAGGTTTTGAGCGTACCTCTTTATCTGATTTAACCTCCATTATATCCTTCAAAGGAAACATACTCACTGTTTAAGAATTTAAAATAAACGTATAACAGAGAGATGTCACCTGTCATGTGCGTGGAACAACCATTATCAACATACCAGTGGTCGTCGACAATCCTCCTTGGATGTCCCTGCACTAAGAAAGGAGATTAGTTAAACATTGGTACCCAGGCCATCGCGGTCCTGGGCACTCCTGAAGCATCTACGTAAGACACTTCTCTCAAGCACATGTCCTTTTGCTCATTTGGATCTGGTACTGCTGCCTCCTTTGCTTTCCAAACTTGCTTAGGCTTAATAACCGATTTTGCTACTTTCGGAGTAGCAGCTTTTTGTTTCTCAGGTTGCTTCGACTTCTGTGGTTGAACAACCTTCCGTTTGCTCTTGGCAGCATTCCAGTCTCCATCAGACGGTTTAACTTTGGGATTCATGTTCTTCCTTGCCTTAGGTTTATTACCCTTCATTGGCTTGGAGTAGTAGTTATCCCTAGGTATAACCTTCTGATGTTGTCGATAATAGGGCACATAAGGACGACTTGTGCAATTCCTTGCAATGTGACCGGGTCTTCCACAGTTGTAACATGTCTGCTTCTTTGCATATGAAGCATATCCCGGTCTGTTCGATCCCACTGATGAATGTGAGTGATGGGATCTGTTGGATGATTTGTTTGCAGGCTTCCCAGTCTTCCTGCTCTGCTTAGAACAACTTGAACACCCGTGTGAACAAGATTGTGCGTGTGATGATGACTGTCCTTGAGCTTTCTGTTTAACTTCAGGAACCTGTTCAGAAGAGTTAGCACAGGTAGTTTTTCTATGTGGTGGCACATATTTATCGGTCGTGCCATTAACAGATAGCTCAGAAACAGTCTTTTGCACATATGGTATAGCATCTGCAGACAAATTAGACTGTTTCACACAAACACCTGCATTATTAGTGCAAACAAGATCATCCCCCTCAACCTTAACCTCTACCTTAACTTCATCTGCACATGAGGTAGAAACATTAGTAATATTCACACATTTAAGATCAGGGACTATTGGCTTTACCACACCTGTGCCAATAGTCTTGGATGAGGGATCCTTACATTCCTGTTTAATCTCGACTGGCCTTGAGCACACAGATTCTTCAAATTCTGGCTCAGTCGAGGATGTGTCATTTGATTCAGCCGAGCCATTTGATTCAGAAACATGTTGTGGCGACTCTGCTGAATCCCCCGTTGACTCAGCTGCTCTAGAGGACTCACAGCTGGATTCACTCGATTCAACTGACACTGATTTCTCAGAGTCGGTTGTTTCGGGTGATTCACATTTGGAGTTACTTTCACAAGTTGGTGGGGCAGTTGGTTCAACGGTCTGTGGTGCCCTGTACTCTTCACAAATCTTTTTGAATGTTTTCATGAAATCAAACTCAAAGGGCACATTTGAGTCTGATTGGCGGGTCGGTTCAATTTGCTCAATTTTCGGTTCAGTTTCAAAAACGGTTTCTTTTAAGACATTATTCAATTCATTTGTGTCATTTGAAACTGGAACTTCATCTCTCCTCACATCAAAAACTCTGTCAATTTCTTTATTTTTCTCAAAATTTAACGTCTCGGTCTGCTTTGAAGCATCTTGAGACTTGACAAAGGTTTTTGATGGAGCCTGCTCCTGCTTTGGTTGTTTGTTCTTGGGTTTAGAAATTCGGACAGGGACTGATTTAGGTTTGAAGATCTCAACTTGATCCCTTGATGGTCGACTGGTTGGCTCTTCTATTGGTGGACCGTATCCTTTAACAGGCAGAGCCAACAACTCTTCATCCGACATGGGAATTGAGGAATAGTTTTCATTAAAAGGTGGTGGAATTTCCACAAACCCGATTCCCTTATTCCTCACATCCTTTGGTCTGTACCTTAACTGGGTATTGATCATTTTTTCAACTTTAGGACTAGAACAATCAAATTTTTTAAAATGAAAATCGGCATTTTCAAATTTAGATTTTAAGTCGATCAATTCCGCGGTTAAACTATCAGACAGTCGTTTGAAGTGTAAATATCGACACTTGTGATCACTCACCTCCTGATGCAAGCGCTTGATATCGAGTTTTTGTTGTTCGACCATTTCTTTATAGGAATGAAATTTCTTTTTCATATCCCAAGTGGCCATTTTCTCATATTCAAGCTGCTTGTATGCAGAGAGAGTTTCTTCTCTAAAACCCTTAATTTTTAACCTGCATCGTTCAGTACAACATGATTCAGCTAAAATTTCAGCGTGTACCTCAGATGCTGATGGCACGTGATCATCCGGTTGTGCCATGAAAGCTTGAGCAGCGTGAGCGGCAGGAGCAGCAGATGTGATAGGAGCAGCAGGTGTGACAGAAGCAGCAGGAGCGGCAGAAGTGGCGGAAGCCGTAGGAGCGGAAGAGCACATTTCACTATAGAAATCACTTTGAAAAGGCATTTTTGACTTCTTAACTGTGATTCCCCAAGACATTATGATTTTTTTTTTCTTGAAATTGTGATCCCCCAAAAATCTAGACGTTCCCTAAAATTCTAGACCAAGCACAGGACGTCCAACCGTAGTCAACCGTCAAAACATATTAGTAACGTCGATCCCCCGAAATTGAGCTTGTGTACTCCAAATAATATCACTATTATTATTATTATTATTATTATTATTATTATTATTATTATTATTATTATTATTATTATTATTATTATTATTATTATTATTATTATTATTATTATTATTATAGAAAGAGTGTGCTCTTCCCAACAATTGCTTTCACGTGATTTGAGTCAGATCATCTCTCCCAAGACACACTTCACACTTACACTTTAATTCAAACCACTCAAATCAAATCCTCTCTCTTCACTTTATCACTCCAACGATTCCTTTTCCTTTCTCTCAATCTATTTTCACTCTTTCTTTCTCACTTTAATCTCTGCAACCCTCTCTCTCTTATCTTTAATAAATACACATACTCTTCAACAATAACAATCCTTCACTCTCTCAAACAATAATCTGTTTACTCTATCTCTCTCGCTATTTCTAGAAACCCACAATAATGGCTACTTCTTGATTCGTTATTGTCATGATATTTTTTTTTTTTTTTTTTTTTTTAAATCGCTGGGTCTGCTCTCTCTCTGTCACCGATGGCTTCTCCGACAGGGTCCAGTGTGGTGACGGGTCAGGTTGAAGCTGGGGTCGGGTTGGTGACGAGTTGGGTTGGGTTTGTGATGAACGGTGGGATTTTGTGTTTTCGGGTGCAAATGGGTTTCTGGGTTTTGATCTCGGGTGTGGTGGGTTTTAGACGGGCGGAGGTGATGATGTCCTGGTGGTTGATGATGGGTGGTTAAACGGGTATGGTGGTGGTGGAGTTTCGAGGTGGGTATGGGTTGAAGACAGGTTTCCGGATTGTTTGGTTTTTCCGAGTGTGGGTTTCCGGTCAGAGGGTGTTTTCCGGGTGGTGGGTGACGGACGGGTTTTTGGTTATGGTGGTGGATCCGGCAGGTGACGGGTGGAGGCAGGTGTCAGGTTGGGTTTGATTTCCGGTGTGATGGGTTCTGGTCGGAGGTATGGGTGACGTGGATCTGGGTTTTCGGGTAAGAAGGGGTTGGGCAGGGTGACCGGTGGTGGTGGTTGACGGGTTGGGTCTGGGGTCGGTTGGGTTTGAGCCGGAGTCGGGTATGGATTTTTTAGGTGGGTTCCGGTCAGAAGCGGGTACGAGTGAAAATGGGTGTTCGAGTAGGTGTTCGGGTTGGATCCGGGTTCAAGTGTTCGAGTAGTGAGTTCGACCTCGAGTCAGGCCTGAGTTCGACCTCGAGTGGCTGAGTTCGACCTTGAGAGCTGAGTTCGACCTTGAGTGGCTGAGTTCGACCTTGAGTTCGACCTCAACCCTGAGTTCAACCTTCAACCCTGAGTTCAACCTCAACCCTGAGTTCAACCTTCAACCCTGAGTTCAACCTCAACCCTGAGTTCAACCTTGAACCCTGAGTTCAACCTCAAGTTCAACCTGATGTGGCGGGTGTTCGAGGTGACGTGGCGGGTGTTCGAGTTCTCAGCTGTGTTCGAGGTGGTTCCCGAGTGAAGATGACCTGAGATGTGTTCTTGAGTTCCCGAAGGTGTTCTCGAATGCAAGGCTGTTCTTGAATTTTTTTTTTTTTTTTTTTTTTTTTTTTTAATAAAAAATTGTATGACAGCTATGTAAACAAGGGACCACCAATCAAAAGATATGCTTCGTTTGAATTCCCCTTAATTTTGGAATATGTTGACTTTGATATTCTCCTTTCCAAACTGAATACCAAAATTCTTGCAAACACAATCAATAATGACCAAAACAAGATCAAACAGCCTGTTCTTCGTGTTCTTTAGGATTTTGAACAAAACCAAATCTGCAAAAAATTCTAAAACACCAAAACTGATTAGATAAATAATATTAAGAACAAGATGCGAGTAGAACCTGTTCCAAAACACGACGACCAGCAGCGAAAATTCTTCTTTTTGTACTTCAAATGATACCGAACCGAGCCTTCGAAAGACTTCTTAGGCTCTGATACCAATTGTAAGTCCAAGATCTTCTCTACCGGGTATCAAACAAACAATCGAGTGCGGAAAACAAGATTGAATGTGAAGAACAAAAGATTAAAACGATGAAAAACACAAATAATCGCTGCTTTGTATTGCACACGGTATGAAAACCGTCGGGTACAATACACCAATCACCAATGATCTCTAGAGAAGCTCTCTAGAGATATATGTTTTGTTTTTGTCAAATGAATGGTCTAACCCTAAAATGAACTTAAACAAAACATTATATAGGGTCCAATAAAGCCTTGGCCCACATGGCCTAACCCAAGTCCATTAACTTAAACTAAGCCCAATTAACACAAACAGGCTTAATAAAGACAAGCGTAAACCTACTTAAATATAGCCCAACATGTCCGAATCTTAGACCGATCTCAAGGATGTGTCAAAAGCCACTCCAATATACACCACTCCCATGTCCACCAGTCAACCTCTTCGTTTCCAAAACCAGGAGACGAATATAAGATAAGTGTAAAAGATAGAATCAAGCAAGAAACAGAATGGATGATGTAACATATAGATGACCTCGATGATACCGACACCCTCAACACCAGTAAGTGTACATAACCCTCAAATTCCACATGCGGTGTTTTACCGCGAGGCGCGTGACACAACAGGATTCAAGTCAACGGTTACAATCAACAACAACTATATGATATGAAAACGACGCAAACCATTCATTAAGTTCTCAAAATGTAACCACAACAGCGAAAGCATAAAACGTCTTTACAACTCGAGAAGTAAAAGTTATGAGACTAATAATGTTCAAAACAATGCAAGTGAAATCCTAGACGTCGTGTGACCCCGTGTGCCTATCAAGAACTGCTACTTAGCGACCTGAGAAAACATGCTAAAAACGTCAGCACAAAATGCTGGTGAGTTCACAGGTTTTTAAGTAAAGCGTTTCCAAAAGTGTTCCCAAAAGGTTTCCAATAGTTTAAAAGTTTCATCCAAAAGTTTCCAAGAGTTTCTAAATGTTACCAAAGTTTTCAAGAGTTTCCAAAGGTCTCCAAAAGTTACCGTAGTTTTCCAAAAGTTACGACAGATTTCCAAAAGTTATCGTTATGCTAAAAGGATGCCAACCCAGGCATAATAAACCACTCATACGATTCCAAGTGCATGACACTTGTGTGCAACCGAACTGCCAACCCAGGCATAACTGAACTACCAAATCCCCCGGTGAACTGAATGGCCGAGCCCAGCCAACCAAACTTTCGAACCACGGCTAACTGAACTACCGTCCAACGGCAAAAATGAACTATTGTATAGTAAGAACACAAAGTAACACTAGAATAACATGATAAGTATGAAAACAAATACATAGCATGTTTCTCCGTCGAAAACGTAAGCACAGAAAGAGGGGGCCGTGAAACTCACCTTAGGTTGCATCTTCAGTTTAATAGTAATCCAACACGTGTGTGATAGTCCCAGCTAGTGGCAACATATCAATGAGCTTAAATAAGTGTGTTGACCACTAACCCGAAGGTTAACTAGTCCCCGATTGTCCAGATCTTGACTACGTGTGTTTAAACGTGTGTTTAGACGTTAACCGGACATCCCAGACAGACTCGACATCCCTTTGGTGACTCATTACATCAATTAATCAAGTACATAAGGTTAACGCACAAGTTTCAAGGATAAACACTTAGTTTGCATCAAAAATCTCACATACGGAGTCGTACGGTCGAATCGAAAGGTTTATGGGTTTGGTTCAACCCCTAGGGCTTCTGGTTCGACCCATGACCCCTTGGTTTGACCCTCATGATGTCCATTCAACCAATTCACAAGTTCATTTGATCTAACACATGTTTATTTGACCCTAACACATGTTTAGTCGACGGTAACACATGTTTATTCGACCCTAACACATGTTAATTCAACCTAAATGGTGTTCATTCGACCATATGCATGCTCATTCGACCCAAATGATGTTGGTTCGACCCTTTTGGAGCTTATTCGATCCCACGAAGGGTCGAATGAGTTTCAGGTTCGACCCATTTTCTGCAAAAACTCATAAAACGCACCAAATCGCATCTAAACAGTCCGAAAACATCAAGAAACATCACCAATCACAGCAGTCAACTATCATTAACCGATCCCCACAAATACCAACCAATTTTACCCTGAAATCAGTTTGTTTTACAAGTTACCCAAAATAGCAAAATTATGGAAATGTCACATCAATGCATGTAATCTTTACCCAATTTGGAAACTTAATGAAATCATTCAACAATCAACCCAATATGCTCAGATTATCATGTGAAACAAAACCCCTAATCATTTCATCCATAATAACATCATGAATCAAACCCTAAATCTATCCCAAAATCCCCAAAATGAGCAAAACATCACCAATAACCAATTCTTACCTATCTCAATCATAAATCATCATCAACAATAGTCCTAGATCATTGTTATAACATATACACAACATTCAATCATCAATCGATTCAATACAAGTTCATAACACATCATTTAACATCATTAGCAAATGTATTTTGCATGAAAGCTCATTGCTAATGAAAAGGTTTTGTTTAGAGAGATGTTAGAAAGGTTTTTATCCATGAAAAGATCATTGAATCAGATCTGGACACTTAGGGTTTGATAAAAACGAATCAAAATAAATGAAAATGATTTTAGATCAAGAACACACCTTGAATCTTCTCTTTTTTGTGATATAGAGGATATTTTTGTGTTAGGATTTGAAAAACAAGATCAAAAACTCCTTTCTACAGGTTTGGGTTTGAGAGAGAGTGTTTAGAGGCGACTAGGATTTGTAAAATGATGAAAAATTGCAAAGTATGGTATATATACTTACTGTTCATTTGACACCTGCAAGGCTCGAATGAGTTTCTGGTGTTGTCGAATGAAGTGTTTCAAGGATTCTTCAACCTGGTTCGACCCCCCTTACGGTCAAACTAGTTCCTGTCTTTTCCAGATTATCCAGTTTTGTCGTTTAAACGTGTTTTTAAGCATATACAATCATGTATAATCATATAAGCATCACCTACGTATTCCACGTATTCACATGTTACACATCATATACGAAGCGGTTCAAGTTTATCATCTAATCCAATTATGTATGTTCACCAACAACGAGACTCAAGACTCGTGTGTGTGTATAAGATGACCCAATGATCTTCTGAATCATTGAACCCTGTACAATACGTAATGTAACCCCACTTGACTAACCTAGTTAAGTATGTTAAATGAATGTTTCCGCTAAGGTAGACTTATATGTTAGAAAAATGTTACCCTGAGTTTGCCGGGTGTCACAAGATTACTGAAAAACTTGGTATGACAGGGCATCATCATCAATTATTCATCATACTTAAACAACAACCACCATTATACAACATCAAAAAACAACCATAATCATCCCCGAAGCCAACTTAATTATAAAAATGTGAAATCTAACCTTGCCAGTGTGACCTTGTAAAGACCGACAACAAACCAGATCAGTCGGACCGAACGAAACCGGAGACTTCCCTTGCGATTTCGCATATCCCGTAACTACAAATAATAATAATAATCCGGTCACAAAACACACATTTTTATAACAAAATACAAAATCAGAAAGCAGAAAGATATAATGGTGTCAGTATCGAAAAGTGAAGACGTTTTTGCTTTAACCGTTCTCGAAGTGAATTCACTGTTTTCGCTGTAGCTATGTGCCGCTCTCTTTTAGCTCCGAAACAGACATAGATAGCTTTTTATTTTAATTAATTGGATCTAAGATTAAACTTCATGAGCAGCATTATAATTATAATTATATTATATAACAATTGATGGAATTGGATTGGAACAAGGTTTTTTTAAAGGGTTTTTGAAAGTGAGTTTTGTGTGGGAAAAGGAATCGACCCTCTTAAGATTTTACGAGGGCAAAGGAGAATGTGAAGAAGAGAAGATGTTTTAGGGTTTTCACGTGTGTTGTTGCAATGCAAAAGAAAGATGAAGAAGGAAAAATGTAGGTAGGGGTTTTTAATCTCCAAATTTGTTTTTTAATTGGTTTTTTTAAATCATTTAATGACACGTGACATGTCACATGACACAATCAAACGGGAGATTGACCTCTTTAAATGCTACTTGGGATTTTAAGCTTTGATTTATCTATTAATATATCTATATCTATATATATACTACTATATAATACATTCTAGATGTCCTTAAAAGTAAATTCACATCAATTTTAAGATTGCATATGAAAAGCTTCTTTACAAATCTCTATATTTTTGTCATTTCCTTCCCTTTTTGCCCCTTATGTATAACATATTATGCACATTATATATGTGTGTGCTACATACCAAAGATCTTTTCCACCATGTAATTTATATTATTAATACCCACCTATTAAAATCCCCATTAAAGCCCACATCAATTTTAGTATTAATAAACCAAAGTAGGATATCACTACATGAAATGATTATATGGAAACCTGTCTCGCTAATATGAGAGTTGGTACATCAAATTATATGGTTCAGTATTAATTAAGCAATGAATCTAATATGTTTTTCTTTTGTTGTGTGTGTTTTTATTTCTACATGAACATTTCTCACTCATCTATAATATAATCTATAATATGATTTATTTCTTTTATTGTGTGTGTTTGAGGATTTCTAGATTGAAGGATGTTAATGAAACATTGCTAACAAAGTAGGCTTGGAGATATCGAAGTGGTGAAGGTTTTCTTTAGAGAAAGGTGATTGATTTTTTTGTCATAAGAGTAACCACCATTGGTCATCTATAGCTTTGAACAAATACATATATGGTTGTTGGAGTAATATTATTAAGGTATGTGATAATCTAAAGCTAGAGGGGCAACCTTTTTCATATTTATATTAGAGGGTCGGTGAGGGATGGGAGGGGTATACGGTTTTGGTATGGCCCTTGGTTAACTTTTGTGAAATACCTCTCACAGAAAAGTGGCCTAATTTTTTTGTTATTCTGTTAAACATGGGTGGGTGTCGGATAAATCTTTTGATTATTCCGGTTGTCACATCATCCCCCAGTTGAAAGGAATCTCGTCATGAGATTCACTCAGCTTCAACTGTAACAAGTATAGACCCAAGTACACGCTTAGGTAATGAATGAAGATCCCTAGATCCCATCTAGTCCCCTCATCCACACAAGAACTCCGGTTCACAACATGAACAAAAATAAATCCAAACGATACGAAAGACGATCTGCACACAATCCAACCGAGCACCCAATTCTCAAAGCAACGCTTCCCAAGGAAACAAAACAAAATGGAAATCACCAACACAGACGATAGAAACAAGTACTCCAAGCTGAGGAACCACTTCCTCAAGATGAATACAAGGTAACCGCCACAAAAGTCAAACGAGCAACCCAACCTGGTCGAAAATACGTTGAAGACTCCTTGTGATCGGAATAAACGATGCACCAGGTACCGTACAAGAAATGTCTTCAGACTTCAGAACAACACCGAACCACCCCCGGTTCCATGACATAGACGATGTAGTCCTCCACGCGGACTCTAAGCTGACGAATAATGCAAACAATAACCTCCTCGCGCAGTGCCGACACACGACCGAGAGCCAGGACAGAAACACCACGAAAAGTACCGCTTGTACCCGCAAGAAAGGATAAGATAAGGTTAGCAAATGCGGTTCATCGAATTCATGAACCCCCGAAGGTATGTTAATGCGGTCAAAAGGTGTGACCAAGGATTCAAAAATGGTCATAATAAATTCTAAAAGAAAATCGTCAATCATGACACACGATAACCTAAGTACGAGGTATAGTCCATAAACATAACGCAACAAACACACAAACCCAACGGCATAAGAATCAAACCAAAATCCAAAACGATAACGCTCAAGAAAAAAAACGTACCGTCATCAGCATCAAGATCCTGTCGGACATCACCTGCACCAATCATGAAGACACGCGCGTTACGGTCGCCACCACCATTGCCTCCACCACCTGCATTCGCATCCTGAATCAACTATGGACAGTTCCGCCAGAAGTGTCCTGTTTCGCCACAATTGTAACATTCTTGATTCCTCCGAGTATCAGCCCTAAAAAAAGAACCCTCCCAATGTTTTCTCTTTCTCTCTCTCTCTCTCTCTCTCTCCCTCTCCCCCTCCCTCCCTCCCTCTCTCTCTCATTAAAAGAAGGCTTAAAACACATCAGTGACAGTTGTATCTGTCCGTCGGTATCTCCATATCCCTTATCATAACATCACAACACATCGACCCATTAATAAACACACAAATCCTTCATCTTCCTGCACCATGCAAGCCCAAGCTCTCCCCTAATCAACCCCCCTTTCGGGTCTCCCCACTGACCCGCTTCACAAACCCGTTAACCTCAAACCACCCTCACTCACCTCCACCATCGCCACGCACCGCCGCGACGTCATCTCTTTGTGGCCGCCGCCCCCAAACGTGAAAAGGATCTGAAGAAACGGGTCATCCTTACGGGAATGGGTCTGGTATCCATTTTTTGGAAATAATGTGGATACTTATTATGATAAGTTGTTGGCCGATGAGCGTGGAATCGGGTTGATTGACCGGTTTGATGCGTCTAAGTTCCCGACCCGGTTTGGTGGGCAGATTCGTGGGTTTAAGTATGATGGGTATATTGATAGAAAGAATGACAGGAGACTTGATGATTGTTTGAGATATTGGATTGTTGCTGGTAAAAAAGCTCTTGAAGATGCTAATCTTGCTGCTGATAATCGCTCCAAGGTTTGTTATTTTTTTTTTTTAGAATTTTGTAGGGCTTTTTTTTTTTTTTTTTTTTTTTTTTTTTGATGTTTGGATCTGGTTGGTATAATTGGCCAAGTGGGTTATAGGATTGTCTATTGTGATTATTGTGCTATTATGTTATTAGGGTGCAAATGAAGCGAACTAGAGCTCGACCAACTTAATTAACTTATGGGAGCATGTGGTTGTTAATTGTTTATTAAAATGTGAATTTGTTATCAATTTAGTGAATTTTAGGTATACAGACAGGTGTTTTGTGCAGTGACTGTGGAAGGTGCGTGAAGTATAGGTGCAGTGTATATATTAGGTGTGTGATCACTAAACTTCCATAAGAAGTTATTTTAATAATAATATTTAATGTAAAGTATTGATTTGTAATTTAGGACTACTTTGTTTGAGTCATAACGAGCAGAAAAGGATAGAAGAAAGAGAAGTGGTGGTCCATAAGTTTAGCTTTGGTTTTTTTTATAAAAGAGATATAGAAGGTGTGATTGGTAGCGTATTAGGCAATTAGGCATTATGGTAACAGTCGAAATGGTTTATATTTCTTTGTCCAATTCGTGATTTGAGTTTTTTTTTTTTTTAGATTTAAGTTTATGTTCTTACTTTAGTTTATGTAGTGGTATTCTATTGTAATTATTAGTGGCTAATATAGGAATCAAATCCATAGGTGACAAATATAATTGAGATGGTAGCATCTTAGGCGGTTAGGGGATACCGTAACAGTCGAAATGGTTTATATTTCTTTGTTCTGATTGTAAATAATTGATGTTATATTTGTGATGACAATTCGTGATTTGAGTTTTCTTTTTTTATCATTTTTTATTAAGTCATATTACATTTCTCACTTCTGAGACCTTCTCAGGGTAATAAGCTAGTTATAATATATAGATGGGCCGTTCCATGTATACTAGTTGGGTCCCACTGTTTTGATTTAATTTTAATCATCTGGTGGAACATGCAATGCAGCTAGACATGGACAAAAAAACCGGTTTGGTAAAAACCGGTTTTTTTAAACCGGTCTGGAAGCGATTGGAACCGTCGGGTTTCGTCCGGGTTGAGGTTTTGAAGGTTGGTTTGGGTTGGAAACTGGTTTGATAATTAAAACCGGGTTAAAAACCGGTTGGGCCCAAAAACTGGTTTACAAACCGGTCCATGTAAAACCCGAAAAAAACCGGTTTTCAAACCGATTATAGCCGTTGGAAAAACGGTCATATGACCGTTAGAGGCTGATTATAGCCGATTTTTGGTTGTTTTGGTATTTTTTAACCCACAATCATAGTATAAATACCCCTTAATGTATAGGATCAATCACACCATCAAAAACACTCTCTAATCTTGCATTCTTCATCTAATTTCTCGCAAATCACTCTCTTTTCTTTTTTAAGAAAAATGGCATCTTCACAACCACCAACCGGTTTTGAAAAATGATTCTTCATCTAATTCCTCAAAGCCAAACCGGTTCCGTCTAACTTGGTGCTTCTTCATCGCAAGCCACGGTTGATAAGGTGGTTCCAACGAAAAGAAACCCCAATGTTTGGAAACACTTTGATTTATGTGTTATGAGTGTTGGTCCAAACAAGGCGAGATGCAAATATTGTTTGCCTTTGCTTAAACATGATGCTAACTCGACCTTGAAAAACCATGTGGAGAAACCATATTGTAAAATTTTGAAAGAACAAAGAAATTCTCAAGGTGGAGTCTCGATCACACAAGAAGGCAACTTGTTTGTGTACAACTTGGAAGCGGTTCGCGAAGAAATGGAGAATTTTTTCATACAAGAAACATTGCCCTTCAATCATTTTGACAACCCACGTTTGACGAGACTAATTCAATGAACACTTCAACCAAGATACACACATGTAAGTCGTGCTACTCTTAGGCGTGATTGTTTAAAAAGGTGGAAACAAGCAAAAAATGAATTAATTACTTATTTTGAAAATTTACAAACCGGTGTTAACTTAACAAGTGATGTTTGGTCCGCACCGCACGGTTCACCCGACTCTTATATTTGTGTAACGGCCCATTGGATTGAACCGTCTTCTTGGCAAATGATGAAACGAACAATTGCGTTTCGATTGTTTGATTACCCTCACACCGGTGCAAATATTTTCTCTATGATTGAGAAAGTTATTCAAACGTGTAAGTTATCAAACAAGATTTTATCAATATCTTTTGATAACGCGTCGAATAATACCGCGGCTATCACACAATTAAAATTAAGATACCAACCTATTTGTGACGAGGTTTTTTTTCATAGTCGTTGTGTCGCACACATAATCAATTTGGCCGTTCAAGATGGCCTAAAATGTATTGAATCACAAAGAGATGGTTTTCGAAGAATGTTACGCAATATATATAGAAACAATCAAAGACATGCTAAATATATGAAATTTTGCAAAAGTGTGAATGCCCTTTGTTTGGGTCCAAATTGGGATTGTCCAACAAGGTGAAGTTCCACTCGTAACATGTTCGAAAAACACGTTTTGCAAAAAGAAAGTTTAATTGCATTTCATGATATTTTGGTGAGTCGGGGGAAAATGGCACCATACAATCCTTCGCATTGGAATGTTATTGAAGTTGTTGCCGAAATGCTACAAGTTTTCAAAGCTTCAACAACCGCTTTGTAGGGAGTTTATTATCCCACAAGTTGTATAACACTTCACAAATTATATAACATGACTAGAAAATTCGGCGAAATGGAATGTAGAGGTAGCCCATAAAAAGATATGGCGGCAACAATGAAAGAAAAATTTAGAAAATATTTTTCGGAGTTACCGGCGGTTTTTACTTGTGCCTCTTCTTTAAACCCATGTTACAATACGGGGAGGGGGGTGCGGGGGGGGGGGGGGGTAGAAAATATAATTGAAAAAATTTGCAACGAGTTGGACTTGAACACGGTAAAAGATCTGTATTTTTCACAAGGTATGGTAGGAAGATTTAATAAACATCTCACGGATATGTATGATGTTTATTTTGAACGTTATGGTCAAATGTCATCCATTCAAATACAAATGAGACAAGATTCTCAAAATGTACCTGATACGGATTGTGATTTATACAATGATTTGTTGGACACGTCTAATAAACGTGCACGAGGTAACGCTCCTAGTAGCGAACTTGGGAGGTATGGTGCCGAAAACTATTTAAAAGGTTTGACTCCCGAAGAATTTAAAAATTTTGATGTGTTGGCTTGGTGGAAAAGTAAGGAAGATCAATTTCCGGTCTTAGCCGCCACGGCCTGAGATTTACTAACCGTCCAAGCTTCCACGGTAGCTTCGGAATCCGCTTTCTCTATTAGTGGCAGGGTCATTTCGATACGTAGGACGCAACTAACACCACCTTCGGTAGAGATGGCCATTTGCTTGAAGGATTATTTGGATGCGGCGGAGAGGGTGCAAAACATACGCTCACTTGAGGGAGAACTTGAATATGAAAGCGAAGTGTATGAGGACGAGGTCAACGCGGACTTAACCGAACCAATGACCGAATATGAACCCAAAATGGATGAATGGATAAGAAGCAACGCCGGTTCGGGTGAAGATTAGGCTATGTTTGAAGACTTATTTCATTTAAGACTATGTTTTTTAAGATTAAGTTTTGTATTATGTTTCATGTTATCTTCGGATTCCTTTATGTTTCGATGTTTTTTATCTTGTTTTTTAATCAATGAAATCGTATTTTTAAGTTACTTTGTGTTCATAATAATTTGTAGTGTTTAAATTGTTCAAAAAACAAAAAAAAAACAAAAAAAAATCGGCAGCAAACAGCCCCAACAGAGCAGAAAAAACTGGTTTTTTAGCTGTGTTGACCGATTTTTTTTCCGGGTTTTTTTTTAAAACCGGTTTTCAACCCGGTTGGAACCAGTTTGTATTATTAGTGGTACTTGTCTCTAAAAACCGGTTTGGGACCCGGACTAGTTTTCTAAAAAAACCGATTTTTTTTGCACTTCAAAACCCGGACCGGTTTTTTTTAAAAAAAACCGATTTGTACATCACTAACTGCAGCATGGAATGTTTTTTTCTTTGGGCCACGCATGTATTAAAATATCCAAGGTTTTTGAACTTGTTATTGATTGGGCCTGTTCATATATATATATATATATATATATATATATATATATATATATATATATATATAGGATAAGGATATTTTGGAAACTCCCTTGAGTTGGAGAAACCCAAGAAACTCTATAATAACCATTGATCACAATTGATGAAAGGTGGAGATTAAACCTTGATTTTTTTATTCCAAAAATTATGTGGCTTTGAATTTAAAAGGTATAAAAGGGCAATTTTGGTATTTGTTTGTAAATCTCTTTCCTGACCACATGCAAACATTAACATCAACATCAACTCATCCTCTCTCTCTTAATGCTTTTCAAATTCAAACTAAACTCCATTTTTACATTTTACAACCACTCCCCTCTCTCTCTCTCTCTCTCTCTCTCTCTCCTCTCTCTCTCTCTCTCTCTAATCGTATGTTCAACAAAAACAAAATCCAATAAATCTCTCTCTCTCTCTCTCTAATCGTATGTTCAACAAAAACAAAATCCAATAAATAAAATCATAAAAACTGATATATATAAATTTACAATAAGCGAGATTTTTGTGAGGTGACAAATGCCTTTGTACTTTTATCACTCGCCAATAAGAATATTAATTTATATAGCTAAAATATGTTACATTGTTACATTTTTTGTGTATCATTTATATTTATTTACATTGTTACATTTTAAAATAAGTTACACTTTAAAACAGCAAATGTAGTATTGATAATTACATACGTAACATAACTAGTTACATATAGGTCGATATTCACTTGTTTACATGTTACATATTCCGTGTAAATTACAACGTTACATAGTCCGTGTAATTTACAATGTTACATTGTAAAAAAACAACATTTTTAAATTGTAACAAGACATGTGTTAACCCAACAAAAGCACCAGAACTACTTTAGATACATTCCAACAAGTACTAAAAAGATGTAAAAAAAAACAACTTAGGTGAAAAACAAACAAACTCAAACACTAGCACAATATAAATAATTTGCCCAGATCTAAGAAAAATCCAAAGAAATAAGTGAAGAATATATTCCTTCATTTTATCAAACAACAACAAAACACAAATCAAATTAAAATAAAAATCAAACCAAAAATAACCATTTTACAATACCCATAAAAAAAACAACATGCCTCCAGCCAACACAACTTCCCAAAACGAACCTTAGTAAGCGAATCACTCTCCGAATTCCACAACTGCATCATAGATCATATTATTAATATTAAATATACACAGGATATATCATGAAGATGGATAGAAAATTATAGAGCTTACTTACATATGATAAAAAATGGTTGATTTCCAACCACCCTTGATTGCTATTTTTGAGCTACTACTGTTGACATCATGGTGCTCACCTTTACATCCTAAAATGATATATCTCTGCACGAATTTTGATACTTTTAATAACATGATAGACAACCTACTCCACCTCTTGACTATTGTTTCATGGATAGTTTCTCCATCTGAAAGAGAAAAACCATAAACACTATTAGACGGAATAACGATTCCGGAAAACAAATGGTAGAGCAATAGAAACTTACTTGGATAAATTATAAGTCTTTCCTCATACTCTACACCACTTGGAAAAGCTCTAGCCATGGCTACCATGACTCCGTTATCATCGTATGTAGCAGATCAGATCTAACACGATTGGTACCGCCTGTCTCCGTCGCACCTTACCACCACATTCACTATAATCATTGATTCAGATCTGGAACAGATTTGGGTTGAATCTGGTGGATCTAACACGATTGGTACCGCCTGTCTCCGTCGCACCTCACCACCACTTGGAAAGGCTCCGCCGCCGTTGCAACCACCAACTAACCCGACGCCGCCACTGTTGATGTTTCACTCCATAGTTGGTTTTTTTTTTTTTCAAAAAATGAAGACAGGGATAGAGAGATGAGATGATGGATTTATTTAAATGTGAAGTATTTCAATAACAAATAGATCAAATGTTCTTATTATGAAGAGAGAAAAGTGGTGCAAATAAAAAAAAAATATGTATCTTTGAAGCAAGAGAGATACAAAATTTAGAAGTAAGAGAGATGTATAAAAGTAGATGTCAGGTGTGATAGGAGAGAGAGTGAGGGAGATTGTGTAAGAAGCAAATGTCTGAATTACCCTACGTCATATACTCAACAGTTGAGACGTGGACGTATGTGAGCCATTGGATGGGTTTCAATGGTTTCTCCAACTCAACCAAGTTTCTTAAGGATACATAGCCTATATATATATATATATTTGGATCAGCTAAGGACATCACCTTGGTACCCTGTTTCGAATCCTCATTTTCGCATCGTCCCTGAGGGCATAAGCTCTTTCAACGTCAAGGGGTGTATTTTTGCAGGCCCTAGGATTCAAACCGTGTACCTCTCCTAGACGGGAACCTCCCTAAGGAGTAAACCCTCCCACCTCTCCCCAACTGAGCTGGGGGTTATTGGCCTTTGGCCTGTTAATATTATATAATACACATTTAAAACTCATGTATTTTGTTTGAAATTTTCAGCGACATTATGATAAATAGTTGGCAACTTTGATTATATTCAGAACGAAAGTTTAATTTTTTTTGGAAACTTTTACAGTGGAATATCAACTAAAAATATAGTTTGACTGAGTTGAAGATTTTTGAAATAAAGCTGATTATTTGATTTTAAACATTGGAAGTTTGAAACCTTTGTTATCGAGTTTCATTTAAGGAGAAGTGTACAAGGAACAAAAAATGGTTGTATTCAAGAGCGTTTTTTTTTTTTTTTTTTTTTTTTTTGTTTTTTTTTTGTTTAGAGAAGTGGAAAGAAAAAAAAAAGTGTGTTTATATTTTTTTAATTTTTTTTAGAGGGGGGAGTGGAAAGAATAGAAGAGAAAGAGAGTTTAAGACTAAATTTCATCCTTTCAAAACCGAAGGAAGTGGAGGGAAGAGATGAGAGGATGAGAGAAATGGAAATAAAGTCATTCTCTTCACTTCTATCTTTAAGTAAACTTGGGAACAAAGCGTAAATCTTACGTCTATTACAATGTTATCTTCAATAAAGAGATAAGAAGCTTTGTTTGATAAGATATAGGAGGATGTCTATTGCGAGGAAGAAATAAAATAAAAAGGTTTATTTTATTTTATTTAATTAATTTTTTTATGTGTGTGTGATGAGCATATTCATGAAGCGGTGAAGATATGGACACTAGCATAAATACTTTTTATGATCTTGTGAAGAATTAATAGCATCATTCTTGGAGAGATTGTGAGGTCTAGATTGGAGAATGATGTTATTAATTATGGTATAATGTAATGTTCATGTATAGGCGACCTTGGTGATTATGTGGGGTGGCAACTATAGGATATTTGTTGTTGTGTTTGAGCAATTTATTATGTGCGTGTGGTCGACTTTTTTGGGTTTTATAACAAGTGGTGGGTTTGCTTGGAGAACAAAGGCCGAAGGTCTATAAACAAATGACCCCTTGGCTTCCATCGATTTTTTACTCAGTAGTGTAAATATCTCGGGTTTTATCTAAAAGTTTTGTATTTCTGAGTCTGGCCCCACTGTTTAAAACAAAAATTGGGTCTCGTGACTTTCGGCCCCCACCATCCAAAAATTCAAGCTTCTCCACTGACTACAAATACGACATTATATAGTATTTGTAAAGTGTTCGCATTTGTGAGCGACAACCCCGAGCGAGCTCGCTCAGGGTGGGTAATCTCTATGAATTTATATCAATTTTAGTGAGGAGTGTTGATTATATTTCATAAGAACATAAAGGTATAAACATAAGAATTAATCATGTGTACCTGATATGCTTAATCGTTCAGGAACCTCAGTAATGGAAGACACCATCATCTTGATTGGGTTCCCTTTAGTGTGTACAGTAATGATGGCTAATGATCACATGGTGATCGTTTGAGAGGGAGAGGTAGGCGGCTGCTTTAGGGTTATGGTGTTATGTCATTATGTCTCAACATCAACCTCTATCCCTCTATTTATACACACAGAGGACACCCTAATAAGGCCCATCTAATGACAAGTCCGTCCATCAAAGACATGTCTGTTATTGGGCTTAGGATAATATTAATAATTGATCATCATTATATAAATGATTATAATGGCTATCGATAAATATACAAACGTCACGTATATTTATTCCAACATTCTCCCACTTAGCCGAGTAATCATTTATTATGAGTATTACGTAATTCTGCAGAGATTAATACTCATTTTAGTTCTAAACCCAAAATGTAGCAGAGAAATACAGCCGTTAAGTCTTTATTCGACTTAGGACCCCCATTAATCATACTACACCCAAATTTAAAACTTAACATTAGGATCAATTAACGTTATGCCCTTAGTTGATTTGTTATATTATTGTCTTTATGCCATTATGCTAGCTTAGCATACTAATAGACAATGTAACACCCCAACCGATGGCGGAATCATCGAGGTGCCACGTAGTGACGATTGTTCAAAAGCTCATGGTACTAAAATGTACATATTATTGAATAATCAAAATTGTCTTACATGGAAATGGAAATTACATTGTCTAAATGAAATGTAAATATTGAAATAACTGAATTGAAATAGAACACTAAATGTCTCTTGCTAAAGCACTAGATCAAACTGCACCTGAAACATGTACAAAAATAGGTTTGGTCAACATATGAAATGTTGGTGAGCATTCCTAGATTTGATATATATAATAGGTTAAAAAGTTATACAATTCAAGTGCAAGCTACAGTGCAAATATGTAAACCATGTATCAAACAAATGAGCGAAATCAACCCTGTGACTGTATAATGTACGGATTAGATTTGGGTCAAAATTCGGTCAAAACCGAGTCAATAGGCTTAACTAAATGTTGAAATCACGCGAATTAAATCATTTATTACACCCTTTGATGATTTCCGGTTATGATGAGGGTTAATCAAGATATGGTTGCCACAAATAAGATGCAAAAATTGAGCCATTGTTGCCTTGTTGTCTGGTCTCGTAACAGCCAAGAGAAGAACAAAGGAGGGAAAAAAATCGGGTTTTTATATAATATAAGTTGGGATTTGTTCAGTAGTCATGTGCAACTCAGGTGGTAGTGGTGCGGGTATTCTGCTGGGCCGGCTCCGGTTCGAGCCTTGGCAGCAGTAGGATTATATTTTTTTTTTTTTTTTTTAAACGCACAAGAGGAGGGGAGGGGATTGGGCCTGCTTCTTGGGCTGCTGTGTTATTGGGCTCAGGAGTAATTAAAGAAAAGGGGTTTGGGCTTTGGGTTGTAGGTTTGGTTTGGGTATGGTTAACTAGGTAAAACTCTTATACATATATATATATATATATATATATTTTATAAAATAAAAACCTGAAATTTTTTTATTATTATTATTATTATTATTATAATTATAAAATAAAAGAAAAGTGACGGATGTCACAGCATCCCCTACTTTTAGAAACTTCGTCCCGAAGTTAATAGTAACATAAGGTTATGGATGCTTGGGTAAAAATTAAGATAACTGTGGTTTGGAAAGTTCGAATGATTTGGATATGAGGTTTGATTGGATTAGGTTCGTCTCGAATAATAAAGAGAATAAGAATCTAGTAAATCACTACTTCAAGTTTTAGGACTCCTAAAATAAATGCATGAGTTGATTGACTATAAAAAGACTAGATGAACTACCAAGTAAACAGAGCTTGTTCCTGGTCCGACTTCCAGTCTCACTTTCAATGCATCATTAGTGTTTGTATACAGGGTGTACCGCAGCTAACCCACCACACCTTTGATACCTTGAAAACGTACTGGACGCCTTTCCAAAAACTCTAATAGAATTTCACACTACCCTAACGCACCTGTAAATTCATGATTACGTTCCGGACCGGAATCATCAATTTACCTTACATTAGGGTTTTGTGTCCTTCTATGACCCCACCGATTGTTGAGTAGGTTCGATAGCCTCCACCAGCCGTGGAGTAGGTTGTAGGGCCTCTCCCGACTGTTTGAAAAGGCATAGCGACCTCTACCAATCGTTGAGTATGTTCAATAGTCTCTACCAGTCGTGGAGTAGGTTGTAGGGCCTCTCCCGACTGTTGAAAAAGACATGATGACCTCTATTAAGTGCAGCAATTATTATTCACATAGATTGCAAATTGATAGTATGTTTATGCAAGCAAGTTTGTAAGTACTACAACCATTAAGTGTAAGTGTTATCATAAACAATTAAATGTTTACGAGTATCATGAATAATTAGGTGTTTAATGCGTAGTCAAATTAAGAGAAAAATCTAGTTTCATGTAATAACCAATGATGTTTTCTTAGAAAAGCATCTGTAAGATCAAGTATCAAGTCCAAACGTTTCAAATAAATGCAAGGTAGAGTCTTGTATGATAAATATAATAAATTTCCAATCTGTGTTAATACACAATAATACGCAAGGAAATTTCTAGATGTTGTATGCTAATGAGTGCGACAAAATTGGATACAAAATGAAAATAGAATTATGAAAATGAAAACACAAGTATTGGATTCTCGAGTCTTGGGAAGATTTCATCCATGGCTTAACCAATGGGATTAACGTCATCCTGATCAGTTGTTTCGTTGGTATTGATATTGAAAGCTCGTCCATGTGCCACCAGGTTTACATTGTTCAATTTGGGACATTGGGGTAGCATGTGATTAGGGTCTCTACAATGATAACATGCCCGACCGTTAGTAATCTGTAGTGGTCCCTGGGCAGCTGTTTGATGATTACTCTGTGTTCCAACCATTACTCGACAAGTGGTAACAAGGTGTCCAAACCTCCCACATCTAGTGCATTGACGACATGGAAGATTTGCAGGATGATGATATTTGCAGGTGTTGCATTGAGGATGGATTCCCGTGTAGGCTTTCTTGATAGGAGGCTGAGCCTCCGGATCAACAACAGCATGGTTCTGATTATCGCCCATTCGTTTCTTAGAGTTCGAAGCAGTAGTGGCGACTTTTGCTAAAACAATCTTAGGTTGTTCGACAACATTGGTGGTTTTCTCAGTAGGTGTCTTGGTGCCCTTCCTAACCAAGTTTCCTTTCCTTACGTGTTTGTCTGTTAATGTGGCTGCAAGTTGGATGGCTTCTTCTACCGTAGTGGCTTTGCCTCCAGTGACAACGTCTTGAATCAGGTCAGGTAATCCCTCGATATATTTTTCGATTGCTCGAGAGACTGGGGTGACCATGTGTGGAATCAGTATGCTAAGTTCGTGATATCGAGTATTATACGCTAGATTCTCACCACTGTCTTGTTTCAACCCATAGAACTCTTCCTCTAGTTTCCTGATTTCGTTCCTAGGGCAAAATTTGGTGATCATGAGTTCCTTAACTTCAGCCCAAGATAAAGATAAAGCAACATCAGCTCCTCGATTGCGTTTTTCGCCATTCCACCAGGTTAACGCTCCCTTTTGAAGGACACTAGTAGCATAGCGAACGCGGAGTTCATCAGGACATTCACTGTTCACAAAAGTACTCTCCATGCTTTCAAACCATTGGAGGAGGCCAGTAGCACCCTCCTCACCAGTGAATTTTGTGGGGTTGCAGGAGTTAAAGTGTTTGAAAGTGCACCGAAATTGAGTCGTACTCCCTGTGTTGGCACTGTTACTATTCTGGGTTATCTCACTGACAAGGTTTGGGATCACTGCAGCAATTTGCTCGGCCACTAAAGATGCGAGGCGACGATCAGAACGTCGTCCAGAAGCACGAACAGGGCGTTGGCTGGCATCACGGAGCATACGGCGAGTAGACATCTATGAGGTAGTCAATGAATAATCATGGGATTAGAAAGTGTGAGTGTATAACTGTACAAATGATTATGAAAGTATGACTTGTAAGAAATATATGAATATCATGATATATAGGATATTGTATATGAAACGAGAGAGTATTATTGGAAAAACTTGTACAAAATGCTTGGAGTGCCCTTGTCTAGCTGTAAAGCTCAACAAGGACGTTGACTTTTCAAAGGAATTGAACCCAATGGTGATCAAAGAAGACATGCTTTAGCCTATAAGTGGACACTCACTCCAGGAATCCCCAGGTAAGCATAACAGGTCCGTAAGTGGATTTATGCGCTATGCTTGCCTATGCCAGAAAACCCAGTGTACAGGCGTCCACCCTTCCAGATTGCACGTGTCCTTATCACACTCATTAAAGTTCAACAACTTCGAAGGAGTAACAATAAGAGTAGATATTATATCTAAGAGTGTCTTCATAAAAGGTACTGTTCCCGTTCCATGATGATGTAAACTTTCCACTCTCTGTAGGACTCCATCTATATGCACCATGATGAAAGATAAGAAGAATAGGGAGAGAGAAGAAGGGAAAGATAGAAGGAGGAAAGTAGGGAGAAATGAGGAGTATGGTAATTCAGGAAATATTATGCATGCAAGTTGTAGTTCGGTTATAGTCTAGGCCTTTTTATCTAATAACCTAGTTCCCTATAACCATGGCTCTGATACCAATCTGTAACACCCCAACCGATGGCGGAATCATCGAGGTGCCACGTAGTGACGATTGTTCAAAAGCTCATGGTACTAAAATGTACATATTATTGAATAATCAAAATTGTCTTACATGGAAATGGAAATTACATTGTCTAAATGAAATGTAAATATTGAAATAACTGAATTGAAATAGAACACTAAATGTCTCTTGCTAAAGCACTAGATCAAACTGCACCTGAAACATGTACAAAAATAGGTTTGGTCAACATATGAAATGTTGGTGAGCATTCCTAGATTTGATATATATAGTAGGTTAAAAAGTTATACAATTCAAGTGCAAGCTACAGTGCAAATATGTAAACCATGTATCAAACAAATGAGCGAAATCAACCCTGTGACTGTATAATGTACGGATTAGATTTGGGTCAAAATTCGGTCAAAACCGAGTCAATAGGCTTAACTAAATGCTGAAATCATGCGAATTAAATCATTTATTACACCCTTTGATGATTTCCGGTTATGATGAGGGTTAATCAAGATATGGTTGCCACAAATAAGATGCAAAAATTGAGCCATTGTTGCCTTGTTGTCTGGTCTCGTAACAGCCAAGAGAAGAACAAAGGAGGGAAAAAAATCGGGTTTTTATATAATATAAGTTGGGATTTGTTCAGTAGTCATGTGCAGCTCAGGTGGTAGTGGTGCGGGTATTCTGCTGGGCCGGCTCCGGTTCGAGCCTTGGCAGCAGTAGGATTATATATTTTTTTTTTTTTTTTTAAACGCACAAGAGGAGGGGAGGGGATTGGGCCTGCTTCTTGGGCTGCTGTGTTATTGGGCTCAGGAGTAATTAAAGAAAAGGGGTTTGGGCTTTGGGTTGTAGGTTTGGTTTGGGTATGGTTAACTAGGTAAAACTCTTATACATATATATATATATATATATATATATATATATATATATATATATATATATATTTTATAAAATAAAAACCTGAAATTTTTTTATTATTATTATTATTATTATTATTATAATTATAAAATAAAAGAAAAGTGACGGATGTCACAGACAAACAAATCATAATGAGGAAAAATTAATCATTAGTCATAAGTCATTCATAGTACGATATGCAGTTGTACATGGTCATTAGTAATACCCTTTTCTCTTAGTTGGCCCGTTAGTGAGACTTATGGGTGATAGACCTTTAGTTATTGGATCCATAAGCATATCATGAATGCATTCGATACAAAATTCTGATTTCCTCTATTTGTTCTTAATCATAAGCGAACAATAATTTCGTATCGAACTCTAATGCAGCCCCTCTCAAACTGTTACTGTTCGAGAAATCAGGGCAGCTGACTTTATCACAGTAAGTCTTCAAGTTAGTATTTACATGGAGTTAATAAGTTATGAGTCATCTGATAAATTTACCAACAACATTTAATGACCATTCTGTTGTGATCAGCAACACATTATGTCATGATAACTTAGGTTGTTGTTAACAGTTCCTTATGACTCATCCATGAGATAGTTATGTCTGCTAACGTTATGATATACCCCGAAATTGACACTCGATTTCCTTTGAATATAACAAAGTTAGAGTAAGAGTAGTCAATCACTTTAGGTTCTCACTTCTTCTTTAGATTATAGTCTCTTGTTTCTTAAAGATATTGAAATGTTCCATTTAGATGCTTTTCATCAATCTAGACAAGTCTAGTATCAAGCAATACAAACAATATCATAAACAAGCATAGACTTAAATTTACATCAGTCTTCTAATTAATGAAGTATAAGTTGATAATCTCAAATTATCCTATTATCCTCTAAAAGAGAGCAATGTTGTATGTTACATGCTTAAGGACCCGCTTAGAGTAAAACTTATGGGATGAAACTAATATCCCGTTGGGTCTATCTCAGTATATTTTGATTCCTATCACGTAAGAGGAATCCCCGTTATTCATCATGTCAAAATTATGCATGAAAAATGCTTTGACTTAGGTAACATATACTTGTCAAGAGAAACGTCATCTATGTAAAGACAAGTTTTCATTAGTTGCTCCCACTCATCTTGAGGTAGGTTCTTTAATCCACTTAGTTCTTGATGAAGAGAATTTCATTATGATTCCAACACATTTTATGCTTGCATCAACCCATACATGGATCTTATTGACTTACAGACTAAGTGTTCTTAACCTTTAGAACTTTCAGGTTGCTTAATGAACATGTAGGTCATCGTTATGGAAAGTTGTCTTAATGTCCATCTAATGTGGCTCTTAGTTATTATGAGCTACTAGGACGGTAACGATCCTCAAAGAAATCTTTTGTAATACAGATAAGAAGATTCTTTGATAATCTAATCCCTCCTTGAGTATAATCTTTTACAATCAATCTTAACTTACAACGTTCTCATTCGGATCTGGTTCAATTATGAATACCTTTAGGTTATTCAACCAAATCCTAAACGTTATTCTAATTTATGGAATTAATTTTTGCTAATAATAGCTTTATTCCATTTAGAAGATTGATTGATACTAATGATTTAATTAGAAGAGGTAGGATCGGTAAACTTTCCAAACATCCATTTTGTATTAGTCAGGTAGGTTACATAATCATCAAAGTTAGTGGGCTTTTAGACCCAAATGACCTCCTGAGTTGAACATTGGGTTTATTATGATACAAACTTAACTTTAGTTAAGTGTTTTTATTTTCAGGTATATAAGGAGCAATATCAGTTTCTAAGTGTGTAAGAGTTGGTGCAGTAAGGTGTACAAGAGGAATAATCGAAGTTAAATTCAGAGTTAAACTTAATGAGTCTCGAATTATAATGAGCCTCTCCCCCGCATCTTGTACTTCCGAAAAGTCATAATAAGGACTTTACTACTCCCACTTACCTTAGAGATCTTAATGAATTCAGCATGCTTAAGATCTAACATTTGGAAGCTCCATAGATTTTAATAGAGAAAACAACCTAATGATGTTTATTGTCGTTTCTCTTGATGAGGATTACTTTAGTAAGAAATCTAAGTTCGCCCATATTTAGGCATCCACAAATTTTTGTTAGGAGTACGTTAAATGCTAAGGAGACAAGTTGTGATAGAGCGTTGTCCAGTGCAAGAGGTGCAATTTGAGGATAGATCAAATTGTCGTTCCCCCCACCTCTGTAACTTTTGCAAGTCATAAGTAGGACATCTTATGCTCCCACTAATCTTTTAGGTCTCTTAGTACCTCCACATAATAAGTTTTAACGATGCGTGTAAACGAGAATATTTCATATATTTTATACTTGATTTCCCTTATCGTCCAGATTTCATAAGAAATTTTAAGAACATACTTGGAGGGAATCTTATTAAGTATATATGAATTGATTTCTTTAATACTTTTGGTCGGTAGGAAACGGAATAGATACAATTAGATATTTATCTAAGCTCCACTGATGTCAATTAGTTATGACTTATGATGGAAACCCATTTATTCCTTTCGCCATTTAATGTTTAGGGCATTTAACACATGCTTTAAAGTCACTGAGAATGAGATTTGATAGCCAAGCATCCTTTAGTGACCTGGTCATGATTTCTCATGAAATTTTGGTCTTAGTGGATGAATTGCATGGGTCTCATTTTCCTTTGTTAAATTCTCATTTTCATGATAACAAAGTTGTGAAAAACGTTATTGGATCATCTAGTTTTATTTCATAAGGTTTCTATTTAGATAATGACAACAAACAATATGAGAGTTTAACTTAATAGTGGCTTTGGGTTGGTCATTGAAACCTTGTAACTGTCAAAAATTGTAGCTTTTAGTATTGATACTAAGTTCTAAGTAATCTCAAGAATATCGTAAGGTATCATAAAGCTTCAACACTAAGATCAGTTATTAATGGTTAATAGACCCTTAATTTTGCCACTAACTCTCATCTTAAGTATTTGTTGAATTCTGGTAAGGAAACGTATAAAACTAGACTCAACCATCATGTGTTAATTGGAATTCATTAGCATTTGTGGAGTTAAATATCTTTAATTAGGCACTACATATCTTAGTCAGCTGTTCTCTTTACTTATGGGTAATTTCATTTCTTATGCCTATTCTTAATGGCACAGTTTTGCTTAGTAAGACTTTCTCTTTAGAAAACTTATAGCTGAAAGTAGTACTTGTATTTTGTTTCCAGACCTTATAATTATCCCCTCTATGGTAATTATTCTTCCTCTTTTAGGTTTAATGGTATTAAGGTGAATAACATCAACTTTTCTAGTTTACTGCGTTCCTTTCCTGTACATAATTCGCTATCAACACACTCATTTTACTTTGATATTTCTGAGTGTTATAGTTGATTCATAATACAAATCTAATCGTACTGATGGAAAGGTTATTATGCACTAGAAATTTATTGATTTCCATGTGTAACCCCTTAACTTTATGGGTCATGTTATTCAATATTAGGATGTATTCACAGATGCCATTTAACCATAAAGTTAGATTTATTTATTTCATGCTTCTTAGGAATTCGTTATATTCTTTCATTCCATAGATAATACATTAGTCTTAGGAATTTCAGAATCATTAATAGCTCACCAGATACGAATCAGTAAAAGGAGTTCTTAATTACCATAAGAGACAATTTTATTCCACTTATTATGCTCATGTGTTATTCTGTAATACTTTATTAGATAGAGCGTAGGAATGTCATGTCTTAAGAGGTTACTTAATAAGAACAAAATTTAAGCAAACTCTTCTTAGTTTTGATAATAAGAGTGGATTACTTAGTTGAGATAGTGAGATTAGTTTCGAGTTACGGGTATTGATGTAAGGCAGACTTAGATTATGATCATTATATTAATGAAGGATCATTAATTGTGAGGATCAATATTTTTTTTTTTTTTTTTTTTTTTGTAATGGAGACGTGATAATATCATAACACCAACATAAGCTACTTAAATAACATGCTCTAGCTTTGGCTATACGCTATTTATTTAAGTATTGGATTGCCGACAGTGAATGTAACCCATCACCTTTGGGCAGAAGCGAGACATTCAAAGTCCTAATGCAATACGCTCAGTTCACCAACATAATCTGTTACACATCACCTTTGGGCAGAAGTGAAACCTTATGGCACTTATGTGAACGAGCTACAATGCTTAGCGAGATCTTTATAACCACCTAATGTGACACATCACCTTTGGGCAGAAGTGACACCTCAAATGTTATTGCAAGTTAAGCAAGGTTTAAGTAATGTTTTGATAAAACTGATACGTTATGTTTCGTCAAAACCTTTAAAAAAAAATTAAATGAGATATCCCACGAGAAAATAATGGGTTTCGAAAAATAATGTTTTACGAATATCATGAGGTTCTCAAAACTTTAGAAGGTTCTTAAAAATAACGGTTCTTGAATTATTTAAGTGTTCTCGGAATAATTATTCGTAAGATACCCGAGAACCAGTTAGATTCGCGAACCTGATTTGAACCTAAACTGAGAACTAATTTATTCGGTAAAACCTGATGACCCGTAAACGACCTTAAGCTCGAAAACGCTTATGAGACTCGGAAACACCTTTTAAGTTAGGAAACAGTAATGGTGATTTGGAAACATCTCATCATCTGGAGACAAACTGATGGTCGGAAACATCATTATGGGTCGGAAACCCTCTCATGGGTCGGAAACACCCTTATGCTCGGAAACAGAAAACTTGGTTGGACACTCTTATGGGTCGGACACTCTTATTTGGTCGGACATTGTTATTGGGTCGGACACACTAATAGGTCGGACACCCGTCATGAAGTCGGACACAGTTATGAGGTCGGACACAGGCTAATGAGGTCGGACACAGTTATGCCTGTCGGACACAGGCTAATGGTCGGACACAGGCTTAGTCGGACACTCATTTATGAGAACAAGTTTCTTAATGAGCTATTTGTGGAACCGATTATATCTTTTAATTTAATTAGGATTTTGTTAGGTTGTTGTCATATTTTAGGGAATCAATCATTATCCTAAATTGTAGCTAACAACTATCAATCCTAAATCTAAGCAAAACATAATGCTATTTTCGATTTTCCTTAATATGTTCTTGAAGAACATTAACCGAAAAAAAAAACATAATCAATGTAATCATTATCTTATGAATCCGTAAGTTATCTCCGAATGAGTTTATGAAGCGAATTCAATTAATAAAATTACATTAATATTAGAAATTAACCTTTTTTTTTTCTCAAATCAATCGTAATGATTCAATGAAAAAAAAAATTGCACACTAATTTATGAAGGTCAGGTTTGTAATCCTTATCTCTTTCGATTAACAAAACAATGTTTTGTTTCATAAATCAAAGTTTGTTTCATAATTATTAATAAACAAACGGTCATTAATAAATCAAAGTATTGTTTTGATAAAACAAACAATGATTAACTACTGTTAACCATTTTCATTTTTTTTTTCGAACCATTATTTATTTTGCAAATCGAAATAGAATTGATATAATCAACATCGCTCTGATACCACATGTTGATTATATTTCATAAGAACATAAAGGTATAAACATAAGAATTAATCATGTGTACCTGATATGCTTAATCGTTCAGGAACCTCAGTAATGGAAGACACCATCATCTTGATTGGGTTCCCTTTAGTGTGTACAGTAATGATGGCTAATGATCACATGGTGATCGTTTGAGAGGGAGAGGTAGGCGGCTGCTTTAGGGTTATGGTGTTATGTCATTATGTCTCAACATCAACCTCTATCCCTCTATTTATACACACAGGGGACACCCTAATAAGGCCCATCTAATGACAAGTCCGTCCATCAAAGACATGTCTGTTATTGGGCTTAAGATAATATTAATAATTGATCATCATTATATAAATGATTATAATGGCTATCGATAAATATACAAACGTCACGTATATTTATTCCAACAAGGAGTTCCATGTTTCCGTCTCTTATTCATCTATCTTTTGTTAGTTTTGATTGTTTGTTCATGGTTCAGAACAACCCGCGTCTCCATGTTATATATTGAATTGATGCTGAAACAGGATCTAAGCGAACTAACATTCAGCTGAAGTCTTTAACTTTTAATTGTTTTAGGGCTGAACTAATTAGACAACATAGTGCTGTCGACAGCATTTCAACATTTGCTTTGCAATTTTAGCCTTTGAAATTGTATATCGACTACATTTGTGACAGGTGTCATAATGCTTTCTATCATCATTCATCAATCATGATTCATGAAAGGTATTCATGGGTGTAGTTCTGCGACAACAACATGTGATTAGTATAGATTGTGTTTTCACCTTGGTTTCCCATATTTATGCAAACGTATATTGGTTACTGTCTAGCGACAAAGTGTATCTTACAACGCTATGTGTCTCACCAATAGATTATGCCACAGCAAGACGTATATCATATGTTGATAAAATTGCTAGAAATCTCATTTAAATGTTTGGATGTTTTACAGAAATAATTAACCTATACAATTATTAAGATAAAGATTAAATTAAAATTTGAGTTTAATAATATGGAAATTATCCAGGTTACATCTAGATAATGGGTAAACGAGCAACAAGCTGCGCCGCTATCCCTTTTTGAATTGCAAAGCCTATTCTACTAAATACAAACCCTTGGTTCCTCGGGCTTTGCGAGTCACTGTGGACCACCTTCTGCACCCGCTCCAAAAATCGAACTGCCTCAGGGGCTAGGGATCCAAAAGTGTCGAAAGCAAACGGAATGAATACATGCTGATTCTCTAAACACGCTGCCTCGTGCTTAGCAACCTTTCTAGCTTCCGCCTTCAAAACCGCCTGTCCCGGAACGAATCCACTATCTCTCAGCCCCTCCAATGGGGACACCCCAGTGAGGTCAACACACGCGTGCTTACCCCTCGCCCAGCCAAACACAAGGACGTCCGCAGGACGCAGGGTAGATCTTCCCTCTCGTGGGTCAGTCAGAAAGTTAACAGGGGCTTCTTTCTTGGCTGAGATCCCGGCCCGCCTAAGCACATCCCATAAAACATCTCGAACCCAGTCATAAAGATGGGAAATATCCTGTATCATCTTATAATTAAGCTAATAAAATATCATATTTTATTAAAATATAAGTTTTATAATATAATGCTATATATTCAATTATTTTATCTAATATACAAAGATGATATTTTGTGCATTAAGATAAAAATATATGAAATTCCCAAAAATATATAACAGGATTTGGCAATGCTCGCAAAAGTTTCTTTTGCTACGCAAAGAGGGAGTTGAGGCAGGCAAGACCATGTGAAGATTGGGTGTGTGTTAAAATTTTGGTTTAGTACCAATAAGTTTCTGTTTGTTAGGGTGTAGTGTCCCGATACAACTAGATCATACAAATTAGCCATGTGCAACAAATTTATGTTTCACGATCAGGTTGTAGGATCCCTTGTCTGGTGGCGTAAGACAATGCGTCAATCATGCAGAAAAATGATTTAGAATTGTTTAGACGAGTACGAAAACAATTATATTAGACAATATACTTGTATTCCACCATTTACAGCAACAGCAGCAGCAACACCAACAGCAACAACAACAACAACAACAACAAAATTCTTACAGTTTCATAATTTTCAAATAGTTGTATTATTAGAATGAACACGTTGACATTGAAAATAATTTAAAACCAATAATTAATTAGGTTCTATAAATAGGGATTTATGAAGTTTTATTATTAGTTTTACCACTCCTAACGTTTAAGGGGGTGTTTGGGATTGATTATTCCAAACAGATTATGCATTTTGGAAAAGCAGGGATGGAGCTGCTTATAGATTATTGCGTTTTGGTAGCCTAATAAACTGATTATCCGCGCTTTCAAAAAACAATAATCTAAAAATCAGATTTAAAACGCAATCTCAAACACCCTTTAAATGTATTAAAAATGAGGATTTTAAAGGATTGAAATTTGACAAATTTAAAGTAGTATTTTAGAAAATTAGGTCTAAAAAGAAAGAAGAGAATGTGCATTTAGCCCACCCAAATTGAAATATACAAATTTTCATAATTTGCCACTTAGTACCTAAAGTTTGGGTTGTTGTGCTTTAAGTCCCCCCACTTTAGGCTAAAGCTTGCTTAAAATGTTGCTAACATGTTTTGAATTGTTTTACTATTAGCTATTATATAAACCTCTCACATACCAACTTTTGTTTTTAACATATCTTTATATCAATAAACAAAAATATATTATACTTGGTAGGTTTTCAGTCTCCTTTCTAGATTGTTTCGAGAGTCGATAACACTCCTCACCCTTGTAATATGGATGTGTTTAATGATGATATGATGACAAAGTCGTCGCCGCCGCTGCTGCGAACCACCATCCTCCTCCCCTTTCCTGATATCTCTTCCGGTTGTTGCTTCTCTCTCCTCTGCTTCTTCGATTCTGTATCCTGTATGTGTATGTGTGGCTTATGAAAGAGAGTGTGGGTGTGTGTTTTGGGAGTATTATGGATGGAGGCGGTGGTTGTTAGGGATGGCGATGGAGGCGGTGGCTGTTGGGGATGGCGGTGGAGGCGGTGTTTGGTGGGGATGGCTGTCTGTCACAAGAAGAAGAAAGAGGGGTGAGGGGGGGGGGGGGGGATTTATAACAATAATAAAAAAAGTTTCAAAAAGGTCCTTTAAGTTTACGTTTTTACAGTTGTGCCACGTACATTGTCCATTAAGTTTAGGTTTTTACAGTTTGGCCCCGAAATCTAATTAGGTTAGACCTCCGTTAGTTTGGGGGTGATGGAACAAACTAAGTTGAAAGTTGGGAGTTATATTGGCCAAAGTGAAAGTTGGGAGTGATATCCGCCAACAGGCGATAGTTGGAAGTATTAAAATCCATTTTCCCTATTTTGAAATATTAGTTTACATGCTTTACTAAGGGCGAAGAGGCGTCCGTTAAATAAGGGTCTATGGTACTTACCTTAGGTGGGTATACTGTCGCCACCCTCAAGGTATTTTGGGCGGGTAGGCTTCACATGTATGTATAGTAGCCCGAAGAAAAGAGAAAAAGGGTGGGGCTCATATGTATTAATGATTTGCGGTGATTGGTTGGTGAAGTAAAACGGGTGTAACTGATTTTTCTAGGGTAGTTGAAAGAAGTAATGTCGGTGTTTTTGTGGATTCAAGATGGTTTAGTGTAAAACTGGCGTGCTAATGTATGACCAGAGAATAATAGAGTATCTAAAAGAAGTGCCATCCTCACCCTAATTTAATTTTAGAATTACAATATATTTCCGAATAAAGTTTTCTACGCATTTCAAAAAAGGTGCTAATACTTTTCGTTATTTAGATAAAAATGGATACTATATTTTTCAGCTTTATATCTATATTACAATACTAGTTTATCTCCCATGTGCTTCCCGAGATAGACAAATTTAATTTGAAGTGATAAGATGTGTGTACCGTAGAAGGAATAGGTAAAAAAACGTAAAGTATCAACACTCGATTGTTTTAGGGTAGTTAAAAGAAGTGATGCCAGTGCTTTTGTGGATTCAAGATGGTTTAGTATTAAACTGACGTGTCAATGTATGACCGGAGAAGAATAGAGTACCTAATAGAAGTGCCATCATCATCCTAATTTAATTTTAGAATTACAATATATTTCCCAATAAAGTTTTCTACACATTTCAAAAAAAGTTGCTAATACTTTTCATTATTTAGATAAAAATGGATACTATGGGGCTGTTTGGAAAGGCTCTGAATCATTCATTCAGATGGGAGCCTCTGATTCGGTCATAGGTGATGTTGTTTGGTAGCTTAAAACCCAACCTCTTAACTGAACCATTAAGACTGAATGGTTCAGTTCTAAGAAGATGCTGAATGAAAAAATGGACAAAGATTGCCCTCCCTGCAGCCACCTCCTCTCCATCTTCTCCCTCATCTGCCACCACTTCTCCATCGGAGACTACCTGACGTTGCCGCCGCCGTGCTCCTCCCCGCCGTGTCTGTGTGTCTCTGTGCTTCCTCTGCTCCGACGTGTGTGTGCGTGTCGTGCTTCTCAGTGCCTCCTCTTCTTAGAGCTCTGTGTGTGTGTGTGTGTGTGTGTGTGTGTGTGTGTGTGTGTGTGTGTGTGTGTAAAGAAGAAGTAAAAAGAAGGGTAAAGGTTGGTGGGTTGGTGTCTGCATAAAGAAGAAGGAAAAAGAAGGGTATGGTTGGTGGGTTGGGATATTTCTTTGGGTTTTGTTTTTATTTAATAGGTGGGTTGGATAAATAATAATAATAATAATAATAATAATAATAATAATAATAATAATAGAAACGTATGTAATTTTTATTTATTAAAGTGGGTTTTTCTAAGTTATCAAGGTGTTATAGTTACAGGGATAAAATAGTCATTTTGCACACTCATTTAGACATACAACCAAAGAATCATTACTGGTTCAACACTTACTGATTCAGCACTTGCCAAACAGCCCCTATATTTTTCAGCTTTATGTATATATATATATATATATATGACAATACTAGTTTATCCCCAGGTGCTTTCCAGGATAGAAAGATTTAATTTGTAGTGAGAAAATGTCTGTGCCGTAGAAGGAATAGGTAAAAAATGTAAAGGATCAACACTCGATAACTTAAAAAACCTACTTCTAATTCTACGTGTGTGCATCTTGGTTGAGTGAAGTCTTTGTACAACTTTCTCTTTTCATCAAGACATTCTAAAGATGTGAGGTGAATCTGAAAAAACAAACAACTTTGTCATACAACTTTGGTATTGAATGTACGTCATGATGATTATTGATTTAAGAGGCGTGCATAGTGGGTTGATTAATTATGACTTATCAGTTAGAGATTTACCCGGTGTTTAAGAATCATAGGCTACATCTAACCGGCTTAACAACCTTTGTAATCAATGGCAACACCAATCAAAATAAAAAACAATAGATTCTTACCAAACTGACTACATCTGTTAACATATATGTAGTTTGCGGGTTCATATATTTAATAGTAGGTTCAAAATCATATATAATTTCTTAACATTATTAGTGACTTGCCTAGATATGATTATAAATTACCTGAACACATTGTGTTTTTTATTCTGCATGAACAAAAACTCACTAAAAAAACTTTTTTTTTTTTCTTTCTTTTTTTTTTTGTATAGCAATATGGTGCTCATTAGAAAGATAATAAAACGCTTGTTAATTTAAATATTGTCGGGGAAGTGGAACTGACATGCACATAAGAGAGAAAAAATACTTTTCAAGGAACCTCAAAGGATGTAAAGGCCTATCCTAATGCCATGCGACTAAACCCTTTTTTATATATATATATATATATATATATATATATATATATATATATATATATATATATATATATATATAGGAATGGGTTCATGTGAGAACCCTCATGAGTTGAGAGAACTTGAGAACTAGGATGGTGCAATGAGAAGCTGACACATATGCAACCTATGAATATAATATTAAGGGGTAAAAAAGTAATTGATCCCCACCCAACCCCCACCCATTATATATTACTCTTTTTTTTTTTTAAATTAACATTATACTCTCTCTCTCTATAATCAGACAATCCTCTCTCTCTCTCTACTTTCTCTCTCTACTCTCTCTCTGTCACACTCCTCTCTCTCTCTACTCTTTCTCTCAAACACACACTCCCTCCCTCTCTCTCATTGACGGCGACGAGTTGGTAGGGGGGGTCCGAACAGGAGCGGCGGTGCTTCGTGGTGGGGGTGCGAACAGAAGAGGGGTGGTGCTTCGTGGTGGGGGTGCGAACAGAAGAGGGGTGGTGCTTCGTCGGGTGCTGGGTTTTTGGATCTGAACCGGAGGGAGACCGAAGGGGGGTCTGCGTCGGGGTTTTTTTTTGTGGTGGGTTTTGGATCTGAACAGATCTGGAAGCGGGGAAGGGGTGGTTCTTGGTTGGTTAGGGGGCGGAGGGGGTGGAGGGGGTGGAGGAGATGGCGGAGGAGCGGCGGAGGACGGTGGTGGGGGTTTTCCGGTGGTTTTTCCGATCAGGTATCCCTTTATTATTATTATTATTATTATTATTATTATTATTATTATTTTGTTTATTAACCCTCTGTTGTTATTATTAGTATTATTATTTTTGTTATTATTATTATTATTATTATTTCTGTTATTATTATTATTATTATGATTTCTGTTATTATTATTATTGATATTATTATTATTTTCTGTTATTATTATTATTATTATTATTCTATTATTATTATTATTATTATTATTATTTCTGTTATTATTATTATTATTATTATGATGATGATGATGATGATGTAAAAACACCAGTGTAAAATATGAAATTTGTAGAGGTTTTGATGTATAGATCTTTTTGTAGTTTTGGTTTTTACACTAGTGTATTTTCTGTAGAAGTTTGTGGTATATATGTTGTTTTGGGGGTTTTTTTACACTAATGTAAATAATTACCCCCGGTGTAATATCGAATGTATAGATTATAGGTGTTGTTTTTTGGGGTTTACACTAGTGTTTTTGTGTAGCAGGGTTTTTGTGTAGCGGGGGTTTTTGGCAGGGAGATGATGTGAAGATGATGATGTTTTGAAGAAGATGAAGGTTTTTGATGGATGATGATCGGTTTGTTGTAGATGCAGCAGCAGGTTTTTTTTTCCTTAACA